>OY811972.1:7828719-8173556 GCA_963681505.1 Eunapius fragilis | reverse complement strand
GGTACGCGTACATACCTAGCAACCAATAGGCGCTAGGCCGAGTATATGAATGAGTTACGCGGACGTACGTACGTACGATGGAAATTATAGTATTACTAGCGTGTCCCGTGAAAAATCACGGGCTGATTATCCGTCTCTTTATTCATTTGCCAGAAGAACAGTTGGTCTACCTCCTAGCTCCTCTTTTTTTTTTTACCGGCTGTTTTACTAAATGTTGCATATATAATCTATCACCTGTTCTAACACACGGTTACTACGCAACCCTCTATAACATGCCCGCGCAATTTCAGGTAGTAACTACATGTTCTCGGCCTGTACGATGAGACTTGAGAGTGAACCACAATAGCGTTGCATTTATTCTTTCGGCACTTATGCAGTTCCCCCTCCCCCCACTTTGAATTCAAGAAATATTGAAAATATTTAGATATTAAATGTGAAGTGGAAACCAGCTGTCATTGCGACCGCCTTTTGTGTGGGAGGTGGTCGTTCCTATTGGTAGCTAGGTACGCGTACATACCTAGCAACCAATAGGCGCTAGGCCGAGTATATAAATGAGTTACGCGGACGTACGTACGTACGTACGTACGTACGGACGTACGTTCGTACGTACGGACGTACGTACGTACGATGGAAATTATAGTATTAGACATGTAGATATTCCCTTTCAGATTTAATAAATTAGACCACTGTTTGCTAAACAATGTGAAATTTCAACATCAATTCACATCGTATAGGATATGGGGGATATTAAGCTTCTTAGGCTTTCATCTGAACAGCGCTATGTAATCAGTAACGTTCGTTCGTAATAATGTAGCTTACAATCAAAGTCAGAGAAAAGTAGAAGGAAATAACAACTAATTACATTACATGTAGCTAGCGCTGTTTAGATGAAAGCCTCAAGAAGCGTAATATCTCTATATATAATTAATAATATTCAACACCTCAAGTGCCAGCTGAGGTGGAGGGGAGTTTACATGTGTACATGGAAGTACACCATTAAACCCTCCACAGAGATGTACAGAGATGTATAGAACTGTAGGTATGTCAAGCTGCATGCTGTGTGCATGATCAGCTGCTTAAGATATACATGTATGGCTACTGATGGTCATACAGTGTAGTCAGCCAAGAATGGCTATGTGATATAAGTTCCCACCCAAATGTCGTTATGAGCTGGTGTTTGAGTGACATAGGGGGGGGGGGGGGGGGGGGGGGGGGAAAGGGCTATAAGGGATGGAGCTGTGTTTGACGACATTGTAGGTGTCCTAAGAAAGCTACATGTACATGTATGTGACCTGTGACAACAACTCTTTCACCATTTCACGGATGTAATTTTCAGCACAATGATGTAGACCCAGTGCTGCACCTTATTCCCCTTCTGATGTAATATTTAGACCACTGTTTGCTAAACATTCAGATGCATTGACAGCATGTGGTGACTATATGATGAACTAAGATTTGGTTCGACTAACAAAATACCCATATGTAAGACCTTATTGAATGTGAAATATTCCACCAAATCATAATCTTTAATCTATTTCCATCCTTAATTTAGGATAGACATCCTGAATTAAGGCCACTAGTATCAACTTCATTTCACATCGTATAGGATATTTTAAGCCACTATAGGCTTTCATCCAAACAGCGCTATGTAATCAGTCGATAAATTATTTCTCCCCCTCAAAGCAAAACTACTGTTTAGGCTTTGTGTAACATTCATTCTCATTAGTCCATTTGGCATGCATAGTCGGTGGGCAGGTGGTGCCACTGCTGCAGTGAGGGCTGGTGTGGCCCATCACTTATTCAAGAGGCATGGCCACTAGAGGTCACAATCTGCCAAGGATGGTTATGTAAAGGATGCTCTGGAAACTCGTTTGTAACATGCAAATTGCAATGACAACATTGAACATTTAGAAATTACATTCTGAACACATGAACATGTGGCATAAAGTATAATAAGAGGCCACTGATCTCCAATGTGGGATAAAAAACTTAAGACCTTCATGTTATTACATTGTTAATACAGTCCTATTGAATCATTAACATCAGCCCCTGCCTATACACTATGCACTTGGGCCTGATACACCTGAGTAACGTGCACACTTCTTTAATCTCAATAGCACACCTTTTGTGTACATGTATGTGTTGTGGGGGAGGGGATGGGGAGCAATTTTCATAAATTTTATAAATGGTACATGTAGCCTTTTTTACTGTATCCATAACATACCCCTCCATACCCTCACATCACTTACATCAGATCTTGCTATATTCACTCCAGCACCAGCTCCCAACAAAGTCTGTACTACATCATGATGACCCTCCTGACTTGCCACATACAGTGGAGTTGTATTGTCCTGGTAAGGAGAGAAGGAACAAAGGCATCACAGATGCACACAAGAAGAGAGAACAGTTTGAAAGTGAATATGAAGAAGAGAAGTGAATGAGAGAAGTACAGAGGGAGAAGGTGCATGTTGGGAGGGTGTAGAAATGACAACATCACCAGATCAATTTGTATATGATGTGTTGCAGCAGGTACACTGTACATGTTGGTACACATGGTTTAGTATTAGGGTAAGGACTGAGGTCATGGGCCTTGACCCACCACAGTCTACATGTACATCTATAGGGTTATTATTAAAACTCTTTGCGTTTGAAAGGAATAAATGCACATTTATTATTATTACCTTATTATTGTTATTATACCTACCACCTAGACTACACAATAAAGAAAGAGAAAACACACACACACACACACACACACACACACACACACACACATAACATTTTCAGCCCTCGCCCTCTGAATGCAGAAACCTAGCACGGGATAGCAAGGCCCTGGCATTGCAGTGAACTAGGATGAGGTTCAGTCTCTGGTAGATGCTTGAAATGGCCTTTGACTTGCTGCTCTGCAACTGCAAAGCCAGACAGGCAGCCAGTCTAGAAATGGAACCCTGAGCTTCCGCATCCCAACAACCATACGTCTCTACTGCCAAGGGTATGCAGACCCAACCCAACTCTGTGCACTTGGCGTCATTGGCATTGTGCTTGTGCACTTCAGCCTTTCCAGCTGCTAACCCACTTCTGGCTCCCGCTTCATTCAATGTAGTGGAGTTAAGTGGAGAGACCACTGTTAGGTCAAAAGCAGCTTGCTTCCCAATCATCCAGTTGGGCACTAGGATGTCTGCCGGCCTACTGAGCGAACTTTCACCCCCATACCCATGACCTACCTCAAGCTGACCACCCAGCCTTGCCCTGTGACAAAACTGGGCAAGCTGTTGTGGCTCAACACCACACCACCACCCCCTTTGCACGTCACAGCATGATGCCCAAGAGGATCCAGCTGGTGGTCAGGGCAGTAAGGGCAACGTAGCTGTGATGATGTGTCCATCCCAAGACACCATTTCAAAGAAGATTAATACCTCTTGATGGAATTACGGCTAGCCATGAAGAAGCATGACACGATGCAACTGAAAGAAGACGAGCACGGTTGGCAGGGGTGGAGATGAGGCACAGCTGGTCAAATTGATGGTCATCAATTCTGGATGATAAGTCTTTTTGACTTGAACAGGGCTCCAGAAGAGACTCTTCAGAGATGGAACTTGCAGGTGGAACCAATCTATTGAACAAGGTGACAGCTTGTAAGGTGAGCTCATCCAGTGGAGCTGAACAATCTGCTTTGTTTACTGAGGCCAGATAAGCAGCCGAGCAATGTAAAGCCAACCTACGGAGGCCTAGACCACCCCTGCTGAGACTCAGCTGAACTTGAAGCCACTCAAGAGTCAGAGGGATCAATTGCAACAGTGTCACAAAAGTGACGACGAACCTCCGCATCAAACAATGATGCTAGGCCTTCAGACACAAGGGCAGGTGGAGTGGAGCGAGCTAAATGGACCAGCTTACAAAAGGTGGCACAATGATGTAAGAGAAGGAGTGCAATTTGAGGATCTACTGAACCCACCTCTGACATCTATTGACCACCTTGGCTCGCTTTTGAGCGAGGAACTTGGCGCAAAATATTGCATCCCCAATAGGAGCACCCAGGATCTCAAAGTTAGGCTCATGAAACACCTTTATGTCAACTGGAAAGCCCTCCATGGCCCCTCGAGAAAAGAGTTCACACTTGGCCATATTGATATATAGCCCCAAGGAGGGACCAAACTGCTGAATTAGGTGGATAGCATGCTTCACTGCATCCTTGGGACCTGCCAGAGTACCGTCATCAAGGTACCACATATTAAACAAAAGTTCGGAACATTCACTGTCTGCCGCAATGGACCGGACAAGCTTATGCAGAACTAGAGAGAACAGGAGAGGACCCAAAGGATCCCCCTGCTGAACTCCCCGCTCCGACCCAAGTGTACCCGTGGAGTGCCATAGGGTGGGATGCTGCCCATAACACCAAAAAACCCACCGGAAAATTTCTGTGAAATGGGTTGCACACTCTTCTAGGAGGGCTTTTCGTGAAACCTCATTGAATGCATTCCTCAGGTCCACCTTACATGCCACAAAATCATCATCCTCCCAGTGATCCCTAATACACTGGAGTAGACCATGTACCAACTTTTCCGCTCCTGCTGGACGAGCCACGCCAAGCTGAAATGGGCCAAAAAACTCAGAAGCCTTGACTCTAGCCATGGTACAGAGACATTTTCCCGTTAGTCTTCTAAGAGCCTCTCCAACAACAGTAGGCTGTATATCCAGCGGAGACCCCTCTTCATTTTTAATCAAGGCTGTGAGTGAGCCACCAGCTAGATACATGTACATGGCTACCTTGGCTGGAGCTCTACCTCCTGCTAGGATGTTTACCACAGCCCTGAGTGATGCACAGATGGGGGTTGCCAGGTGGACTTCGGCAGCGTCAATGAGTTGCTGTATTCGCAGACCTGAGGGGCCACTAGTGCTATCTCTAGGAAATTGATGAAGGACCGACATGATATTCAAATCTGGGGGCAACCTTAAACCTTCTGAAGGTAATGTGACTTTTGGACTTGATGGAACTGGATCCTTGGGATGCTTCTATAATTAATAATATTAATCATGATGGCCCTTCTCACTTGCCACAAGAAGTGCAGTTGAATTGCTCTGGTAATGGGAAAAAGAACAGGCAGTAGAACCCCAGGTCCAGAACGACTCAAAAAGGGTAACAGAACCCCAGGGTGGTGCTCAGAAGCATAAGCAGGTCCAAGAGTCGGAACCAGAGACGGTACCAGTATAATGAAAGATGGTAAGCTCATGGAAGGACCAACCCCACGATGTTTGTCCACAGCATAGGAGTGCCAGAAAGGATGAACTGTTAGCAAAAAGGTGGAGCTCGAGAAAGGCCTGATCTAGACTTTCTGGGGGAGGGGGGGGGAGGTTTGTCAACTTCAGAAAACTGATGCAAGGATATGCAGTCATCTAAGGATTGACATCTGAGGACTCCCTCAAACATCCAGTAAAGGGGCAGTCAGGAAAGGTGGAAGAGTGGAAACAGTTGGTCGTTCCCAAAAAATGCTGAGAAGCAGCACTGAAGCTGGCACACGAAATTCCAATGGTAGAATACCAGAAGAAGATAACTAACTAGCCAGCAGTTTCTACTAGCCAATATTAACAAGGATATGGCCAACATTAGTCACAACTGTGCAACATGTCAGAAGGCCTGTACACAACTGAAGAGGACAGCCTGTTCCACTCATCCCACTACCAATCATGTTGGAGCCCGTTCCATGGATTCTCTATGATATTTCTCCAATCTACTTGGACTAGTATGTGGTTATGAATGGGTCATCTTTTTTTGTATCAGACAACATTTAGCGATTAGACGGATGTACTCATCAGATATGATATTAATTAAAATGTGCTTAAGGGGTTTACATGTAAATATATCATGAATTTGCAAAAAATAATATAGTCCAATGTTTTTGAAAAACAACTCTAATAACATGTACATGTATGATGGTGTGAAATTATTGTTTATAACTTTGAGATAAAATCAAATATAACTTTGACGAAAATGGAAAAAGGTTGCCACCAATCACATTATCCGCTTATGTTTATCAATAGACATTAAATGGAACATGTAAAACTCAACGTGAGTAGTATTTGATTTTAGAAAGGTAACCTCTATAATGCAGCTGTTCACAGTGATATCAGGACAGTTGCTGATACCATGAAAGGCAAAACCTTGTGTACTTTAACTGGGGGGGCTGAACTACTCAAGGCTTAGCCCATCTTGGCTGAGCTATTAGGAATGCACAGTTTGGTAGCCGGTGGTGCTAATACAAGTGTGCTCAATCGGCTATTGAAGAGACATGGCTGCTGGTGGTTATAGGAGCCAAGAATGGCTATGGGATATAAGTTCCCACCCAAATGTCATCATTACATGGTGTTTGGAGTGCCATGGGGGGGGGGGGGGGGGTGGGATATAAGAGATGGTGCTGTGTTTGAGGACATTGCAGGGATTGGGTGATGGCTGACCAGCGTCCATCAAAGGGTGGTAGAGACAGCATGTACAGTTTTGGGTGGATGTGCTATGTGCCCCAGAGTGGATCGTTGATTTAATATGGGAAGGGTATGTGTTACCGTTCTACACCAAACCTAAGCGACCCTTGGTTAAGCTATGGCGATCTAAGGGGTTAAAAGCAGTGATGTACCTGGACAATGGCATATGTGCAGTTAAGGGTAAGATAGAGGCCAAAAAGGCCAGTGCATGGGTGAGGGATACTCTTGAATGTGTGGGTCTGGTTGTGCATGAGGGTAAGTCAGTTTGGTTCCCGTCACTTAGCACAGCGTGGATGGGATTCAATGCAGACCTGGAACGGGGCTGTGTTTTGGTTCCAGAAGCTAAGTTGGCAGCGTTGCGTGCCATGTTGCAGATCACTGGGGTAGCCACACATCTGAATGCAGGGTTCATAATACTGCCACTTACAATCGAAGTCAGAGAAAAAGTAGAAAGAAATGACTATTTAGCTAGCGCTGTTTTGATGAAAGCCAATATCCCACAAAATATCCAATATGATGTGAATTGAAGTTGATACGAGCAGCGTAAAGTTATCCTTAATTCAGGATTTCCATCCTAATTAAAGGATGGAAATAGATTAGAGATTAAGAGTCATTGATGTCAGCCCCTGGCTGGTGTGGCCCATCACTTATTCATCACTGGTGGCATTTGCTGGTTTTATGCATTGTGATGAGTTGTTAAAGTTGCAGTGCTCTGATATTGCATTTGGCACAGAAAGCATGACCATAAATATAACGTCTACCAAGATAGATCAGTACAGGGAGGGTTCCTCCCTGGTAGTTGATTGTACAGGGACACCTACATACCTGGTAACCATCATGGAGAGATATTTCAGCATGGGTGGTTTGTGTACACAAGAGCATGGCAAAGTGTTTTGGGCAAAAGGTGGGCAGTGATTGAGTAAATCAGGGGGTTGGGGGGGGGGGGGGGATCAGCTACACAAGACTTAGGGAGTTGCTACTAGAGAAGACAGAACAGTTGGGTATGGACCCAAGTGTATTTGGCATGCATAGTCTGTGGGCAGGTGGTGCCACTGCTGCAGTGAGGGCTGGTGTGGCCCATCACTTATTCAAGAGGCATGGCCACTAGAGGTCACAATCTGCCAAGGATGGTTAGGTAAAGGATGCACTGGAAACTCGTTTGTAACATGTACATTGCATTGACAACATTGAACATTTTAACCTATAATTGCCTGAAAAAACGTAAGGTATACCTTACGTTTCCGTAAGGTATACCTTACGTTGGGCTTTTAATGTTCTGATGAACAATATTGATTTCCAAACGAATTTATTAACTTTTTCATGTATGTTACAAACCAGTGTAAGTACGAATGTCACTCAATAGCTCAACTGTGCAAAACTGCCACCACTGTATGAAAAGCAATATAGTAATGAAGCGGCGAAGGCATTGCGTGACAGTTGGCTAGAGGTATGAATTGCATGCCTGTTGAAAACGAGGTTCAAAATTCAGAGTAGAAATATTCTGTTGAACACTATTTCTTTGGTTGTGGAACTGCAATGCCTTCAAAAACAGTGTTTCGCCTTACGCGAACGATACCGTTTGTTACTCAGCGGCACGTATCTCCAGAACGGCACTAGTGGCTGATGCGGCAGCTCGTGGCGGTTAGAGCCTGGTCCATTGAAAGCTGTAATGTACCAGTACTTCGATCGCAAATCGCCAAATTTTACGCTGCATTTTTTATTTGAAAATCGTAAGGTACACCTTACGAATGTAAGGTATACCTTACATATCCGGCAATTATTGGTTAATGAGTATAGAAATAAAATTTTGATGACATGTACAGTGTACATGTACATGTGGCATAAAGAGGCCACTGATCTCCAATGTGGGATAAAAACATAAGACCCTCATGTTCATAGATTTGGGTGGATACACTATGTGCCCCAGAGTGGAGATTTAATCCGGGAGGAGTATCTGAAGCACAATAATTTTGCCACCTATTAGTGGAGTTAGTGGTTAAACAGTAAAACCGTTAATGTCCATGTACATTAATGCCTGTTCAACCCTCGTCCTACGTGTGTATGTGTAGGAAAATAATCAATCTTGCATGATTAGTTATATTGCAATGTTGAAAAAACCTTACTACTTTGAACATGAAATTCAAGTAACTAGTTTTATTATATTTCAGCATGAAAATAATAATGAGTAGAGTGTGCCTTGGGTTTTGGTCATTGTCCCATGTTTAATTGTAAATCATCATGCTCAGTACCACAGGAAAAAAAATCGTGTTCCGGACCTTGGGTTTTAACCTATCGACCTTGGGATCTGTTCCATCAAACGTATTCAAAGCCTTTGAATACGTTTGATGGAACAGATCCCATGGTCGATAGGTTAAAACCCAAGGTCCGGAACACGATTTTTTTTCCTGTGTACCTATCACATCTCTCCATTTATCCACTTTACAACTGATGAATTAGAACATCACTTACATCAGATGTTGCTATATTCCATATGCTCATCTGACTTTGGACATTTCATTGGTATAGCAATTACATCTTGAACACATGTACATGCGGTATAAAGTATAAAATAAGAGACCACTGATGTGCAATGTGGGATAAAAATATCAGCCACTAAGAAGGCACATGGTTATGTAACGGTAAATGCTATGTGATGATTTATACATGTTGTAACGTTTTATTCTAAATCATGTTAAAGTACCAGTACATGCTGACCACTACATTGTAAATGGAGCAGATCATTTCATACTAACCTTATCAGCCTGATTGATATCAGCTCTTGCTTCAATGAGTTTCTTTACTACTTCAAGGTGTCCATTGAAACTTGCTGTCCACAATGGACTCCGACCGTCCTAATACAAGAGTGATCAATGTAAATTACCAGTCCATTGCGTTTTACAAGTAATAGTTGTGCAAGTACATCTACGTACATCTACACACAGTTCAATTTTTAAGTCCTAACAAATGATTACGCATGCTACAGTTCATAATGTGTGCAGATAGTGGACCGTCTCCCCTGTTGACTGACCTGGTTAGTCAGCTGAAGCAAATTTGCCAAACAATGTCTGGCTGACACAACTAAATGCATAAATTCGTTAACTAAGTCAAATTGATTTGTACATGCATGTGTACATGTAAATTGCTGTGAATGAACAAATTGTGTTGTTAAGTGGTCTAAGTGGTTTGTGGTATATTAGGAAGCTCTTGCCATTGATACTACACAATGCACTAAAAGATCTTACTTGCATGTGGCATTTGTGGCTGGCATACACTATCAAAGAAACACTTGAGGTATAAATAAACCTCAGTGTTGATAGCTACACTCATCACCACTTAGTAATATAAGCTGAGTTAAAAAATGAATATGGCTGCCACATCATCAAACGAATGTGGTTCTCAGGGGTTATCTATACACTGAAATTTTATTTTTATTAACACAAACGCGAGATATTAGTCTTCCCTTGATGTTTAAAACTTCCTTATGAATCCGAATTTTGAAATCAGCACTTCAGTATTTAACCCTTTCACCACCCACAAAAATGACCATTAATGATGGGCTCCAATTAAGTTAGATGTCAATAATATCTGTATCAGACAAAAAAGGTATCAAGTTGAACTTTATTAATTATTCAGGACAGCATATTTTGTACTAAATGGTAAAAGCAACATTCATCCAAAGACAAACAAATATGAGTAAATGGATCATGATCTGAAGATGTGAAGCACGCTCCCATACAAAGTCATAGTGGGAAATGGGAAGGGTATGTGATACCGTTCTACTCCAAACCTACGGCGTAATACAAGGACAAATCAGCAGTCGGCGTGGGTGAACACAGGATTTGTGAACCTTGCTGTTGCTGAGCTGCTTAGATTAAGATAGATTAAGATAGATTAAGATAGATTAGAGATTAAGAGTCATTAATGTCAGCCCCTGGCTGGTGTGGCCCATCACTTATTCATCACTGGTGTCATTTGCTGGTTTTATGCATTGTGATGAGTTGTTAAAGTTGCAGTGCTGCAGTGAGGGATGCTCTTGAATTTTTTTTCCGGGTTTTTGGAATGACCCAGTTGGGTATGGAGCCAAGTGTATTTGGCATGCATAGTCTGTGGGCAGGTGGTGCCACTGCTGCAGTGAGAGCTGGTGTGGCCCATCACTTATTCAAGAGGCATGGCCTCTAGAGGTCACAATCTGCCAAGGATGGTTATGTAAAGGATGCACTGGAAACTCGTAACATGTACATTGCAATGACAACATTGAACATTTAGAAATTACATTCTGAACACATGAACATGTGGCATAAAGTATAAAATAAGAGGCCACTGATCTCCAATGTGGGATAAAAACTTACGACCCTCATGTTATTACATTGTTAAAACAGTCCCATTGAATCATTAATGTCAGCCCCTGCCTATACGCTATGCACTTGGGCCTGACACACCTGAGTAACGTGCACACTTCTTTAATCTCAATAGCACACCTTTTGTGTACATGTATGTGTTGTGGGGGGAGGGGGTGGGCAGCGATTTTCATACATTATATAAATGGTACATGTAGCCTCTTTTACTGTATCCATAACATACCCCTCCATACCCTCACATCACTTACATTAGATGTTGCTATATTCACTCCAGCACCAGCTCCCAACAAGGTCTGTACTACATCATGATGACCCTTCTGACTTGCCATAAACAGTGGAGTTGTATTGTCCTGGTAGGGAGAGAAGGAAATAAGGCATCACAGATGCACATAAAAAGGGAGAACAGTTTGAAAGTGAATATAAAGAAGAGAAGTGAATGAGAGAACTACAGAGGGAGAAGGTGCATGTTGGGAGGGAGGAGAAAAGGCAACATCACCAGATCAATTTGTATATAATGTGTTGCAGCAAGTACTTTGTACAGATGTTGGTACACATGGCTTGTAGTATTAGGGTAAGGGCTGAGGTTATGGGCCTTGACCCACCATGGTCTACATGTACATGTACATGTAGACTGATAGGGTAATTCATAATATTATTATGAATAGAGCTACATGTACATGTTGGCATGCCTACACCCCACACCATCAATCTGCTTTGGTCATCAAGGGTTGTGATAACCTGTGCTTGGTTAGTACACTTTTATCAATCACTTACCCGTTAACTGAGATAAATTTGGGGCTCTTTACATTAAAGGTATGCCATAAAACTTTCTATGGGCAGATGTTGGGAATTCCAATTGGGTGAGATAGCATGTACAGTTTTGGGTGGATGTGCTATGTGCCCCAGAGTGGATCGTTGATTTAATATGGGAAGGGTATGTGATACCGTTCTACTCCAAACAGAATTGTTAAAGATTGTTATATTGTACATGTTAATGTCAGACTGTTAGTAGTAAGCCAGTGAGTGGTGGCAAGCCTGGTAGAGTTGTGACGATCAATGGGTGTGGCCAGTGAGGGAGGGTGGATGAGTGTGGTATGTGAGTGTGAGGAGGTGTAGTGTATCAGGTAGGATGTTTGCAGCTGGTATATATAAACAAGATGTCTACATGTACATGAGTTATGTTGAAGCCCTTATATGGAAGGGCATATATTCCTGTCTGCTATGAAGACCCATGGGTCAATGGGTGTGGCCAGTGAGTTCTTAGTGTCAGTAAGACGGAACATGGTGTGCTGACATGCTATAGTCAAGTCTACTAGTGTAGTATGGTGGTCCACTGCATATAGTAGTTCAATTTCTTGTTAGCGCTTTAACTTGGACTTGATTTTTCCCCCCCCAAATATACATTCGATGGGAGTACACAGATTGAATGTGAGTGTTAGCGAGTCACTTGTATGCTGTTGTTTGTAGGTGGGCAGCAATTGTGTAAATCAGGGGGTGGATCAGATACACAAGACTTATGAGTTAGGGAGTTGCTACTAGAGAAGACAGAACAGTTGGGTATGGACCCAAGTGTATTTGGCATGCATAGTCTGTGGGCAGGTGGTGCCACTGCTGCAGTGAGGGCTGGTGTGGTCCATCACTTATTCAAGAGGCATGGCCACTAGAGGTCACAATCTGCCAAGGATGGTTATGTAAAGGATGTACTGGAAACTCGTTTGTCGTTTCCTAAGCAGTTGGTAATATAACTCCCAACTGGTCAGCCCGTTCTTTGTTTGTCTATTGTGTCTTATTAAGATGGTGTGCACAGGTGACACTACACCTATGGTTATGTGAAAAGGGACTGTGATATCAGTTTTTGACCTGTACCTGTAACATACCCCTCCATACCCTCACATCACTTACATCAGATGTTGCTATATTCACATCAGCACCAGCTCCCAACAAGGTCTGTACTACATCATGATGACCATTCTGACTTGCCACATTCAGTGGAGTTGCATTGTCCTGGTAAGGAGAGAAGGAACAAAGGCATCACAGATGCACATAAGAAGGGTGAAAATGAAGAAGAGAAGTGAATGAGAGAAGTACAGAGGGAGAAGGTGCATGTTGGGAGATGTAGAAATGACAACATCACAAGATCAGCATTATATGTGTCTGTCTCTAGTTAACCAGAAGGGATGTGATGGCCAAATCCATTGATCAGACCAAACAAGGTCCAAGTATCAGTTCTGGTGAGCTTTGAGACTACATGTATTTAGACCACTGAAACAAGCACATGTATGGTGGGTGACCAATGCTGAAGTTACAATGTATTAGTGTAGTTATGAAGGATCAAGCGCAGGAGCACACATTAATCTCTCCACAACTACATCCGATATTGCTATAGGTACATTAGATGGCTGTATAACATGAAGTTGGATGCTATGACTTTGATTTGTGTGCAACTTGTATATATTTGTGTCCTGATATAAAAGTGACCTTGGCCCCAAAAAAAAGAATTAATGGTTTATGAAATAAACATTTTAGGAATTTCATAATTATTCACGAGGACATACATGTATTTCATAAGGTTGATGATGATGACAAAAATGTTGGGCACCTATCTTCCTCTTCAGCTTCTCGATACACACATTATATGGAACGTGTGTATAGATTAATTTTTTAACTGTTTGCTAAACGTTTGGATCCATTGGGTGCATGTAAACTATGTACATGTAAACTGCACAAGTATCAATTCTCTTCATATTTTATAAATCTACAGGTAAAGTACAGAGTGTGGATGGAGAACATGTGTACAAGCTGCTCTTGTTCTAAACATACATATAGTTTATAAAAGGGTTATTTCTATACATCATAGGTTGTACATGTACATGTACATGTATTCGTAGTGTATGATCATAGCATTTTCGACCTGTATTGGTCTAACTTCAGCCCAACTTCGTTTCATATGAATAGCACCATACATGTATATGTGTCAACCAGTTGTGTGCCGTTTAAATGACACCATACAAACGATGACATATTCGTACATGAAATACATCCATCACGTGTTACATGTATTTGCTAAAATCATCTACATGTGGCGGTGTCATTACAACTGACTGTTTACAAGTAGACTTTGACAATAGTTCAGCGATTAGATCCATGTAGATGAATAAGATTTAACCACAAATTCTTTTGAAGGTTGATAACCTAGCACCTCGATAAGCACTACACATTGCTCACATTCTTACTCTACCCTCATTTATTGCGCCATCTCATCTCCTTGAGTGGGCAGGGACAATTAAACTAACTGAGTTTTTAGTTTTTAGCCAGAAAATTACAGCTGCACACGCCCATGCACGCTAACGGTAGAGCAGCTGAAATATCCGCTAAACTTCAGCACACAACAAAGCGTCATCGTTCAATATGATCTAAAACATGACAACGTTGAATATATAAATGTATGTGTTGTGGGGGGGGGGCAGCATTTTTATTAATGGTACATGTAGCCCTCTGCCACTGCATCCTTATAACATCCCTCCATACCCTCATTAGTCCATATACATCTCTCCACAACTAAACATCACTTACATTAGATCTTGCTATATTCACTTCAGCACCAGCTCCCAACAAGGTCTGTACTACATCATGATGACCCTCCTGACTTGCAATATACAGTGGAGTTGCATTGGTCTGGTAAGGAGAGAAGGAACAAAGGCATCACAGATGCAAATTAGAAGGGAGAACAGTTTGAAAGTGAATATGAAGAAGAGAAGTGAATGAGAGAAGTACAGAGGGAGAAGGTGCATGTTGGGAGGGTGTAGAAATGACAACATCACAAGATCAGCATTATATATACATGAATTTCATTATTAGGTAACTATGCCTGTTGTTATGGGGTATTTCAATATAACGCGGTGCGGGCACACACACACACACACACACACACACAAATGCACAACAGGTCTGCATTTAGAATGTGGAGTATTTTCCATTCTCATTGTGAAGGTAGGTCTGCAAACACAGTTACATAATTCCAGTATACAGGAGTCACATTTAATCTGGTATAAAGGGCTTTAATTAAGTAGTTAATTAGTTGTTCTTTGTCAAATATAGACAGCTCGCCCTCCATGGTAGTTTTCAACCACTGGTTTACGTAATAAGTAGTCTCCCCCTAACCCTATTTCAGTCAAGGTAAAAGCTGATCTTCAAGTATGCTGGAAAACAAATCTGAAGAATATATGTACATCTACATGTAATTTGATGTTCTACTTCTAATTAATATTGTAAACCTTTTAAGATTGTTTCAACAGTCAATGGATGATCAATGAATATCTATACCACATGATATTGACAATCTGCATGCATACGTTGTACATTGCACATAACATTACATCATTTCTAAGGTGAACAAATTTAAAGTGGTCAAGGATATGCAGACCACTAAATGGAACAGATCATTTCATACCAACCTTATCAGCCTGATTGACATCAGCTCCTGCTTCAATGAGTTTCTTTACTTCATCAAGGCGTCCATTAAAACTTGCTGTCCACAATAGACTCTCACCTCCCTAATAGAAGTGATGTATTTGTACCTACAGTAATTACTGCAGGATGTCCACTGTGTGTACATGATATACACAATGCATTCATATACATATGAATAATGGAAACTGTTGATGTTACTCTATACTGGTTTTTATTTCTCATAAATCACATATGTACTAGTACATGTATGCTGATTTTTAATATATCAACAAATCACAAGTACATTTTAACAAACACAGAAATGATATAAAAACCATTTCTGTTTAAACTATTATACTTTCTACCTCTTATCATTTATCTTTCATTACTAATTTTCATGTTGCCAATTCATGATGATCTCATTTTTTAGCCCTTCATATGTGTGTACAAAAGGTTTTTAAAAATCATTTGAGCAATCACAAAGGAGGAATAATCAATCAAGGGGATTTCCCATATTGAATCATATGAAAATTCTAACAATTATACATGTACAATTGGAAGTGATTTCTTTGTTATATTATGAAATCCTATTTAAATGACTTATCAGTGATTCAAATTACATAAATGTACTAGGCACCTGTATACTAGGCACCTGATAATGTTGAGCTTGGCCATTATTTTTTATAATGGCCCAATGTCTCAATTCACTCATCATCAGGTGAAGGCTTCGACTACACTCCACAATTGTATTGCCAAATGAGCACATTAAATATCGACCATGCAGGCACTCAGCGGCATAGCTATTCCCTACAGAAACAAGTTTTATATATGAAACTGATCAATTTGTTTTTTGCGCGTGGTACAATAAACCATGTTAATGAGGAGGTTTTTGAGATTAAAAACATATCCATACAAAAGGAGAAAACTTGAACAGGTCCATTCCACATGTTATGTATTGAATGAATGCACATACATGTAGACCAGCTCAAGTTTTTAAACTCAACCACCAATTTTTAGAACGTCACACAAGTGATGATGACGATTATTTTAAACTAACAGGCGCCTTGAAGGCATCCAGATGAATCTATAAATTAACACGTCGTGACCGCATTAAAGGTGTTATCCAGCCAAATAATGAGCAAGTGATCAGCTTCGTACTCTGTAATCTATGATAGTGCAGAACATAACAAGCGCCTACCTTGTTAGTTCTGTTCACGTCATCACTCTTGACGGGCGCTCTTGTATCCGTTGGTTGGGCTTGCGTCTTCGTGGTTGGTGGAATGAGTGTGAGTTAATACATGCATTATCAGATAGTGGATGCACTTTGTAACACATAGCTACCTCAATAGTTCTGTTCATGTCATCACTCTTGGAGGGCGCTCTTGTATCCTTTGGTTTGGGTTGCGTCTTAACAGTGGGTGCGGTGAGTGGATCGATGTGGTATTAGTAATAGATGATAAACATCTATAGTCGCATATATACCTGTCCCATGTCATTATTTTCGTGTCTTCTGGAATCTCAGTTCTAGCAAACGACTACATGTAGATCTAGAACACGCCCACGAATGCGATTGCGACGTCACGTGAGTTCTACTGTGATTTATTCATATTTGTGGCCAATTATCGTGGGCGAGGCAACCAGCTGCAGCATCTCATCTAGGACATTACATAATTACTAACAACTGTGACGTCTTCTGTTGCATTATCATCACTTGGTCCAATGGACTATTTCATTTAAAACAATCATCATCTTTGATTTTAACACACATTATATTACAAAGTATAACAAGTTTTTTATTATCTTCAGATGTTGGGGTCTGCTATGTCTCTCCCTGAAGTTTTCCACAGGCATTATGAGGTGTATGTACCACTGTGATGGAGGGAAACAATTACTGAAGGTTATAATAACAGCAGCAACAATTCAATACATGAATACAAATATAAATGCTAATCTCCTCATGCAGCCTCTTGGCTGTCAGTGATCCCCTCTGTTGGTTTGGGCTTGTACCTGGAGTCCAACAAATACCAGGCTGCATTGAGATGGTGGCTGGGATTGAACACCTCAGGTGGGGTCATGTGCCCTTTCTGCCCCAAAACCACCCTTGATTCCCTTGACCACCATGCAGTGACCTGCAGACATGGAGGAGATGTGGTTATACCACACAACCTCTTGAGGGACATTATTGCTGACCTTTGCAATTTATTTAGCTACAGTTATTCTAAGCATCTTCATATCTTTGCAAACCTCACCGGGCAGTTCAGCTTAGCTACTAGAAGCAAGCATATCTGTTTCCTTCAGTGCCCTGAGTGACATGTATATAAATTGTAAATTCATAGTACCCCAGTACAGGTGGGTAATAACATTTCACTACATAGTAGACAGCAACAACACCACCAATATTATTCAAGCACCATTACTTACCAGGTATGCAGTAATTATTCAAGCACACACATTGTGGTCTACTCATGATCTAGCATAAGTGTCAGCAGGCCATTACACATGACCACCAGTCCCCAGACCATTCCTTCTCCAGAGAGTGCCCGTCGATTGCACTCCAGAAGGGCAATACAGTCTCTGTATTGGGCCCGCACCACATGTAACATGTAATCTATATAGTGTATCCCTATGTATCCCTGTATGTGTACATGGTGTAAATTCATACATGTAATTTGGAGTGGGGAGATGAACATCTGTTGGCCTCCCATGATAATCCTCTCCACCCTTGGGATCTTTGGCAGCAGTGTTATGGGTGTAGAGGGTTCCTAAAAATACTGCCATTGGCCTATGTTATTGGGGAATGAACCTGTATGTCCCTGGGGGTAGTACCAGGGAATTTCACCAGACCTTCAGGGCAGGGGGTCAAATCTATAGGGTTCAGGTGGGAAAAAGGGAAAGTTTGTGAGTGGGACACTTATGTCCTCTACAACTTCTTTCTTACGCACTGGAAATTAGTCTGTCCATCATGGAGTTACAGTGGTCTGAATTTTTTAATTACTTGGACATTTTTATTGCATGCGTCAATTTAGATGCTCCTTCCTAGAAAATGTTTATAATATGCGCTAGGTCCCTTTTCACTTCCACGACCCCATATATTGGTAACACACACTTTGCACAATTCTTTACCACGGCACAAATTAACCCAATAGGTTTTTAACTACTTGTTCACAGTTGTGAAATTAACCATATCTCAAACATACATGTGTCTAAACACATGTATGTTCAATATCAATATCTACACAATGTACTAAGCGTCCATACATGTACTTGGTGAACACACAAAAATACAATTATGGGTAAACTATTGGTGAACACAACCTAAATATTCCATTTCGTTAATCAATTATGGAATAGGCTGTGCTCACAATTATTGGGTCAATTTGAGATACCTCTGCAACTAAAGTCTGTGACAGTGGACCATGATATTTGACAGCAGACTATGGTTCAACCATTGTGTTAAATCATTGTGCCCGTGTATTCACTAATATTGTAGAATTACACGTATACACAGTATAGGCCATTTTCATAAATTATGTAATGTACATTGTATACATGTAATGTAGCACAATTGAATTATCTGGCCAATGCTCAAAAATTGTAATATTAACATTATTAGGCTGTTTGAGGAATTATTAAGTTGAAGTAACTATTAAGCCTACAGGTGTAAAAGTCAGGTGCATCATTTGTGTTAACCTTTAATCTCCTGTCATCCTATGCATAGGATCATCGTCCTATGCGTAGGACGCAAGTTAAAATTTTAGCAAACTCATATGATATAAGAACAAACCAAGGTTTCATTGTACTGTAGAAATGGTTATTAATTCTACTTTCTAGCAATTCTTCAAAGATTGTCAAATACAATCAATACTGCAATGCTAAAAGATGTATTTGTGGTAAATCGCAAAGCTTAACTCTTTCAACGCCAAGTTCATTTATGCATGCATGCACACACAAACGTTGCACCATTCATGCATGATTTTGATCTTGCTTGCAGGCATGTGTTGACAAGTCACAACTCGATGATGCATGCGTAAGCTTGCTGCACTTGTAACCATATAAGTACATGTACGAAGTCTTCTCGTACTCCCTAAAGAACCCCATTATTTGGATGACCTCACTTCACTTCATTAATGCACCACTTTATGTACTCTAAGAACAAGAATGTGTATCCCAGATCTGTGTAGTATATCACTCCTCCACCTTTTGCTAACTCACATTATGGGTTGTTGCAACTCAAGGTACCAGCAAGTTACAATTTGGACACAAAAAATGTGCTTACACTGTGCCCAAATATGTTCAAATATTTTTATATTGTCATTTTAGTGAGCATGTATGCATATATGCACGATAATTAAATTCTCTACAAAATATATTTTTAAGAACCGCATCTGTTTATTAGCATCATGTAACCAAGGGTGTGATTTTAAAAATAGACTGACACTCTATAAATACACTGATCCATGATAGAAACCAGTGCGCTTATCTGTTATCTTATGCGATGCCATTGTAGATTGCAAAAAGTATGAAAGAGCAAGTGACTCACAATGCTGAACACATGTCTTGTTGATTGCAAACATTCATAGCTAGTTGCCAGCAATGTTTTGTATTGTTCCACTTCCTTAGATACTGCGGTGTATATAATTACAATTATTTAAACAAGTAATTAATAAAATACAAGAATCATGTGTCAAACCGGTATTAAATTGAATTGCATTTTAAAAAATTAAAAATTTAATAGATAAAGAAAAGTTAACCAGAAATAAGAACATAAAATAAATTGTAAAACAGTGCACATGTACATGTATATACCCTGACCAGCCAATAGCATGTGATAACACTGTACTCAGCCTAAAATTGACAATTTTTACGTGTTCAGAAATAGGCTTAGCTCACAATTAATGGGCCAATCTGAGACAATTGTGTTCAATCATTACATTAAGGTGAACAACTGTGTTTGTTACACAACCTAATAATCATACATTACTGCCCACAGTGTGTGAATAATTTACTAACACATCTACAGACATTAATATTTATTTAGCCAATGTTCACAAACTGTGTGTAGTTCATACATTTGTAAGCACATGATTAATTAATTGAATCTAGTGATGTTGCTGGAACAAAAATGTAGACAGAGGATGGTATCTTACCCTCAACAGTGGTGAGGGTAAGGTCATGTTCATAAATAGGGTGATGTGATGACCTTCCACGAATGCACAGGACAGCAGCACGAAGGGAAGCACATGAGAGCGGAGTGCATAGCTCACTACAAGGGAATAAGGTTTGACAATTATTTTAATGTTGTGTTGATATCATTGTACGTGTTCATCAATTGTAACAACTATAATGTGCTTGGGTTCACCAATTATATACATGTAGGGTGACTTTAATGATTATGTAAATTACTGGGCCACTGCTAACTGTGTGTAATTACAAAGTATTGTCATAACGTATGCACATAAATACAAATGGCTCATATGTATTGGTCCATCCTTCCCAAATGAGTACAGTACATGTACTGTATGCAATTATTAGGCTGTGTTCACCAACAGTGTATTGCACAATCATTGTGTGCTTCACTTGCACTCAAGTGTGTTGAACAATACTTACATGTAAAGCTAAGGTCAACCATTTATCACTGCTACATGTCTGTTATGATATACATTATACCTGTACATGTATATATATATATATTGGTAAGCACACACTTCACACAATTGCTGACCATGGTAAACATTACACAATAGGATTTCAACTGAATTAGCTTACACATACACACACCATAAAAGTAATGTTCACTATTACAAAATTACCTACATGTACATGTACATGCATATACTGTACGTGTAGTTTGACACAATTTAGTGAAAATAACATTGTATGTACAGCAGATCTGAGTAGGGTTCAATAATTGTGTCAGAGTCATTGCATACCATTTCAACAAGCAGATGGACACCACCATTCAGATTTAGTTCAAAACATTTATGTTAATTTGTCTTTATATAAGAGATCATTTAATGACGTAATTATTTTTTCACCTCTAATGGTTTAGGAGATAATCGCTGTTGAATAATTAATTAGTTTACATATAATCTGAACTTTGCAGTGTATTATCCTGGTGCCTACTATGATGACAGGTCCATACATGGCACCAAATTGAAGGGTTTGATAAGTACAATCTTACGGCGTCAAGCATTTTGACGAGAGGTGAAAGGGTTAAACTATGTATTGGTTTTTAAGGCATATTTTGCAATTACTGTGTGAAGAAGGTTGATAATTGCATATTTTATTTTATAATACTATGTGCCACAATATGTTAAATATTTACGTTCAATAAAATGTTTTGTGTATGGCAGCCATTTTTGTGGGGATTGTTAGGTAAGCGTTGCTAAGTGGATTACGCAACACCAAGCTTCAGTTACAAAGCCTTTAATAGATGACACTGGAAAGGTCTCAATCTGTGTAGGGCACACTCTTTCAATTCTTTTCACAGGACTCAATGAAAACTGCCTGACTTCAATACTGCTGTTAGAAATTGGTATTATACTGTGCAAAGTGGATACAGAAGCTCGAGTGGTTGAAGTAAATTTTCTTCATTTGATGTTTGCACATTGTAACTGAAGCTTGATCTACTTAAATATAACCAGAAATAAACGGAGCGCTATATGCCATATAACAATGGTGAATGGTTAGCCCTAGCAAATGCGTGTAAACATACTTGTACCATATTCATACAGCTGTGGCCAAAGTTTTGATAGTTGAGGTTCAAGGTGTTGCGTAATCCACTTAGCAACGCTTACCTAACAATCCCCACAAAAATGGCTGCCATACACAAAACAGCTTGTGGTTATCAGAGGTTATCAATAATCAAACTTTTTATTGAACGTAAATATTTAACATATTGTGGCACATAGTATTATAAAATAAAATATGCAATTATCAACCTTCTTCACACAGTAATTGCAAAATATGCCTTAAAAACCAATACATAGTTTAACCCTTTCACCTCTCGTCAAAATGCTTAACGCCGTAAGATTGTACTTATCAAACCCTTCAATTTGGTGCCATGTATGGACCTGTCATCATAGTAGGCACCAGGATAATACACTGCAAAGTTCAGATTATATGTAAACTAATTAATTATTCAACAGCGATTATCTCCTAAACCATTAGAGGTGAAAAAATAATTACGTCATTAAATGATCTCTTATATAAAGACAAATTAACATAAATGTTTTGAACTAAATCTGAATGGTGGTGTCCATCTGCTTGTTGAAATGGTATGCAATGACCCGTAAAGTACATGTGTTACTGGTTAATGTGTTAGACAATATGTCAAATTACATGTGCACAAGGATAAGACTGGTGTTCATCATTTAAAACATTTTTCACCAATTAGATAATAGTATATGGCAAAGTGGTCTGGTTATTAATAGTGTTCTCTGCTATAAAAGCACAGATATGAATAAATACACGTCATGTGTAGTGCATAATGGAACTTTACCTTAAAAGATTTGGAGTTGGATAGAAGATTCATATCTTATCACATTGTTCGTCACTTTGATGTGTGTGACTACATTGAAAAAAAAAAAGAACACAATAGTCAAAAAAAAAAATAATGGCTCTATACCAGATTAAACTTTATCCCAAATACAGCACATAAAAATCATGATTTCAACACTGTATCATAATACATGTAATTGTACACAACTCCTTTACATACATGTACACATGCACACTTGTACAATAGTATACAATGTACCACATTTTTAAGCTTATAAATAACTGTGGCCATTTGTGTAAAATACAATTATTAAAGGCTCATCCATTATGAATGTAAACTTATTGTGTCAATGTTATTTGACACATTAAATTATTAGTTTACATTATTAGTTCAATTATTAGTTTAATTATTAGTTCACAAATTACTGTGTGTAAAATTCAATCTTCACCAGTTTACCACTATTGGGTCAATGTTCACAAATTACATGTACATGTACTGTAAGAAGCATAATAACACCTCACACAACTAGATAAACAAATGTAAAAATTTTTACCAGGTGTACAGGTAGATAGATGTACATGTGTACAATGGTTAGGTTTAGCTCACATTGGCCAATGTCTAGGCGACATTCATAAAATTGTATTATAAGTAAATGCCACCCTGGTGCTTGGAATTGTATTCCTCAATTGTATCAACTACATGTATAACGTGCTTGGGTTCACCACTAATTATGTAAAATTATTGGGTCAAATTGTGGGGAATTATAAACTACATGCATTAACATGTATGTACACAAATACATGTACAAATGGCTCACAAATTGTGTGTACATGTACATGTACATGTATGGTTGTGTTCAGTACATACACATATATTGTGTGGTTCACCAAGATGCTTAAGGCTAAGGTCATCAATTGCACAAAATTATTAGTTCTATCTTTACAAATTATATGTATTATATGAGCAGCACAAAGTGACCTACATGTACATGCTTTAAAGTTTCATATTCTAAGAGACACTTATGTCCTCTACAACTTCTTTCTTACGCACTGGAAATTAGTCTGTCCATCATGGAGTTACAGTGGTCTGAACTTTTTAATTACTTGGACATTATTATTGCACTAGCGTGCACCCGTGAAAAATCACGGGGTGATTTGATGTACATGCATGTTATAGAACATTAGAAAAAATATGAATTTATAGCAACAGTTGTCTGATTACCACATTTTTCGTAAAATATCTATGTGCATCGTTCGGCAACATTCGTCCTTGTTCTGGATTGTCTCTGATATAAACCTTAACGTGCTCGTGATGTCTACATCGAGTTAGGGCAACATACAATTGCCCGTGTCCAAAAACTGGTTCCGGTAGGTAAACACCCACTTTTTCAAAGGATTGTCCTTGAGCTTTATTGATTGTGAGAACAAATGCCAAAATCACCGGAAACTGACGCCTTTGCATTTTGAATGGTAGGCTTGACTCACTGGGCTCTAAGCTAAGTCTCGGAATGAATACTCTATCACCCTTTTTACTTCCAGTAATAATCTCTGCATCTATGAAGTTATTTTGAAGACCTCGTACCACAAGTCTTGTTCCATTCAATAAGCCATTCTTGGGATCTAGTTTTCTCAACAACATGATAAACGCCCCAACCTTTAGTTTTAAAATATGAGGTGGTAATCCCGAAGGACATAGCTCATTTAGGAACTCGACTGGAAAGTCAATTGTATCATTTATGTCCTCCGTAACAATACTATCAACGCTGCGGTACTCTCGAATGTCGCTTTCAAGGAGTCTCAAAATTTGGTAGTTTAAATCAGTGGCGTTTGTGTTTTTAGGTGTCAAAATGACTTTTTTTGAGACTTCAAGGATTTCATCAGCTGTGGTAGTGGAAATTTTCTCTCCAAAAACACTCGCAACTAAATCGGTGTTTTCAATCAAGTGAGCAGGTAGCTCAATAAGATCTCGGCTTAAATTGGAGAGATCGTTGCTTAGGTCACCATTACCAACTTGAAGGACCCAGTCATTGAACATAGTTTGTCCTGCAGTTCTCATGTTCGAGATAAGACTCCTTTTCTTCACATATTGCCAGAGTGGTGAGCTTTTAATGCAAACCTCAAGGATATCCGTAGGGGTGCCGTGTGGAACAATGTTGGATGTCTGACAAAAATCACCACCAAGCATAAATGTTTTGCCACCAAATGGTCTGTCATCGTTCATGATTTCTTTTAGGAGTTTATCTATGATTCGCAATGAATGTGACGACAACATTGAAGCTTCATCGATGATTATCAGGCAAGCGTCACGCAACTTATTGGAGTCAAAAGAAGGGATTTTCATGCTGGATACAGACGTTTCAACAGCAGAAAGTGGAATTTTAAATCCACTGTGAACAGTTCTACCACCTTTCAACAGATCTGCCGCAATTCCTGTTGTTGCGAATGCCACGACGCTTCTGCTCTGTCCCCGTAAATGACTCATTATTGTGCTGTACAGATACGTCTTTCCGGTACCACCAGGACCGTCCACAAAGAAGAATCTACTCTCAACTGTATTTTCGTCAATCACTGAGCATATTTCGTCAAAGATTGTTCTCTGAAGGGGATTCAGCGTTGAAATGAGTTCGTCTGCTAGTTCAAACTCTTCATGTGGGTCATAAGTTGTGTCAATCAATTCAATAGGTCCCGGTTCGGGCATCCCGAATTCCATGCAGTTCCTTCCATGTAGTCGCATTATGGAATCTATGTATCTCAGTGCCTTCTTTTCTGCAATGGTGGTACTGAAATTCCTTAGGTAGTCTTCAGCTAGGGATTCCTTAAACTGTTCAAAGAGACCAAACGGATTCTTCGGTGAATTGAATATGCAAATTAATGCAAAAGTCTGTCGTAATTGGCGAGGCATGTTGAATGTTGATGCTTCTTGCATAAGGTGGATCCACTCTGTATCGTCATCTAGCAAATGTCGTGTGATGGCAGCAGCTTTGAAAGTCTCGTGAACTATTCCTTGAACTGTGCGAATGTCTTCAAAGCTCTGGGGACCACGAACATGTTGGAGAAGCATTCGGAGGTAAAATCACTCTTCATCTCTTGGACTCACTGAATACATCCTTGGTATTACATTGTCTCCTGCTCGTTTTCTAAGTTTCCAGTCCGTAGTTCCTTGATCGAAGACATAATGGTGAGGAATTTCGGTGTAAAGATACTGACGCGCGTTTTCATCCAAACGATTTAGTTTGAACCAAGCTGTCAAATGGGTCTGACGATGATGAGCTCGAGATACAGCTGTTTCTTCGTCACCTTCTTGAAAGTAGACCAACTGTTCATCAGGCAAATGTATAGCGAGACGAATAACAGCATGTGATCTTTCATGCATGAAGTTCTCCAAAAGCCTCCACATTGCTTCAGGAGCGCTCACGTATCGAGCATCAAGGTACTGCTTGATCTCATCATGGATGATGTTGTCATGTCCTTCTTGAAATACAACCTTTGCACAATCATAGCCTTTGTAAATGTATTTGAAGATGTACTTTATGGCCTGTACAGATTGACATGCTTCAGCGTTGATGTGACAATTGTATCGCATGGTGAGGAATTTATTGTACGGGACGACAAAACGATTGTCAACCGTAAATTGACCAACATGGGCTTCAACGCCTGGCCTTCTGCGATAAAGGGGATAACCATTGACTTCAACGATTGTTTGCAGTTGGAATGGTTTGGGAAAATTCTTTGTGCATATGTTATTTTCCATGCAAGGGCTTCTCGGATTCAAAATACCACAAGGACCGTGAATCATTGTTCTCAAAACGGTTTCATGTAACTTTGGTTCTTGATGTGGATCCGGAATTTCAGCGCAGACGTACCGATCAATCTTATCAGCTGTATCAATTTTGTTTTCGTTTGTGAGAATGAACAGCATATGAGCATGTGGCAAACCACGTTTTTGAAATTCAATTGTATAGACGTATGCTCGAACGGCTCCAAATACTTTATTCTTCGTCATGTCTTTGATGAAAGATTTAAGTTTCAAACTGAACACTCTTACCACCAAATCAGGTCGGTCGCAGGCTTGTTGACCAGGAAATAAGTTCATTTGAATTTCTTGCCAATATGGATTGCAGGTCATTGTAATAAAGAGATCTGGTTTGCCATACTTCGCAACAATTGCCATAGCATCATGATATTTCTCTCTCATATTGCGCGGAGAGCCTTGAAATGAGCTTGGGAGAATAACTGCTCGACCGACGTTAGCACCTCTCTCAACGGCAATGTTGTTTAGGTGGTCCATTAAGCCACGGTACTGTTCCACACGAAGTCTTCCTTGCTGGTGACTCACAAAGCTGAGATTATGAGCTTCCACTTGTGCATATGAATCGACAGCCCACTGTTGAAAAAGCTTTCCTCCATTTAGAATGGGATTGAAGCGGTTAATTCTAACTGCTGTTTGAGCGATCTTCCACTGTAGCATGGTGACACGTATTCGTCGTCTTTGAGGACGGTTCTGCAAATTGATGGGGATATCTGGTTGCCATCCAGGTTCACCATATGGGTAAAACAAAACATATGTCATTGGATCTAGATGAGGGCTGAGAATGTTCAACGTGATAAGAGGGCGAGCAGGATCTCTTGGATAAACTCTGAAGTCCCTTTCGAAAGGAGGTGCTCCATCAGCAGATCTGAAAATCATACCAATTTCGTCGACAGTTGGGAGATTGTATCTTTTTCGATCTACGTTTCTGTCTCTTGAGAAAGCCATACTGACTGTAGGGACTGAGCGACCTTCTTCTACTGCTAGGGTTTCTTCGTGAATTTCTACTTCACGCAACGTTTTATACGTTTTTGCATAGACATTGACCTGCCGAATTAATTGATCCAAGCTGCGAAGGATCCTAACATCAAGGTTTTGATTAGACGGGTGTTGGAGTCGTAAGTCATTTGCCATACTGGAATCAATAACGTACATCTGTGCGTATTGTCTTGCACCATCAACTGGATGCATGTGAGAAGTACGGTGATAAACTTGACCATGAATCTTGAAGCAGTACGGGCCATATCCAGCAACATGATCTACCTGAGCTCCCATTGAGGCAAACGATAAAGTAGAGTTGAACGAACGAATGTTTATTTTGAAGTTGGAGAAGTCTGGATGATTTGGATTGCTAAGTAACTCCTTCAGAAGTGGAGGGAACTCGCGATGTGCTTCATTCTCATCGTCCAAGAGAACAGTTCCTTTGTGACAGCAATAATTGAATGTGTTGTCAGATGATTTTTCTTCAGCAAAATTAAGAGAATGACAAAATTGGCACTCCACATTCATCAGGCCGCAGTTGTGAATCTCCACTCTGTTCTCGTCGTAGTTGTCATGATGATAAACTTCAAGTAATCTGTTGGAAAGTTGACGATATACACGGCTTCGTTCTGCTTCTTCAGCCCTACGTTCAATGGCTTCATCTTCGGTCTCTAGCTGTGTTTGTGCTTGACGAAATTCACGTAGCCGTTGTGCTTCTTCAGCCCGACGTTGAACGGTTTCGTCTTCAGTCTCTTGCTGCGATTGTACTTGACGAAATTCACGAAGGCGATGTGCTTCTTCAGCCCGACGTTCAATGGTTTCGTCTTCGGTCTCATGGTGTGTTTGCATTTGACGACAATTTTTTTTTCGTTTTGCTTCTTCAGACCTGCGTTCAATAGCTTCATCTTCGGTCTCTAGCTGTGTTTGTACTTGACGAAATTCACGTAGCCATTGTGCTTCTTCAGCCCGACGTTGAACGATTTCGTCTTCGGTCTCTTGCTGCGATTGTACTTGACGAAATTCACGAAGGCGATGTGCTTCTTCAGCCCGACGTTCAATGGTTTCGTCTTCGGTCTCTAGCTGTGTTTGTACTTGACGAAATTCACGTAGCCGTTGTGCTTCTTCAGCCCGACGTTGAACGGTTTCGTCTTCGGTCTCTTGCTGCGCGACGTTGAACGGTTTCGTCTTCGGTCTCTTGCTGCGATTGTACTTGACGAAATTCACGAAGGCGATGTGCTTCATCAGCCCGACGTTCAATGGTTTCGTCTTCGGTCTCATGGTGTGTTTGCATTTGACGACAATTTTTTTTTCGTTTAGCTTCTTCAGCCCTACGTTCAATGGTTTCGTCTTCGGTCTCTAGCTGTGTTTGTACTTGACGAAATTCACGTAGCCGTTGTGCTTCTTCATCCCGACGTTGAACGGTTTCGTCTTCGGTCTCTTGCTGCGATTGTACTTGACGAAATTCACGAAGGCGATGTGCTTCTTCAGCCCTACGTTCAATGGTTTCGTCTTCGGTCTCTAGCTGTGTTTGTACTTGACGAAATTCACGTAGCCGTTGTGCTTCTTCAGCCCGACGTTGAACGGTTTCGTCTTCGGTCTCTTGCTGCGATTGTACTTGACGAAATTCACGAAGGCGATGTGCTTCTTCAGCCAGACGTTCAATGGTTTCGTCTTCGGTCTCATGGTGTGTTTGCATTTGACGAAATTCACGAAGCCGTTGTGCTTCTTCAGCCCGACGTTGAATAGTTTCGTCTTCAGTCTCCTGCTTCCGTCGAAATTTTCGCTTTCGTTGTGCTTCTTTAGCCCGATGAATGGATTCGTCTTCAGTTGGTTGTACTGTACTTGACGACTATCTGTAGTATGACGCGGCTGGTTCGCTGCCTCACCTATATGTTTTTCACGCTGCTGTTTCCTATAATTCCGCATATATTCAGCTCGCCTTGCTCTCTTTTCGTTGGAATTCATCCCTGCAATGTAAAGGTTCGATTCCCACTGGACTTGTCCTGTTAATAGTGCTGATTGACGCGGATGCACATTTAAATAGTCTTTAACATGCATGCCTGTGCTACATCACCCAATCACGTTCGTTGACTGTTTTACGAAGAGGTCCGTGCATTTGGATCACTCTTTGTATTCTCCTGTGGCGTCCCGCCAAGAGCACATAATATTCTATGGTTACATCAATGTGATATAATAAATACAATGGGTTCCCATACCATTAAAATAAGTGCAACCTTCCCCGCAACACAAATAGTTCATGGATAGTAGTAACTACATGTTCTTGGCCTGTACAATTAGACTTGAGAGTGAACCACAATAGCGTTGCTTTAAGTTTTTTGGCAAGCAGGGTTGCTTAGTACGCGTTGCTATATTTACTTTTGTGTGGGATGTCCTAGCTAGTAAAGTATCAAACCTACAAGTGTAGGCGCAAGACGGAGTTTATAAATAGGTGCATGGTTATGCGGACGTACGTGAAAAATCACGGACTGATTATTCGTCTCGCTATTCATTTGCCAGATGAACAGTTGGTCTACCTCCTAGCTCCTCTTTTTTTTTACCGGCTGTTTTACCAAATGTTGCATATATAATCTATCACCTGTTCTAACACACGGTTACTACGCAACCTCTATAACATGCCCGCGCAATTTCAGGTAGTAACTACATGTTCTCGGCCTGTACGATGAGACTTGAGAGTGAACCACAATAGCGTTGCATTTATTCTATCGGCACTTATGCAGTTTCTCCCCCCACTTTGAATTCAAGAAATATTGAAAAAAAATTTAGACATTAAATGTGAAGTGGAAACCAGCTGTCATTGTGACCGCCTTTTGTGTGGGAGGTGGTCGTTCCTATTGGTAGCTAGGTACGCGTACATACCTAGCAACCAATAGGCGCTAGGCCGAGTATATAAATGAGTTACGCGGACGTACGTACGTACGGACGTACGTACGATGGAAATTATAGAATTAGATGCGTCAATTTAGATGCTCCTTCCTAGAAAATGTTTATAATATGCACTAGGTCCCTTTTCACTGCCATGACCCCATATATTGGTAACACACACTTTGCAAAATTCTTAACCATGGCACACATTAACCCAATAGGTTTTTTAAAACTATTTTTAACTACATGTACTTGTTCACAATAGTGAAATTTACCATATATCAAACATACATGTGTCTAAACACATGTATATAATTTGCATATGCTGTCTTGGGATAAAGTTTAATCACTGTTTAGAGCCACAATTTTTCTAGTTATAAATGGTTTATTATTACTTTTGACTTTTTTATATCACTGCAGTCAAAGTGATGAACAATGTGATACGATATGAATCTTCCAAATCTTAAGGTAAAGTTCCATTATGTACATGTACATGCAAGTCCATCCTACTGTGTTCACCAATTATCAGCTATTATTAGTTATTAAATTTCATCAATTATAAATTCAATTATTATATACTAAATCACATTCAAAAATATACACAAATGAAACCAACAAATGAATATTATGGTTTATTATTTTATTATTATTATTATTTTTGACTATTTTGTTCTTTTTTATTTCACTGCAGTCCCACACATCAAAGTGATGAACTGTGATAAGATAATTACCCAATCCTACTGTGTTCACCAATTATCAGCTATTATTGGAAATACATGTTATTAAGTTTCATCAATTATAAATTACCGGGGCAGTGCTCACTATTTGTGATAAACAATTCTTAAAGGCTCATCCATTATGGATGTAAATTTAATATGTCAATGTTAAGCAATTATTAGTTCACACACTTAACGTGTGCAAAATTATTTAGACAATCTTCACCAGTTTACCAGTTGTTAAATTATTGGGTCAATGTTAGTTCACAAATTACATGTACTGTTATTGTATGAAGCTTATTAACACGTCACACAACTAGACTATAAACAAATAAACAAATGTAAAACTATTTAGCCAATTATTACCAGTTGTGTACAGGTAAATTGTACATGTGTACAGTCGTTAGGTTTAGCTCACATTGGCCAATAATGTCTAGGCCAAAAAACCAGGGTATTAAGTGACATTCATAACATTGTATTATAAGTATTGCTAAACACCACCCTGGTCAATGTGCTTGGGTTCACGTAAGATTATTGGGTCAAATTGTGTGTCATGTATGTATGTTATAATGTTTGAACATAAATACATGTACAAATGGCTCACATGTGTTTGGCCAAAGTTCACAAATTGTGTGTACAATTAATAGGTTGTGTTCCGTGATCAATACATGTAGTATTGTATGATTATTACAATACATCGTGTGGTTCACCAAGTGTGTTGAATGATTCATGCACTTAAGGCTAAGTTCACCAATTGCACAAAATTATTGGCTCAATGGGGTTACAAATAATATATATTGGTAACACAATTCTTAACCACGGCAAAAATTAACCCAATAGGTTTTTAACTACTTGTTCACAGTTGTTAAATTATTTGTAAATATTGAACACACAATGGTGTCTAGACATGTATGTTCAATAACTAGGCAATTTTTAAATAAGCCTCCATACATGTACTTGTTGAACAGACACAAAAACAATTATTGGTGAACACAGCCTAAATATTCCATTCTGAGCATTCACCAATTATGGAATAGGCAGTGTTCACAATTTGAAGATCATGATATTTTAATTTGACTGTGGACTATGGTTCAAACATTGTGTTAAATCATTGTGTGTATGTGTGTGTGTATGTTAATGTCAGTTATGTACATTTGTACAATTATTAATTACTCGGCAGTATTCAACAATTGTGTAACATCACCACAGTCCATGTGTTCACTAATTATTAGGCTGTGGAAAATAATAATAAGTCTTCTATGTACAGCAGTTGTGGACAATTATTATCAGACTGTTTTGCATGTGTTCATCAATTGTAACAACTATAATGTGCTTGGGTTCACCAATTAGGGAGATTTCACTGATTGTGTAAAATTATTGGGCCAATGTTCACAAATTGTGTGTATGTAATTATTAGGCTGTGTTCACCAACAGTGTATTGTACAATTATTACAATAAATTATGTGGTTCACCAATTGTGTTAATGCTAAGTTCTCCAGTTGTGGAAAATTATTGCTTCTACATGTACATGGTGTGTTTACAAATTATATGCTATTGGTGAACACACAGTTTACATAATTGTTGACCACAAGTACAAGTTTGTTAACCCAATAGGTTATGAAATGAATATGCTTAATGTAAAATGATGAACCTATACATGTAATACAGTTTAGTGAATTCAGTCTCATCATTTAATATACATGTACTTGGTGAACACACACACAAATACAACTTGTGAACTATGGACATGTATTGGTGAACATGGTCTAAAAATAAATTCTTTTGCCTACTAAAATTGCACACACAATTCGTAAGTGTTCACCAATTGTTTATGAATTGTAACAAATTATTAGGCTTAGTTAATCAATTGTGAGCTATAATAAAGCCTACACATAAAATATTGTATGTACACCAGACTTGTGTACAGTTACTGTGTTCAATAATTGTGTATAATACGTGTGTTCTCCAAATAGTGCACATGTGTTTGACAATTTGTACAATTACAGGTTCCAATTAACTTAAGAGACAGATAGCAATTGTAGTGCCTTTTAGTTGTGAGTATGTATCTGCTGCTGTGTATCGTATAATAACTTTGGAATTTGATTATCGAACAAACTAGTTATGTGGGTGTGTTCACCAATTCCAATGCATCACATGTAGACTGTGCTAATCATTTGAAAACTGTTTTCCCAAATTCTGTAAAATAGCATTAACCCTTCACTACAATGTAGGGTCACCAAATCTGCATAATAAAGACACATGTACATGTATGTTTATCAATTGTACGTAATATTAGTTGGCCAATATTTATCCAACCATGGGATGTGTTATCACTAATATGCTAAATGTAACGATCAGAGCACAAAGGGATGCTTATCAAAAAACTGACATTTCGACAATTATATTAATTAGGTGGTAGCTAGGGTCATCAAAAGTAGAAGAATTGTTCCAGGTTTAAACTTAATAATCAATATTAAAACAAAAATCATTTGATTTTAATGAGTTTTCATTATTTCTGAATTGTACTCACCAAAATAGTCTCGTAGACCAGACAGACCTACATCGTAATTCAGTGATGAAGTTGGGTGTGGCCCGACTAGGCACAGCGATCGATATACTTTACTGGCTCAGCTCACCAAGTGTGTAGCGTTACTGGGCCTACAGTATGTTTACCAAATGTGTGCAACTACATGTATTAGTCCCATGTTCTCCAATGAGTTGCGTGAAAATATCAGAAACTAAATCCTTCATAGCTATAACAATACCCAGCGGATGTACCAGGAAGCATGCAGGAAGACAGGCACAAACAACAACCTATATTAGCGCCAAGAGGTCTTACCTGCAATGGAATCCCGTCTTTTAGGAAGCACTCCCGCTGTTAAAGAGCTCCATCAATAGAGTAAACAGCTGCAGATCCCTGTCTAATTAATTTTTTTAAATAATGATATTATTAATAGCAAGACAAAAATTATTCAGCATTTAGCATTTTATGTAACTGCATGCATGTACCTTATAACTCTTTGTGGCAAGCTTAAGCCATGCAGTAACTCGTGAATTCGAAGTGAGTTATTGATGGTCTGGTTCGTTATCTTTTACGCTAACGTAAATGCGTTGAGACTTAATTCTGAGTCATCGTTGAGGGTTTTGATACACACTTCAGCATAAGTGTGTACATAGCTAGATTATAATCAATGGAGTGACGGTCTCACTGTCTTCACTAAAGAAGTGAACCACGCCCTATAATAATGGTTGGATCAATAGAACATCAACAGAACATCTTTAATAGCCATCCAGGCCACGAAGCTTCTGCCTAGTTGGGCGTAACCCGACCTTCGCGTGTTGGCGTATTTCAGCCAATACGCGAAGGTCGGGCTACGCCCAACTATATCTAGCTCCTGTCTTCATGTCCGCTTTTAATATAGGCCTACGTCTATAAAAGTGTAAAGCTGTGTTAATTTTACCGTCATCAACACAAAATAAATTTGGGATTCACAATCTGTTGTTCAATTATAATGATAAATCATTCTAAATTCAACACGGCATACCATTTTTAATTAAATTAGTCTGTCCATACAGTGGTCTGAATTTTTAATTACTTGGACATTATTATTGCATGCGTCAATTTAGATGCTCCTTCCTAGAAAATGTTTATAATATGCGCTAGGTCCCTTTTCACTGCCACGACCCCATACATTGGTAACACACACTTGGCACAATTCTTAACCATGGCACAAATTAACCCGATACGTTTGTAACTACTTGTTCACAATTGTGAAATTTACCATACATCAGGCTGTTTTGCATGTGTTCATAAATTGTAACAACTATAATGTGCTTGGGTTCACCAATTAGGGAGATTTCACCATGTAATTATTGTAAAAATTGTGTGTATGTAATTATTAGGCTGTGTTCAGGTCCAACAGTGTATTGCAATCATTACAATAAATTCTGTTCACCAAATTTGATTATCAAACAAACTACATGTAATTATTTGGGTGTGTTCACCAATTCCAATACATCACATGTAGACTGTGCTAATCATTTGAAAACTGTTTTCCCAAATTCTGTAAAATTGCATTAACCCTTCACTACAATGTAGGGTCACCAAATCTGCATAATAAAGACACATGTACATGTATGTTTATCAATTGCACGTAATATTAGTTGACCAATATTTAATCCAACCATGGGATGTGTTATCACTAATATGCCTAATGTAAATGTAATGATCAGAGCACAAAACAAATGCTTATCAAGAACTGACATTTCAAAGGATTTTTTTAAACTTAGAAACAATTTACATAACACAGGCATGAAAAACACATCAAACACGGACAGGTAAGGCTTCGGAGAATGGCTCTGGCATTCGCTCTAATTTTATAAAACATATGAGGGTGAATATCTCTCTAGTGAGGTCGGTAGCTAGGGTCATCAAAAGTAGAAGAATTGTTCCAGGTTTAAACTTAATAATGTTTAAACAAATCATCATAATGGAGCTTTTAGTTATTTCTGAATTGTAAATAGTCTCGTAAACCAGACCAATACATCGTAATTCAGTGGAAGTTGGATGTGGCTCGACTAGGCACAGCGAACGATATACTGGCTCAGCCAGGCCCGTTAAGAGCGGCACGGAGGCCCGGGGTATTTACGTTAATGAGGCCCTTCACCCATGCCAAGCATCACATTTTTTGACGATGATTCCCCCAACCCCCCAATTGTAGGAATAGTATTTTCTGGACCCGGAGGCCCCTTTCCACCCGGAGGCCCGGGGTATCTTCCCCACCTGTGTACGGCACTGGGCTCAGCTCACCAAGTGTGTAGCGTTATTGGGCCTACAGTATGTTTACCAAATGTGTACAACTATTAGTCCCGTGTTCTCCAGTGAGTTGCGTGAGAATATAAGACACTTGGCTTAAATTGATAGTTATTACAATACAGGGCGGATGTACATGTATTAGAAGCATGCGGAAGTCAGGCACAAACAACAACCTATATTAGCGCCAAGGGGTCTTACCTGCAATGGAATGGAAGCACTCCCACTGTAAAAGAGCTCCATCAATGTAAACAGATCCAACCGCTGCCTCATTTGCACTTTACAACGTGCAAATATTAAATTAAAAAAATAAATAATTAGTTTATAGTTGTACAAATGTACATAACTGAAATTAACACAAATGATGCACCTGACATTTATAACTGTAGGCTTATTAATTACTTAATAATTACTCCAACTTAATAATTACTCAAACAGCCTGATAATATCAAGTGGTAAATAGTTTTGCACTTGTTTATTTGCTTATAGTCCAGTAGTGTGAGGTGTTAATATGCTTCTTACAGTACATGTACATGTAATTTGTGTACGTTCTGCAATCATGTGTCTCCGTGGCTCTAGATGGTCATACCATAGAGGGCACATGCTCCCCACTAGACTCTGCCATTGATCTGTCCTGCTTAGCAGGCAGAAATGATTAATGTCTTGTTTGTTTGCCCTAATGTTTGTGTATGTTAGTATATCTTGTATTCATTAAAAAAATCTTGCATATGTAATTGACCCAATAATTGTGAACGCAGCCTGTTCCATAATTGGTGAACGCTCACAAATGGAATATTTAGGCTGTGTTCACCAATAGTTCACCCATAATTGTATTTGTGTGTGTTCACCAAGTACATGTATTTAATTTATTTAATTTTACAATTCATCCAAATAATTCATACACATTATAATTCCATACACATGTACAAACAATCAATTTGAAGACAATGATATTTTAATTTAACTGCGGACTATGGTTCAAACATTGTGTTAAAATCATTCTGTGTGTGTGTGTGTGTGTGTGCGTATGTGTGTGTGTGTGTGTGATAATTTCAGTTATGTACATTTGTACAATTATTAACTACTAGTCAGTATTCAACAATTGTGTAACATCACCACAGTCCATGTGTTCACTAATTATTAGGCTGTGGACCCCAATCATTAAATCTACAAGTCTTCTAAGTACAGCAGTTGTGGACAATTATTATCAGGCTGTTTTGTATGATGTTCATCAATTGTAACAACTATAATGTGCTTGGGTTCACCAATTAGGGAGACTTCACTGATTGTGTAACAATGTTCACATATTGTGTGTGTGTAATTATTAGGCTGTGTTCACCAACATTGTATTGTACAATTATTACAATAAATTATGTGGTTCACCAATTGTGTTAATGCTAAGTTCACCAATTGATTGATTGCTTCTACATGTACATGGTGTGTTTACAAAATATATGCTATTGGTGAACACACAGTTTACCTAATTGTTGACCACAAGTACAATTTAGTTAACCCAATAGGTTTTGAACTGAATATGCTTAATGGAAAATGATGAACCTATACATGTAGTACAGTTTAGTGAATTCAGCCTCATCATTTAACATACATGTACTTGTACAAATACAACTTGTGAACTACATGTACATGTATTGGTGAACATATACATGTAGTACAGTTTTTCCTATTAAAATTGCACACATAATTTGCAAGTGTTCACCAATTGTTTATGAATTGTAACAAATTATTAGGCTCAGTTAATCAATTGTGAGCAATAATTAAGCCTACACGTAAAATATTGTATGTACACCAGACTTGTGTACAGTTACTGTGTTCAATAATTGTGTATAATACATGTGTTCTCCAAATTGTGCACATGCGTTCAACAATTTGTACAATTACAAGTTCCAATTAACGTAAGAGACAGATAGTAATTGTAGTGCCTTTTAGTTGTGAGTATGTATCTGCTGCTGTGTGTCGTATAATAACTTTGGAATTTGATTATCGAACAAACTAATTATTTGGGTGTGTTCACCAATTCCAATGCATCACATGTAGACTGTGCTAATCATTTGAAAACTGTTTTCCCAAATTCTGTAAAATAGCATTAACCCTTCACTACAATGTAGGGTCACCAAATCTGCATAATAAAGACACATGTACATGTATGTTTATCAATTGCACGTAATATTAGTTGGCCAATATTTATCCAACCATGGGATGTGTTATCACTAATATGCTAAATGTAACCATCAGAGCACAAAGGGATGCTAATAAAAAACTGACATTTCGACAATTATATTAATTAGGTATATGGGGGTGAATATCTCTCTAGTGAGGATGGTAGCTAGAGTCATCAAAAGTAGAAGAATTGTTCCAGGTTTAAACTTAATAATCAATATTAAAACAATCATCATTTGATTTTGATGCGTTATCATTTATTTCTGAATTGTACTCACCAAAATAGTCTCGTAGACCAGACAGACCTACATCGTAATTCAGTGATGAAGTTGGGTGTGGCCCGACTAGGCACAGCGATCGATATACTTTACTGGCTCTGCTCACCAAGTGTGTAGCGTTATTGGGCCTACAGTATGTTTACCAAATGTGTACAACTATTAGTCCCGTGTTCTCCAGTGAGTTGCGTGAAAATACAAGACACTTAATTGTGTCTCAAACTCAATCCTTTAGGCCAATAGTTATAACAATACCCTCACCCGGCGGATGTACCAGGAAGCATGCAGGAAGTCAGGCACAAACAACAACCTATATTAGCGCTAAGACGTCTTACCTGCAATGTAATCCCATCCTTTAGGAAGCACTCCCACTGTAATAGAGCTCCATCAATCGAGTAAACAGATGCCTAATTGACGCGCAAATTTTAATTTTTACCACATTAGATTAATAGCCAACTTACATTTGTATATTATTCAGCATAAATTAGTGCGGTACAGTATAGATGGTACAGGTCTTTGGATGTTGTATTGTATAATACCTAATGTAGCTCTCCACGTGCACATAAGCTTAAGCCAGTAAGATGTCAATGATTTGATTACATGTAGCTGCATGTGTTAATACATGCATATTTTACGCTATAAAGTAAGATGTGGGTTCTAATACACACCTTGGCATAAGATTATAATCTAGAAGAGCGCCTGTCTAACCTGAGAACTGAACCACACATGATAACATTTGTTGGTTCGATATAGAACATATATAATATCTCTACACGTAAGGCCATGAAGTTTCTGCCTTAGTAGTGTGTTTGCGTACTTCAGTATATTTCTTAACGTTTTTTTTTTACACAACGAAATTTACAAGCATCAAATAACTATGCAGAGGCTCTCAGCTTCAGACGACACCAGACATGATATAATGGCCCTAGCTGCAGGCCACACTAAGTTAAGGTGACAATACTAGTAAAGATTATCAAGCCGTGACCACATGACGTTGTGGCAAGACATGCAGCCAGCCACCAGAGGAAGGCTTTCTGTGCTCCCTTGCCCCAACAACAGTAAGCCTCAGCTTTATGTGTTATGCTCACCCAGTCCATTTGATGACATTGGCATCATAAAAAGCTATGCAGACCCACAAGTCAGATCCACTTCCAAGATTTTTAGCAGTGATGGAACAGCGAGGTCAAAAGCAGCGGGCTTGTCACATTCCCCAGCAGTCTGGAACAAGTACACATTAGTGGGACGCGACTGAGGACATGTGAAACCAGCTTCAATTACCATGAGGCAAGTGTGCCTGTGGGAGGTAGCATAGATAATCCTCAGCCTGTTGTGTTGATATGGTCACTGCCATGCTTACAGTTGGCTCCATGGTGACCCAGAGGATCTAGTTACATGTAGAGGATCTGTCACAATGTGGAGCATTTATGAGGTCAATGTTTCAGTGCAGGAAAGCATATTCTATAACAACAAAGTGAATTTAACACTCATCTTGACTGGAATTCCAATAGAGAAACCCACAAGTGCATCATTGTTGGACGCAGTACCTTTATATACAAAAGTCTTGAGAGATTGGTTGACCTCAGTCCTGGTCTTGAGAAATTGGTCACTGTTTTAGGGGTTATGCTTTTTGTATCCTACACAACTAGAATATATAGGCTGGTGTGCAGGAGTCACATGGGTGCACACCATATTTTGTGTCCTCCTGCAGAAGTAATGTTTATCAGCTTCTGCACTTCTCCATGTCAACCAATCAGCTTTGGATCTGAGGGCACATCTGGCAGGCACATGGCCCATATGCATCAAGGAGCAGCTACAATAGTTTTAGTCGTATTTGAATGGGCAGATAAAAAAACAATGCTTACTTGACATATCTATGCTCTAATGATTAGCTGGAGATTATGTTGGCTCCAGTACAGAATGCTCCAGTAGGTAGTCTGGTAGCACACAGATGACATTATAAATCCTGGTAGGTAATTCCCATATATTGGCACCATGGTTACATGCCACAGACCACACTTTTGCCCATGGTGTACAAAACATCATTATATGTAAATACATGTACATTGCAATACATCATCATCATACATACATGTACATTCATCAGTTGAACTATTTATAGCTACAAATGTACTAACAGTCTAAGCTAGAACACCATATCACACAACACTCCAACACTACACTACCTCCATGCTACAAACACACAAGTGCTACTTCTAAATATGCTACAGTCTATACAATGTCTTTAATTGTTCAGCCAGGACCACATGGTCACAGGATGAGAGGGCATCAATCAGCTTCTTCCAGGAGCATGACGTGTCTGATTCCAACCAGAACTGAATAAGATGGCGTCGGCAATCCGCAACTTGTCCACGATTATTAATATCAATTTCTTTTATCTTTGCAGGGCTAATGTGTAGCTGGGTTCCCAGTGACTTCCAATCCACCACGTCTTTAAGAGCACTGAGTACATTTTTATGAGTAAAAGTATGATCTGAAGAAAGACAGAAATAAACAGGTGATGAAGAATACAAAAATTCATATAAACAGACAAGTGCATGTAAAAGTACTCCACTTCCTAACAACGCTGTCACGCATGGCACAAATTGTGATACTAATTTAGTTGTTACTTTGGCTAATAGTGAGTTCTTTTTCTAAAAATGCAAAAGAAGAGATCTAAGCAACGAGCGGAATACCTCCAAAAGCAATACGAGAACAAAGCTAAAGCCCGAGCGCTCTACAAGACCAATCCCCCCAAAAAAGAAGGCCTCTGTACGCGACAACTGCAAGGCCGATCCCGAAAAGAAGAAGGCCTCTGTACGCGACAGCTACAAGGCCGATCCCGAAATGAAGAAGGCCTCTGTACGCGACAGCTACAAGGCCGATATTGAATCTAAGCGATCTGCTAAAAGGTGGCGATACGAAGAGGACCCCAAGGAGAACCGTGCTGCTCAAAGGCGGCGATATGAAGAACCTCGAGGAGAACCGTGCTGCTAAAACTAAACGCGGCGATATGAAGAGGACCTTGAGGAGAACCGTGCTGCTAAAACTAAAGGCGGCGATATGAAGAGGACCTTGAGGAGAACCGTGCTGCTAAAAGGCGGCGATATGAAGAGGACCTCGAGGGAAATCGCGCTGCTAAAAGGGAGAAATATCAGCTACCATTAAAAGGAGTCGGTATTGGAATGATCCCGCTGTCCGATTGGCTAAATGTGCTGCCGAGAGGACGCGGTACCGCAGGGGTCACAGAACTACCACTACCACCCAAAGGTATGTTATGGCATGTTGTATTAACATTAAAAAGCTGTGCATGCAACATTTGTACAGCATAGTCGGGCGGCCCTACAACCGCGTTTCGTCGGGTTTGTCACCCTACTATAGCTACCTGTAGGTAGTAGGGCCCGCCCGACTATGTACAGCACGGATCTGCACAAAACCATTCACTTCACATGTAATGCATGCATGGTGACTCAACTGTGTGTACAGCAGTGTCTATTGTTTTAATCTGATAAAACTTCCTTATCTGAAGACTTCCTTGTCTAGCCATGTACTGTGAATGTTGCAACTGTATGAATATAGTTACAGTTGCAAGGGCTGAGAACTAAATAGCTGCAACTATATCCTTTTCCCATATAGCTACTCCTTGTATGAACCCAAATCTCATGCACCAATGGAGTATAATGGTGGTCTTGAAAAAGCTATTCCGAGGGGTAGTGATCTGCCTGTGCAGCAGTAAGTAAGATAAGCCACCATCAGGTACTTCTAGCAGCACACTCACATTTATGTAGTGAAATAAAAACAGACCTTCTGCCCACGCTCATAAAGCTGCAGACCCTGTCCACAGATATTACCTCACCTGACAACATATCCTTATCTATCGATCTACATGCTGCCATGTAGTTCACTTCCTTAGTTCCCACACTACCCATGTATACAACTTAACTGCATGTAGGCTACACCTCCATGTTTAGATAGGACCATTTTTACTGGATCAAATTTGACCAATAGAATTTTAGCACAACTGACACGCATACACCCCTTCCCTCCCTGTCATTAATATGATGGAATCGGACTAATATAATTATAGCACAGTCTGCACACATGTTAAGGCTTTGCAGGTATAAAAGCCACTCATCCGCTGAATAGTGCACTTAGCAAAAAGAGGTAAAAATTTAATAATACTCTATGTGGATGTGTAAAGGCTTTGCACTTTGCTTTAAAAAATAAAGAAGTAAAAATTTAATCACACTCTCTGTTACGTATATGTAGATGGCTAATGACCTTCGCGGGTTTTTCACCAACGAGGGGTCGGAGGAGGAAGAGTACATTCATCCTCCAACTCCTCTCCCCTTCACCCCACCACCTCCAGAAGCCCCGCTTCTGCCACCACCACCAGCAGCACTGCCCACACCACTACCAGCAGCTACTCCCGCCGGCACCACCAGCGCTGCCCCCACTGGCACTCCTGCCTGCATCACCAGCCCTGCCCCCACCACCAGCAGTACTATTAAAGTTCTTTGTTCTTGCATTAAGAGATAAAGGGGATCGTCCATCCTCTTCCTACATTTGATTATTGACTATGATACTGCTATGACAGGGTGAAAAAAAACTTATGACACAAGTAAATAAAAACATTCTCTAAAGAGAGAGTTGTTGGTATATAGGATTGACCAATGGTGGTGTAAAAAGCATGGAAACAAGAGTGACAGAAATATTATTGGAAAATTGAAATAGGCCTATATTTAGCACACAATACACCACACATGCCTGAGTAATGGGCTAAATATAGGCCTATTTCAATTTTCCAATAATATTTCTGTCACTCTTGTTTCCATGCTTTTTACACCACCATTGGTCAATCCTATATACCAACAACTCTCTCGTTAGAGAATGTTTTTATTTACTTGTCATATGGTGCGGCCACACCTTTGCAAGATTTATTAGAACAGGCAAAGCCATCTTTGAGGAGCCTCAAACTATGATAACGGAGAACATCACTACATTTTTTTATACCCTCATATATCAGCTTTCGTATTCTGGGACAGGCTGTGGGAATGTCTCGTGCAGAATCAAGGTGCACCTCTATGAATAATGAGGAATCAATAATGGTGAATTGGGCTGGAAACTTTCTACATTTGAAAGACACGCAGTTCCTATAAAGACAAACTGGTACTTTATTCACCTCTAAAACTGAACATTCTGTCTGAATGGAAGAAACTAAGCTACTGAACAATCCAAATGGAACAAGATCATTTTGGAGGTGCAATAGGAGAGGTTGTGCTGATGCATTATGTCGTCTGATGCTCTCAGGACTAAGAGGGTCCAAAAGAGCTGGCATCAAGTAGTCACCACCTTCCAATGGAACCATAATGAAGAGGTGGCACATGAGGGCAGTGAAATGCTCTACATGAAATACATCATCCAAAAAATGCTTCTCGAAGCGATTAACATAAAGAAAATCTGTACTGACAATACCATGGTCCCTGAACTTAGAGCACCATGCATTCTTTACACCAGCAATGCCCAACACTTCACCTCCAGCCAGCTCATGTTTACACTGGACTAGGTCTGAGATGATGTTTAGGATAACTTGGGGATCACAGAACACTATGTTGCGAAGAGAGGGTACATTATGGTACCATAGCAACAGGTTATATTTGACCATGTGCAGGAGAGCTGCTTCTAGGGCTTGCTCATCCATACCTAAGCTCCGTGCCAGCTGAAGACATCTATGAAGGCTGATAACACCTCTTACAGCTGTGTGCTTTATCTGCATCTCTAGACCAAACCACTTTATAGGCAGGGAAGGAGTGGCTTCATCATTGCAGTGATCTACTATTGCATGCCTTAGCTCACCAGCTACCTTTTGGTCATAGGAATCAGGGTTTGCACCATTTATATCCCAGATTACGTCCACACCATTCTTGCATATCAGGTGCTCTGAATTCACCATTTGCTTGATGACATCACCTTTTCCCCCCTTCGTCTCAGAACACTTATCCTCCTCATCGCGGTGAGTTCTAACTACAAACAAATTGGGACGGAAATCTCTGGCATGTGCAGCTCTCACACACTGCTCCAACACCTGCTTGTGGGAAGATGGAGACTTGTACGGATTTCCTACTGGTTGACTGTCCTTTCCGTAGAAATAGATCATAGGGCAGTGGTTGAGACTTTCAGAAAGGTTTATAGCATAGAGAACAACAGAAACATCTTGAACAAAGACTGGTAAGAGCTCAAGAAACTGGGGCTGACCACCACTGTCAATGAACTGGACCAATCTAACGTTTAACACTTTCTTACAGCTTATGTTTTTGAATGCTTCTATGAATAGACTATCTACTTCTCCAGTAGCTGGGTTATCAAACACGTCACGGTCACTATGATGCTCTGCTTCCAACGGTTCTAGGGTAGATGGTTTAGGAGCTGTCTTAGCTGATTGAGAACTTTTATTAGTGAGGTTCTCTGAAGCCATTGGAAGTGATGGAAGTTGAATTATCTGTGCTTTTGTAGGTGTAGGCTTCAAATGGTATGCACTTGCAAGGACCTGCATCAGCTTAGCCTCATCAATAACCTCCCACCTACCTGGATCATTCTCATCCACACCTGCTAGTATGGACTTGACAGAGCCAACAAATGCCTGTACTGGGTTATCTGCCAGTCCTGTGCTAACACGACCAGTGGATTTATCATTACCATCTGGTAGGAGGAGCCTCTTGAGGTGGGTCTTCCCCACACCTGCTATCCCAAGCACCAGGCATTTGATAATCGATATATTTACTGAACCTTCCTTCATAGCTTCTTCATACAATTTTGTTGCCTCTGATAGAGATAGAAATTCATATTTACGTAAAAGCAACACACTTGAAGATCAATATTTCATCATCACTGCATTTGATTATGTGTCTCTTTTCATCAGATCTTAAGTGTGTTTGGCCCAATAATACCTCACATTTGCCACTTCATAAAGGTGGTAAGGGTTGCTACATTTTATGTACTTCATCATTTAGAAAGTGCTCATTAATTAAATTACCATTCATTCAACACACTTAAGGATATTTCAGGAAATATGAGGAAATAACCAGCCGCATGCATGGGTTGATTGTTACAGAACGGAGCTTTGAAGGCCTTTTTATAATAGACATCCAGTCCTTGGTATATTGTAACAACTGGCCCTATGCCCTGCTGGGAGAACCATTCCCATCATGTCACCATAATGCTTTGCTCAGCTGGAATAGATATTAATGCACTACACAGCAAGCCCATGTATTGTTCATTATGCAACTCAAATATTTATATATGAGATAATGTAGTTGCATTATGTACAACTGTTAGAATTGTAGCCACCCCACCAGCCCAATGATGAATGCGCATGTAGGGAGATGGTCATTTTTATGGTTGTCATCATTGCAACAATAAAAATTAATGAAACTTTGCTAATGATACTGTGCTCAAATTTTTTAAAATTTCATCCCACTAAGTGTACCAGTGATGGTCCTCCCTATCAAGTGTGAAATGGTACACTTCCCTCTAAATTTATTGTTACATTACCCAAACTAAGCAGAGTTACAAACAAATAACTCAAAGGTAAAATACAAAGACAACTGGTCTGACCCATCAGAAGCCAACATATTTAGAGTCAGCTGAGTCACTTCTCAATGCAATTGCAAAAAAGAAGTGTTTGCTATATGTACATGAACTGTACAAGTAACAGGACTACAGTGTACATATACATAAACCTAAGCTCCAATGCAACATACAGGTCTAAACAACAGGTGACATGGACAGCTTACCAGCAAGCTGCTTTCTCTGCTGATCAAGAGCATATTTATCAGCCATGACATGAAGGGGACTTCCCCCACTCCAAGGTGTCAGTGGTCTTAGGAATACCTTCACACACTGACCATACAGGTCCACCAAACCATACACACCCATGGGGACAGTGCAGGGAAGTGTGACCATGTGGGCACCATTAATGAAGAGGTGCAAGGTACCAGAGTTTGTGTACAGCAGTCCAACTGTGTCCCCAACCTTTAGGTCATGGAAATCGATTTCATCAGGCAGTTGATCCACTTCCTGGTGATATTAATACATATGTATTTATATGAACCAGTTCATTCATTGCAGATGTACATCTAATGCATGTCAAAAAAGATTTTTTAAATGTACAGGTACATGCCCATGTGGAATAATTGGTGATTAAGTACTTAGTATCACTACATGCTTAATTTAACATGTATTTTGTGCCCTGTAGCAATACAAGGTGTTTCTCGATCCCTCCCTCTCCTAAAAGAACGTGGCAAGAGGATCACACTCAAAATGTTACTCAATATATTTGGCAGCATCTTTCTATTGCTATCCAGAGGGAGCCTCATATCGACCAGCTAGTGAATAGTTTGATTCACATGCATGTACATACACAAACATACAATAATCAATGAGACATACAATTTTCTACAATGGCGGCATGGACTGCTCTATAGCACACACAACAGATGTACACATGTACATGAACTAAACAGTGTCATACCTGCCCTCCTGCATACAGAGCTAAGGATGATTTGCCATTAACTGATGATGTCACAATAAAACTTTGTCCCAACAACTGCTTTGCATTGTCCACAGAAACCACCTGTGCTGTACTTTGTGTAGTGACTCCAATGGACAGAGAGCCACTCCATTTGGAGTCCACCTCCATAATCTCCACCTATTGATGTGTAATCAGTATTCATAATATGAAATATGCACACATTCAAATGCACTTGCAGTGTTAGCAATTGCCAGAATTGCATGTACATGTATGCATCTGTATACATGATGTACTAGAAAGGCACCAACTGGATAAAATAAAGCCACACAAAATCAGATACAACAAATAAGATATTTCCCCCACCCCACAAACCAAGAATAGTAACCATAGATGAGTGCAGATATATTTATACAGGCATGTGATATGAACACTGTAATATGTGCAGTATAATTCAATGTCATCCTAAGGTCAATTTTATACCCGGGTGTATAATTTAAAGCAGCCAAGATAACATGCACAAAAGTCACAACACTCAGTGGTGACAATGCCTAAACCTGTCATCTCACCTGAAAGATGACATCACTAGGAAGAGGAGCAGAAGTAATCACAATGCCTCTTGAGTTGTTATTAAATCTGCAGGCCACTTGTCCTCCATGTTCAAGTCTGATATTGTCACCATGTGTGGAGGCAAATGTGACCAACCTATTGAGAAGGAATATTGGAGGGAAGAGAGAGGGGAGGAGATAGAGTGGAGTGTGAAGGATCATGAATACATTTGGTGGTACAAATGTTTACTCTTTATGTTCCACTGGCTGCTTTATCTGTAAACAGACAAATATACATTTCATAATGACATATGCCATGGAAGCATACATCTCCTAATTCAAAAGCAACAACAGTGCTCCTCCACATACTTGTAGTACCCTGACCTCTTATCAAGATTACCTGTAGCTCCCACCACTATTAATAGTGTTATGAATTAGCAGTGTATTGCAACTATTCGATTGTCTGTGTACTTGCATGTACATACATGTACATGTATTGTACTGCAGGGTGGTCCATTAGACCTTTTGTGTTGCCTTGGTGACCTACATGCATACTGCACTGCCTATTACCTCATCCCCAGACCACACATCACCCAGGCGACTCACCTCTGAAGGCTTCAGGTTATTCTGTTCAGTTAGGCCATCACCCTGAAGTAGTACATGGGAATATGTACATCATTGATGGTATACAACAACACATGCAACATTTGGTGCTCATGGAAACACTACATGTATATCATCAGATGACTTTATTTCATCTTCAGTGCCTATTGACAAAACACAGATTTAAAAGCATATGATTTCAAAATGGATTATTTTTTCTTACTGTACATGTATGTCTCTGCGTTTAATCATAGCCAAATACATAATTAAAACATATAGATGTAATTAAAATATATAAATTACTTTGTTACTTACACACCATACAAATAACACCTATACACTATAATTCAAGGGCTACGGCAGACAAATCATGGGCCTGCAAAGTCTGAGCATTTTGCCTCATTAATACAACCAACAAATGGCAATGTACAGGTCATGTAATGAAGTTAATGAAGGTTGATGGTTGTCTGCAGCAGACAACTAGTACTTTTCAGACTTCTTATTGAAATCAGTATGTTAGACGTACATTACATGGAGGTCACAAGTGAATCACACAAGCAAGTAATTACATGTAAACAAGGGTTATGCAAAAGCACCTCACAGTACAATGTAGTCAACAGTGATACAGTTATAGATGATACATGTTGGTCTGGCAAAATGTACATAGCAAATTATCAAACATATACAGTAGGACATCATAAAAAGGTTGATATTGCAGGGAGTACCAAACATCACACCAGCACACACATTAGGTGTCTATGTACATGTACATGCACACCTAACCTAACCTTGCTCATGTTAAGCTTCAGTAGTTCAATTATTTCCTTGTGACCCTTCTTCACTGCTATGTCCAGGGGTGTGCTCCCATCCTGAAGACCATACATGTACATGTACATGAGTGATATACATGTACTTATGCATGCCATCATGTGTGAATGGATATCAATACACCTGCATTTCTGCTAATACTGACATGCACTGAACTAAAAAATGTCTTTCAATGTACATGTACATGTGTCTCCTGAGGTTACAGTCCTCCTGAGTATAACCATTTAAATTTGAATACATGTACATTGTGGCAAATAAAATATTGAGACCACATCTCTTGTGGAATAAAAATCCATTCAAGGCACATGCAGTGTACATGATGTAACCATAAAAATATTAGGTCCAACAATGAATGTGTCACTAAGATTACATAATTCTACAATACAGGAAGTGTGTAAAATAATTCAAAGGTAACAATAAGAGTACTACATGTATACTACATCAATATATATACATGTATCCTGTAACATGTCCCCTAACTCCCCCACCACACCACATCCCTCCATACGCTCATTAGTTCACACCCCATCACATCTAAACATTACGTACCATACTGTAGATGACCATGGCCATTAATTTCCCCGAAACAATTTATTTTAAATCATGTTATAGTACATGCAGACCACTACATTGTAAATGGAGCAGATCATTTCACACCAACCTTATCAGCCTGATTGATATTAGCTCCTGCTTCAATGAGTTTCTTTACTACTTCAAGGTGTCCATTGAAACTTGCTATCCACAATGGACTCCAACCACCCTAATACAAGAGTGATCAATGTAAATTACTTATTAATGACCAGTCCTTTGTGTTTTACAAGTAATCGTTGTGCAAGTACATCTACATGTACATCTACACACACTTCAATTTAAGTCCAAACAACAAATGATTGTGCATGCTAATAATAATGTGTGCAGATAGTGGACCATCTCCTCTGTTGACTGACCTGGTTAGTCAACAGAGGAGACGGTCCACTATCTGCACACATTATTAACTGTATTGTGTCGTTACGTCGTCAAAAGTGGTTTGTGGTATTAATTATGAAGCTCTTGCCATTAATACTATGCAAAGAACTAAAAGATCTTACTTGCATGTGGCATTTGTGGCTGGCATAGACTATTAAAGAAACACTTGAGGCATAAATAAACCTCAGTGTTGATAGCTGTTGTATGATAGTTATGTGACACACTTACCAACACTTAGTAATATAAGCAGAGTAAAAAAATTAATATGGCTGCCACAACATCAAAGGCATGCGGTTCTCACGGGTTATCAATACACAGAAATTTTATTAGAATAAAATGCGAGATATTAGTCTTCCCTTGATGTTTATATATTAAAAACTTCTACATGTATATCAGCCCCAATTTATATGAGTAAATGCATCATGATCTGAAGATGTGAAGCACGCTCCCATACAAAGTCACAGTGGAATGACTCACACTTGAGTAACGTGCACACTTCTTTAATCTCAATAACTGTGTACATTTTATTAATGGTCCTCTGCCACTGCATCCTTATAACATCCCTCCATACCCTCATTAGTCCATACACATCTCTCCACAACTAAACATCACTTACATCAGATATTGCTATATTCACTCCAGCGCCAGCTCCCAACAAGGTCTGTACTACATCATGATGACCCTCCTGACTTGCCAGATACAGTGGAGTTACATTGTCCTGGTAAGGAGAGAAGGAACAAAGGCATCAAAGAAGCACATAAGAAGGGAGAACAGTTTGAAAGTGAATATGAAGAAGAGAAGTGAATGAGAGAAGTACAGAGGGAGAAGGTGCATGTTGGGAGGGTGTAGAAATGACAACATCACCACATCAATTTGCATGCATGCCAGCATGTGCATGGAACACATGGGTTTGTGGTATTAGGGTAAGGACTGAGGTCACGGGCCTTGACCCATCACAGTGGGTAGGGTAATTAATAATTTCATCAACTCAAGTGCCAGCTGAGGGGGAGGGGAAGTTTACATATACATGGAAAGTACACCATTAAACCATCCACAGAGATGTACAGAGATGTATAGAACTGTAGGCATGTCAAGCTGCATGCTGTGTGTATGATCAGCTGCTTAAGATATACATGTACGGCTGCTGGTGGTCATACAGTGTAGTCAGCCAAGAATGGCTATGGGATATAAGTTCCCACCCAAATGTCATCATTACATGGTGTTTGGAGTGCCATGGGAGGGGGGGGGGATATAAGAGATGGAGCTGTGTTAGAGGACAATGTAGGTGTCCTAACGTGCACACCATGTGCTGTTCATTTTAACTGTTATGAGATTGTTCACACCCCACACCATCTATCTGCATCAAAAATGCACATAAGAAGGGAGAACAGTTTGAAAGTGAATATTAAAAAGAGAGAAATGACAACATCACCAGATCAATTTGTACATGTACATGATGTGTTGCAGCAGGCATTGCATGATACATGTAGCAAGGTTTTTTATTACTATGTACTGATAAGGTATTGCAAAGGTTGAGTGGTGTATCTACACCCCACACCATCTATCTGCTTTGATGCCACCACCTCTTCAGTTCCCTCCATTGATTATTTGAACACACTCCTCATATATTGCTTATCTAACCAACAGCACAAGTACATGTATCAATTCTCTTCATATTTTATAAATCTACAGATAAAGTACAGAGTGTGGATGGAGAACATGTGTACAAGCTGCTCTTGTTCTAAACATACATGATGTTTTCCTAAACTTGGGGCTCTTTACATTAAGGTATCGTAGATTTAATAATATAGTTCACACCCCATCACATCTAAACATCACCTACATCAGATCTTGCTATATTCATATCAGCACCTCTGCATCCATATAACATCCCTCCATACCCTCATTAGTCCATATACATCTCTCCACAACTAAACATCACTTACATTAGATCTTGCTATATTCACTCCAGCACCAGCTCCCAACAAGGTCTGTACTACATCATGATGACCCTCCTGACTTGCCATATACAGAGGAGTTGCATTGGTCTGGTAAGAAACAAAGACATCACATACATGTAATAGGAGAACAGTTTGAAAGTGAATATGAAGAAGAGAAGTGAATGAGAGAAGTACAGAGGGAGAAGGTGCATGTTGGGAGGGTGTAGAAATGACAACATCACCAGATCAATTTGTACATGTGTATGATGTGTTACAGCAAGTACTCTGTACAGATGTTGGTACACATGGTTTGTGGTATTAGGGTAAGGACTGAGGTCGTGGGCCTTGACCCACCACAATCTACATGTACATCTATAGGGTTATTTCATTGCGTTTGAAAGGAATAAATGCACATTTATTATTATTATTGTTATTATACCTACCACCTAGACAATAAAGAAAGAGAAAACACACACACACACATGCAGAAACCAAGCACGGGATAGCAAGGCCCTGGCATTGCAGCGAACTAGGATGAGGTTTAGTCTCTGGTAGATGCTTGAAATGGCCCTTGACTTGCTGCACTGCAACTGCAAAGCCAGACGGGCAGCCAGTCTAGAAATGGAACCCTGAGCTTCCGCACCCCAACAACCATACGTCTCTACTGCCAAGGGTATGCAGACCTGTGCACTTGGTGTCATTGGCATTGTGCTTGCGCACTTCAGCCTTTCCAGCTGCTAACCCACTTCTGGCTCCCGCTTCATTCAATGTACTGGAGTTAAGTGGAGAGACCACTGTTAGGTCAAAAGCAGCTTGCTTCCCAATCATCCAGTTGGGCACTAGGATGTCTGCCGGCCTACTGAGTGAACTCTCACCCCCATACCCATGACCTACCTCAAGCTGACCACCCAGCCTTGCCCTGTGACAAAACTGGGCAAAAACATCTCTTAAGCTGTTGTGGCTCAACACCCCATCACCACCCCCTTTGCACGTCACAGCATGATGCCCAAGAGGATCCAGCTGGTGGTCAGGGCAGTAAGGGGTTGGTAGCTGTGATGATGTGTCCATCCCAAGCCACCATATTAAAGAAACCTGGAACTGGTCTGGATCCAAGCAAAGATTAATACCTCTTGATGGAATTACGACTAGCCATGGAGAAGCATGACACGATGCAACTGAAAGAAGACGAGCACGATTGGCCGGGGTGGAGATGAGGCACAGCTGGTCAAATTGATGGTCATCAATTCTGGATAATAAGTCTTCTTGACTTGAACAGGGCTCCAGACGAGACTTATCAGAGATGGAACTTGCAGGTGGAACCAATCTATTGAACAAGGTGACAGCTTGTAAGGTGAACTCATCCAGTGGAGCTGAACAGCCTGCTTTGTTTACTGAGGCCAGATAAGCAGCCGAGCAATGTAAAGCCAACCTACGGAGGCCTAGACCACCCCTGCTGAGGCTCAGCTGAACTTGAAGCCACTCAAGAGTCAGAGGGATCAATTGCAACAGTGTCACAAAAGTGACGACGAACCTCCGCATCAAACAATGATGCTAGGCCTTCAGACACAAGGGCAGGTGGAGTGGAGCGAGCTAAATGGACCAGCTTACAAAAGGTGGCACAATGAAGTAAGAGAAGGAGTGTAATTTGAGGATCTACTGAACCCACCTCTGACATCTATTGACCACCTTGGCTCGCTTTTGAGCGAGGAACTTGGCACAAAATATTGCATCCCCAATAGGAGCACCCAGGATTTCTAAGTTAGGCTCATGAAACACCTTTATGTCCGCTGGAAAGCCCTCCATGGCCCCTTGAGAAAAGACTTCACACTTGGCCATATTGATATATAGCCCCAAGGAGGGACCAAACTGCTGAATTAGGTGGATAGCATGCTTCACTGCATCCTTGGGACCTGCCAGAGTACCGTCATCAAGGTACCACATATTAAAAAAAAGTTCAGAACATTCACTGTCTGCCGCAATGGTCTGGACAAGCTAATGCAGAACTAGAGAGAACAGGAGAGGACCCAAAGGATCCCCCTGCTGAACTCCCCGCTCCGACCCAAGAGTACCCGTGGAGTGACACAGGGTGGGATGCTGCCCCATAGCACCAAAAAAAACAACCGGAAAAGTTCTGGGAAATGGGTTGCACATTCTCCCGTTAGTCTTCTAAGAGCCTCTCCAACAACAATAGGCCGTATATCCAGTGGAGACCTCTTCATATTTAATCAAGGCTGTGAGTGAGCCACCAGCTAGATACATGTACATGGCTACCTTGGCTGGGGCTCTACCTCCTGCTAGGATGTTTACCACAGCCCTGAGTGATGCACAGATGGGGGTTGCCAGGTGGACTTTGGCAGCGTCAATGAGGTGCTGTATTCGCAGACCTGAGGGGCCACTAGCACTATCTCTAGGAAATTGATGAAGGACAGACAAGTCTGGGGGCAACCTGAAACCTTCTGATGGTAATGTAACTTCTGGACTTGATGGAACTGGATCCTTGGGATGCTTCTATAATTAATTATATTAATCATGATGGCCCTTCTCACTTGCCACAAGAAGTGCAGTTGAGTTGCTCTGGTAATGGGAAAAAGAACAGGCAGTGGAACCCCGGGTCCGGAACGACTCAAAGAGGGTAACAGTACCCCAGGGTGGTGCTTAGAAGCATAATCAGGTCCAAGAGTTGGAACCAGAGACAGTACCAGTATCATGAAAGATTGTAAGCTCCTGGAAGGACCAACCCCACGATGTTTGTCCACAGCATAGGGGTGCCAGAAAGGATTAACTGTTAGCAAAAAGGTGGAGCTGGAGAAAGGTCTGATCTAGACTTTCGGGGATGGGGGGGGGGGGGGGGAGGAGGGGGTGGTGGAGGTTTTTCAATGAACTTCAGAAAACTGATGCAAGGAAATGCAGACATCTAAGGATTGACATCTGGGGACTCCCTCAAACATCTAGTAAAGGGGCAGTCAGGAAGGGTGGAAGAGTGAAAAAAATGCTGAGAAGCAGCACAGAAGCTGGCACACGAAATTCCAATGGTAGAACACCTGGGAAAAAGGTGAACTAGCCAGCAGTTTCTACTGGCCAATATTAACAAGGATAAGACCAACATTAGTCGCAACTGTGCAACATGTCAGAAGGTCTGTGCACAACTGAAGAGGACAGCCTGTTCCACTCATCCCACTACCAATCATGTTGGAGCCCGTTCCATGGACATTGTTGGGCCCTCTACCAAGGAGTAGTAAAAGGCACAAATAGGGTTAATTGTACCACCCTAAATACCTTACCTTCTCACATTGAGATACCATTTCCCATATATATTCTCCCAACTGTATTACACAAAATTGCATACCCTATGTAGTTCCGTTTATGAAATATGGCCACTCGCATAATTAATTATTTTGATCACCTTTGTGAGTTCGAATAAGCAGTACATGTACTTGTACTTGTATGTGGTTATGCATGGGTCATCTTATTTTGTATCAGACAACATTTGGGTATTAGATCGATGTACCTATCGGATATGATATTTATTTAAGTGTGCTTAAGGGGTTAAAGTATATAGATGAATTTTTATTTGATTTAGAAAAGTAACTTCCATATGTGCAGTTAAGGGTAAGATAGAGGCCAAAAAGGCCAGTGCATGGGTGAGGGATGCTCTTGAATGTGCGGGTTTGGTTGTGCATGAGGGTAAGTCAGTTTGGCTCCCGTCACTTAGCACAGCATGGTTGGGATTCGATGCAGACCTGGAACGGGGCTGTGTTTTGGTTCCAGAAGCTAAGTTGGCAGCGTTGTGTGCCATGTGGCAGATCACTGGGGTAGCCACACATCTGAATGCAGGGTTTATTGCTAGTTTGGTTGGCAAGATTATTTCCATGGGGTTGGCTTTGGGGCCAATGTCTAGGATTATGACTAGGAGTTTGTAGGTCTTGCTGTGGTCCAGACATGCATGGTGTGAGCACTTAGAGATCAACCGAGGTGTGCAGCGGGAGTTAGAGTTTTGGAGATCATCTAGTTGTGTGGCCCAATATAATGCCCAGCCTATATGGCTTAGCCCTTCAGCCGTTAGGTTGGTGTATTCAAATGTGAGTGATACTGGCTATTGGGGGTATACAGTGGAGCATGGCCTGCATGTTGCACAGGGTAGTTGGTTGCCAGGAGAAGCAGCCCAGAGTTCTACGGGAAGGGAATTGGTGGTGGTGCTTAGGGGACTCCATTGCACACAAGCTGTGTGATATGAGAGTACTGGTGGGTAGTCGACAGCCACACTTGCTAACAGAATTGTTAAAGATTGTTATATTATGTGTTAATGTCAGACTGTTAGTAGTAAGCCAGTGAGTGGTGGCAAGCCTGGTAGAGTTGTGAGGATCAATGGGTGTAGAGTGAGGGTTGATGGGTGTGGTATGTGAGTGTGAGGAGGTGTAGTGTATCTGGTTAGATGTTTGCAGCTAGTATATATAAACAAGATGTCTACATGTACATGTACATGTATATCTGCTGTCCCATTGCGTGAGATGCAACTTGAATCAGAATAGGTGGGATAATTGTTTATAGCTAATACCAATGTACCTTTTTCCTTCTCTTTGATGCCAATGCCATGTGCACATACATGCTGCTCATGCATATTGTGCATGCTCCTGCCCAAAGGGCGGGATGATTAATCAGCATCTGAACGTGTCGCAACCACAATGTTTTTTTAATTTTAATTAACACAATTCACAGAGCAGGGAATTTGTGATGGAGCGTCTCTTGCGTTGCTGTGCCAACATGGCAGCATGGAGTAGCTGAAAGTTTGTGGGCTTAAAACTGTTAGTGAGCAACTGAAGTTAAGGACGCTCATAATGCTAACGTTGGAGCAGCCCACAAAAGCAGCTGCCTGTGATAATTTTCCTGCACCTGAAGGCTTTGGCAGTGCCAGGAAAAAACTTTCCCTTGTTGAGTTGATGAAGATCCCACCAGAGGAGAAAAGATGGTACCTGATGATGTAAGCATTATAAATCATGGAATTGAAAAGTGACTTTTAAAAATCCATAGCGAAATAAGGTGAACAAAGGTGTAAAAGAACAGTGGAAAGGAAATGTTATTCCTTTGTTTAAGACTGACCCTGAAGAGAAAAAGAAACTCGAGGATATGGTCTGTACAGAAATTGGTTCCAAATTGCTCAACCAAATACTTTGGGGAGCGAGCAATTAGGCAGCACATCATTGACACCTTAGCTGAAAGAAGGAGGATGATCAAGAAAGGATTTGATTACACCAAGGTATGGGTATGTATCTGTTCATTATCACGGGGTAGATTCAAGTACCAAGTTGTGTAGTCAAAAACAGGGACTAATACCAATATTATAATCAATATGAAAGGTTAAAATTTAGCAATGTTGAGAATGGGGGCCTCAATCACTACAGGCACGTGAGAAAAGGGAAACAGTGAAATCATCTGTCAAATGTGTGACTAATTCAGGTAACTTTCAGATGTATACTGCAACTTCATTATATGCTGATTAATTTCATGAGTTATGTTGAAGCCCTTATATGGAAGGGCATACATTCCTGCTTGCTGGCCAGTGAGGGTGGATGGGCGTGGTCAGTGAGTGAGGGTCGATGGGTGTGGCTAGTGATTGCGGGTAGATGGGTGTGGCTAGTGAGTGAAGGTCGATGAGTGTGGCCAGTGAGTTCTTAGTGTCAGTAAGACGGAACATGGCGTGCTGGCATGCTATAGTCAAGTCTACTAGTGTAGTATGGTGGTCCACTGCAAATAGTACAAGTAGCTCAATTTCTTGTTAGCGCTTTTACTTGAATCTGATTTTTCTCCCCAAATATTCCCCCAAAATATACATTTGATTCGAGTACACAGATCAAATGTGAGTGTTGACGAGTTGTTCCCGTGCAAGTGTGGGTGGACGGCGCTGTACCTGGGTGCCTTCAAGAGATGGAAACTATGGGCAGAGGCAAGGCAAGGTGTTCCTGTGTTCTCTGTGCAAGAAATCCACCTGGCACTCTTACCTCCAACATCTGAGTGAGTCTGTTGAGTCGTGAGCTGCAACAGACGAGGCAGTGGAAGCACTGGTGCCTGGCTGCATCAGGTGGCTGGTTTGCCATCAGTGGGAGATGCACCAATAGTGCAGGTGACACTGGCAGGTCTCAAGAGTGAGTTGGTGCGGCCAAAGATGTGCAAGGAGCCTGTCACTGCAGATATGTTAAGGGCAATGGTAGACTTGGTGGGGCAGGAACCATCATTGTCTGATGTCAGACTGTTAGTAGTATGCCTGGTGGCATTTGCTGGTTTTATGCATTGTGATGAGTTGTTAAAGTTGCAGTGCTCTGATATTGCATTTGGCACAGAAAGCATGACCATAAATATAATGTCTAGCAAGACAGATCAGTACAGGGAGGGTTCCTCACTGGTAATTGCTCGTACAGGGACACCTACATACCTGGTAGCCATGATGGAGAGATATTTCGGCATGGGTGGTTTGTGTACACAAGAGCATGGCAAAGTGTTTTGGGCAAAAGGTGGGCAGTGATTGAGTAAATCAGGGGGGGGGGGGGGGGATCAGCTACACAAGACTTAGGGAGTTGCTACTAGAGAAGACAGAACAGTTGGGTATGGACCCAAGTGTATTTGGCATGCATAGTCTGTGGGCAGGTGGTGCCACTGCTGCAGTGAGGGCTGGTGTGGTCCATCACTTATTCAAGAGGCATGGCCACTAGAGGTCACAATCTGCCAAGGATAGTTATGTAAAGGATGCATTGGAAACTCGTTCGTAACATGTACATTGCAATGAGTATAGAAATTACATTTTGATGACATGTACAGTACATGTGGCATAAAGAGGCCACTGATATCCAATGTGGGATAATAACATAGGACCCTCATGTCATTACATTGTTTATAGATTTGGGTGGATACACTATGTGCCCCAGAGTGGAGATTTAATCCGGGAGGAGTATCTGAAGCACAATAGTTTTGCCACTTATAAGTGGCGCTAGTGGTTAAACAGTAAAACCGTTAATGTCCATGTACCTTAAAGCCTGTTCTACCCTCGTCCTACGTGTGTATGTGTAGGTAAATAATAAAGCTTGCATGATTAGTTATATTTCAATGTTGGAAAAACCTTACTACTTTGAACATGAAATGTGATTTCTTATATTCAGCATGAAAATAATAATGAGTAGAGTGGGCCTTGGGTTTTGGTCATTGTCCCATGTTTATTTGTAAATCATCATGCTCAGTACCTATCACATCTCTCCATTTATCCACTTTACAACTGATGAATTAGAAACATCACTTACATCAGATGTTGCTATATTCACTCCAGCACCAGCTCCCAACAAGGTCTGTACTACATCATGATGACCATGACAACTTGCCACATACAGTGAAGTTGAATTGTCCTGGTAAGGAGAGAAGGAACAAAGGCATCCTTATGTGCAGTAATACATACATGTATGTAGATGGGGACATGGGGTGGGTGGTATGACCTCCTGGGCTTTATAGAAAATGATGTGACAGTGTCTGGAGATTATTATTTACACTCCCCAACCACACCCATACATGTACTCAAAACCAGATGGTAAATTGTTTGCAAAATGAGCAGATGTCCTTAACAGATGACAGATAAGCCTGGAGTACTATGACACTGAGGCAGTAGGTGGACTTCTCTGTGAATTGTGTTGTATGTGGCTGGGCAGTGCAGATTTCTTTTGAGGTTTTCCACAGGGGTATTTCCTAAAGGAGATGTGGGCTCATCTTCTTTTAAAATATAGGTTTGTGTTAAGCCCCCTGCCCAGCCTTGTGTGTGGTGTTGTTGTGTTGGCTGCCCGATGTTGTTGTTGTTATTAGTGTTATTTTTGTATGGTGTTATGTTTGGAGTATTGGTCTGTGTGCTGTGTACCATGCCAGTCTATTGGAGTATTGGTCTGTGTGCTGTGTACCATTCCAGCCTATTGGAGTATTGGTCTGTGTGCTGTGTACCATTCCAGCCTATTGGAGTATTGGTCTGTGTGCTGTGTACCATTCCAGCCTATTGGAGTATTGGTCTGTGTGCTGTGTACCATTCCAGCCTATTGGAGTATTGGTCTGTGTGCTGTGTACCATTCCAGCCTATTGGAGTATTGGTCTGTGTGCTGTGTACCATTCCAGCCTATTGGAGTATTGGTCTGTGTGCTGTGTACCATTCCAGCCTATTGGAGTATTGGTCTGTGTGCTGTGTACCATTCCAGCCTATTGTGTCTTATTAAGATGGCGTGCACAGGTGAGGCTACACCAATGGTGATGTGATTAAGAACTGTGAGGATACCATGTAAGGCATGTGGAGGGAGTATACAGCTTCTATGCTGCATGATCATTTCACCATGTCACTTTATTCATATGGTCAAGCTATATCCTAATCCCAGCTGTCATGGAAGCTAATAAAAAGTGATGCAGCCAACGAATAGTAAACGATGCAGCCACAGTTAGGGAGGAGGGAGGGGGGAGGGGGGGAGGGGGAGGGGATGTTCCCACATTGGGGTATGAGAGTTTGCCCCAGAACAATCTATTTCACTATACAGATGGTTTTGGTCATTGTCCCACCACTCAACAACATCATTCATCACCTCCATATGCTCATCTGACTTTGGACATTTCATTGGTATAGAAATTACATCTTGAACACATGTACATGTGGCATAAAGTATAAAATAAGAGACCACTGATGTCCAATGTGGGATAAAAATATCAGCCACTAAGAAGGCGCATGGTAATGTTAACGGTAAATGCTATGTTATGATTTTTACATGTTGTAACTTCCCCGAAACATTTTATTCTAAATCATGTTAAAGTACCAGTACATGCTGACCAGTACATTGTAAATGGAGCAGATCATTTCATACCAACCTTATCAGCCTGATTGATATCAGCTCCTGCTTCAATGAGTTCCTTTACTACTTCAAGGTGTCCATTGAAACTTGCTGTCCACAATGGACTCTGACCGTCCTAATACAAGAGTGATCAATTTATTAATGACCAGTCCTTTGTGTTTACAAGTAATCGTTGTGCAAGTACATGTATGCACTCTTCAATTTAAGTCCAAACAACAAATGATTGTGCATGCTACAGTTCATAATGTGTGCAGATAGTGGACCGTCTCCTCTGTTGACTGACATGGTAAGTCATCTGAAGTATACTTGCCAAACAATGTCTGGCTGAGACAACTAAACGAATAAATTCATTAACTAAGTCAACTAAATTGCAATTAGTAAATTGCTGTGATTGAATAAAAGTATTGTGTTGTTAAGTGGTCTAAGTGGTTTGTGGTATATTAGGAAGCTCTTGCCATTGATACTACACAATGCACTAAAAGATCTTACTTGCATGTGGCATTTGTGGCTGGCATACACTATCAAAGAAACACTTGAGGTATAAATGAAAGACAAATAAACCTCAGCAACTCAAGGGCGTAGACAAGTTTTTCAAACTGGGGGGGCTAGTTATTAATAAACCAAGTTATCCAAACTAATTATAGTACATCCGGTTGGTTTATTAATTAAGTTTGCTAGTTATTAAAAAAACTGCCCAAAAAACTGGGGGGGCTTTAGCCCCCCCTGCCCCCCCCCCTTGTCTACGCCCTTGTGTTGATAGCTGTTGTATGATAGTTATGTAACACACTTACCACCACCACCACTTAGTAATATAAGCAGAGTTAAAAAATAAATATGGCTGCCACATCATCAAACGAATGCGGTTCTCAGGGGTTAACTATACACTGAAATTTTATTAACAAACAACGCAAGATATTAGTCTTCCCTTGATGTTTATATTTTTAAAAATATAAACATCAAGTCATTAGTCCATATACATCTCTCCATAACTAAACATCACTTACATCAGATGTTGCTATATTCACTTCAGCACCAGCTCCCAACAAGGTCTGTACTACATCATGATGACCCTCCTGACTTGCCAGATACAGTGGAGTTCTATTGTCCTGGTAAGGAGAGAAGGAACAAAGGCATCACAGATGCACATAAGAAGGGAGAACAGTTTGAAAGTGAATATGAAGAAGAGAAGTGAATGAGAGAAGTACAGAGGGAGAAGGTGTATGTTGGGAGGGTGTAGAAATGGCAACAACACCAGTTCAATTTGCATGCATGCCAGCATGTTCATGGAACACATGGGTTTGTGGGATTAGGATAAGAACTGAGGTCATGGGCTTTGACCACCACAGGCAGTAGGGTAATTAATAATATTCAACATCTCAAGTGCCAGCTGAGGTGGAGTGGGAAGTTTACATGTACATGGAAAGTACACCATTAAACCATCCACATGTATAGAGCTACATGTACATGTAGACATGCCATGCTGCATGTCTGCATGTATGATCAGCTGCTTAAGATACATGGCTGCTGGTGGTCATAGTCAGCCATGAATGGTTATGGGATGCCACCCAAATGTTGTCATGACATAGTGATTGGATGAAATGGAATGCCACATGGGGGGGGGCAGGGATATAAGAGATGGAGCTACATGTACAGTGTATGTTTGAGGACAGTCTAGGTTAAAAGCTTTATTCCTAAGGTGCACCAAGGCATAACTTGCCTAAACAGTTTTTAACAAACTAAAGCTCATGAGCATAGTAAATTATTTACCTGCTATCAAAAGTCAGATTTTTTGGGTGATATGTGATGGTTGCTAGGGATTGTCCAATCCAATCAATAGATTGCATAATCTTATTTGTCGTGAATGCGATTATCAATCTCTTGCATATGCGGTGGTTCTTTGCAACAATGTGCGACGTAACGTTAACAAAGGCAATAATTACGTTATCGGTGTGCTAGATTTGTTTTATACTGGTTGTGACTTTGTAGCTTGTAATGCCGAAGACTTCGAAAAGAAGAATCAATTGATGGATGCTCGTGCTTCTAAGCACGTGAAGATGGGTGAACCAGAGGTGGCATTCGATCATGCAGTGGAAACTGAAGCAATAAATGTTTATGCTTAAGAGTGGGTGCAAGCCTTGCATAGAGACGATAAGATGTCCTTATCTCTGCTGCTTCATGACATATTGGTGAGGGAACTTGTATCATGTTGCCAAAGTTTCACGTTGAATTCAATCTAATTGAACGATGTTGGAGACATGCCAAGAGGTACACAAGAGAACATACGAATTATACTCTTCCAAAGCTGAGAAAAATACTACCAGAGCCATGGACTCCATAAACCCTGAGACAATACAGAACTACTTTAGGAAACCAAAGCACTACGTGTTTGGGTATCAGAAGGTCACAAAGAAGGCTCTGACATTGAGAAGTTGATAAAAACTATATAAAAATCTCATAGACGTGTTACCTTAGGTATGTAATTTTAAGTATACACTCTGTAACACTGAATCCAAGCAAAGATATATGTACCTTAATTTTTAAACACCTCTGTAATTCAATTATGTCACTTGAATACTTTAGAAATATATCAAATACATTGCATAACATCATCAAATGCTGAACTTGATTCGTTTAATTCCTGAACTAAAAAAATCCCTCCTATAAAGTTGTAGACATTACATCCATAAACGGAAAAGATTCTTACAACCTAGTTTAAAGATGTTTAAGAAAAACTACAATTTTTGATAATTTTGAACAATTGAAGTATATTAATTCCCACAACAAAACTTGTATGTTGTAAGTAGTATGATTTGGATAATATGAAAGTCTGAAGTCTTTTTAACATTCTTAAGTGGCATTATATTAATATAAACTCGAATATTAAACTGCAACTTATGCCTTGCTGCACCTTACACACATCAAGGGTTGTGATAACCTGTGCTTGGTTGGTACACTTTTATCAATACCTGCGAATAAATTGAGTACTCAAAAAGTTAGAAAGTAAATTTTGAGGGCTCAGAAATTGGACAAAAAGTGGGAGGGGTTGTTGGCTTCAACATGGCCTGAAAGATAAGAACAAGCTTTAAAAAAGCTATCTCAGTATGCATAAGGCGGTGAAAAGTTGTTTCTGGTCATTCTAGCGGTGGTTTGTGGTAGTGACGCGGTGGTTGTTATCTGCCATTTTCACAACATGACGTTTTCTAGGTAGCGAAGAAAACATTCATTTGTGATAATGGCAGATAACAACCACCGCGTCACTACCACAAACCACCGCTAGAATGACCAGAAACAACGTTTCACCGAAAACCGGCCTACTGTAATGGTAGCAATTCAGCAACAGCAGCGAGCACAGCCGTACAGGTATGAACCTACGTTGGCTACACTGAATGCAGGGCAGCAAGAACTGCTTTTTCTACCTGCTAATGAGGTAGCACCTCCAGAGAGAATGAAATATGAGTTTGGTATGAAAAATGAATACTACCATTATAACTGCGCTCGTTGTCCTTCGTGCCATCTTCTTTCAACAAAGCGTATTGGGTTGTATGCACGGTCCCTTTCTCTGCCTCCTGCCAATGGACTGCTGCACAGCACTCAAACGTATCGGCCTTGGGTATTTGTTCCTTTGGCACTTGATTATCTTTTGGTATCAAGCATGGAGATCCCAATGTGTAAGTTGTGTCCTAATTGCAGCCAAGACCAGCAGCTAATGTCTTTAGTTAACCATAACTGTCCAACCAGCAATCAAGAATGTCCCTTCAGTCCTGTGAGAGCTGCAGATTTCATGCCAATTACATTTGCAAGTGTGCTTACTCTGTTCAGTTGTAAAGCATGCAAAGACTTGGCAATATGTTGCCAATCCTACTGCAGACAACCCTTTCCCATTGTATCCTGGAACTGCAGATGAAGTGAATAGTCACTACAAAAAGCTGTCTGACGGATATGAGGTAAAAAAAAAAATGATGAGAAAAAGAGACCACTTGTTAACAACTTCAGCAATCTTACAGCTGCTGTGGCTGCACCTCTCAATCGTATCATGAATGAGGCTGATGGTCCCATGGTTATTGCAGAGCTAGAGGAACAGCTACCAGGAACATTGGATTGGTGGGGAGCATCTGATCAGATAAAGCAACAAGTCAGGGAAGAGTTGGATCGTAGACGTCGAGGCCATGGGATGATTCACGTGCAACCACATTGGACCACAGCTGGAGTCTCTAAAGCGTGCAGATCATAGGGTAGGGGGAATTATAGAAAATATGCAGGGCCTGATTCAGAGAGCAATGGTTGTTCGAAATATCTTGCCTGAGCAGCAGGAAGCTCTCCAACAGGCAGCCTTGATAAATGCCAATCCTGGAGCCCCTCCACCACCCAATGCCACTGATCAAGCACAGCAACTCAATACTGTTGTTAATCCTGCAGTAATCATTGAAGTGGTACCTGTCTCAGGACCAGACATAGAGCATATGAAGGAGGTCATAATAGAACTCAAAGCTGATTTGAAAGAAAGAGGCATTGAGGCCTATGGAAAAACAAAACCAGGGAAAGCTGATCGCAGTCCAGTAGATAAAGCAAATGGAAGTAGAATTAAGAAGGCCACCTGTGATAATGAGAAAGTTCTTTCCCACATTTTCAATGTACTTGCAAACCCATCTGAAAATGATCAACGTGACCTTCTTCCGTATCTCAAAACTGCCTGCAAAGACATCGGAAATGGTAGCTCTTCAAATACACCAATCCGAGTGCACACGGTGAACTCAGCATTGGAACAAGTGGATACAGGCCGAAAGAGAAAAGCTGAACAAAATCAAGGATCTGCTGATGATGATGATTTGTTTGGGCAACTCACAATCATTCATGTTGAAATGCCTGTGTTCACATTTCTTGATGATTACTAGCTAATTAATTAACAACAACATATGACAATCATTTGTACTCACACTGTTTACACATATTTGTGCACATCTAAATTACATGTACAACCATTTCTTATCAAAGATTGAGAATATATTGCTGACCCATGTAAGGTTCGAAGGTGTGACCCTCAACACAGAAGTGGGCTTTGGCCATATATCCTGCCACATCTTGTGGTGTAACACAGTCAAATGCTGCTTCCATTGCTTCACACAAATTGGTGTTGCACACATGTGGTTGATGGACTTGAAGAAAGAGATCCAAAAAGTTGAAAACCCATTCAACTCCTCCAAAGTCAGGGGAATGTATGGGGCGAAAGACAACATAGTGACCAGCTGCCTTGACGAATTGAACAGCTGGACTGTGCCCATCAAGGTTATCCACGGTGATAACACGAGTGCCAGTCCCTTGGATAACACATGCTGCACAAAAACTGTAAATTTGGCTCCAGTAGTTCCTTTCTCATACAGCATTCTGCTGATAACACCTTTGACAGAGTCCACAGCTATTACAGCAGCTAGACGGCTATCACTGCGCTTGGGTGGCCCACTGTCCCGGCAAGGTGCACCACTTAGGGAGTGTCCTCTGCATCTGCAAGCTGCACTGGTGTATCTTCCAGTTTCATCTATATCTACAATGTAACTGTGATGTACTCCTGCTACACCAGGTGGAACTGGATGGTTTGGAGCATTAGTCCAAAATGCCACTTGGTCCGTTTCATTTCGATTCTTAGAGTAGTATCGCATGGCCTTGTATGTCAAGGCAAGATTCCTGAGTTCTCGTGAAATGGTCGTGTGAGAAAAATCTGAGCCTTGTGTCACCCTTAGAAAGGATTTGCACTCACATAACTGAGCAGCAGGATAAATCGTCTTATAGAAAAAGAGACTCAGTGCGTCCTTAGTGCTCATCTTCCTCTTGTGTCCAGGTTTTCTCTTTTCGCGATCCACACTCCCCGCCGTAGTTACCAATTTGTCACAACAATACACTGTTGCTGAAGTTTTCGTCTGCAGTGAGCGAGATACCGTTTGTACGCCTGGGCCTAATTACTCGCTGTTCCTGCATCTCATCTCCTCACGCTTACCAACCGACCCTCCCGCTTTTTGTCCACTTTGAGTCCTCAAAATTTTCTTTCTAACTTTTTGAGCACTCAATTTTTACTTTATTCGCAGGTATTTAGAGACGCACAGTAAGGTATGCTATAAAATTTTCTATGGGCAGATGTTGTGAATTCCAATTGGGTGAAGGCTGACCAGTGTCCATCAAAGGGTGGTGGAGACAGCATGTACAGTTTTGGGTGGATGTGCTATGTGCCCCAGAGTGGATCGTTGATTAAATACGGCAAGGGTATGTGATACTGTTCTACTCCAAACCTACAGCGTATACATGTACATGTACAAATCAGCAGTCTGCGTGGGTGAACACATGATTTATGGACCTTGCTGTTGCTAAACTGCTCAGTGGAGGTTACGTCCAGACAGTACATGTAAGTGCTAGATCGTATATACATGTAGGACTATGACATTTTCCCTTACTATTACAGACCCTTGTTTCCTTGCTTTTGACACCCCCATTGCCTTCAAATCCTATATCCCACCAACTTTCTCATAGAGAAGATTTTTTTATTTACTTGTGCAAATTGAAGTCCCGTACTATTACACCAAATAAGTTGTCTTGCAGTTATTTCAATTTGCACATTGTAAAATGCAAATTAGGCAGCTGTTGGATCTGTTTACTTGATTGGAGGAGCTCTTTAACAGCGGGAGTGCTTCCTAAAGGACGAGATTCCATTGCAGGTAAGACCTCTTGGCACTTCTTTGTTTGTATATTGTATAGATATCTTATTACTAAGTACTGATAAGGTATTACAAAGAATGAGTGGTGTATCTACACCCCACACCATCTATCTGCTTTGGTGCCACCACCTCTTCAGTTCCCTCCACTGATTATTTGAACAACAGGCCTGTCACTGCAGATATGTTAAGGGCAATGGTAGACTTGGTGGGGCAGGAACCATCATTGTCTGATGTCAGACTGTTAGTACTATGCCTGGTGGCATTTGCTGGTTTTATGCATTGTGGTTTTATGCATTGTGATGAGTTGTTAAAGTTGCAGTGCTCTGATATTGCATTTGGCACAGAAAGCATGACCATAAATATAACGTCTAGCAAGACAGATCAGTACAGGGAGGGTTCCTCCCTGGTAGTTGATCGTACAGGGACACCTACTGTACATACCCGGTAGCCATGATGGAGAGATATTTCAGCATGGGTGGTTTGTGTACACAAGAGCATGGCAAAGTGTTTTGGGCAAAAGGTGGGCAGTGATTGTGTAAATCAGGGCGGGGGGGGGGGGGGGGATCAGCTACACAAGACTTAGGGAGTTGCTACTAGAGAAGACAGAACAGTTGGGTATGGACCCAAGTGTATTTGGCATGCATAGTCTGTGGGCAGGTGGGGCCACTGCTGCAGTGAGGGCTGGTGTGGCCCATCACTTATTCAAGAGGCATGGCCACTAGAGGTCACAATCTGCCAAGGATGGTTATGTAAAGGATACACTGGAAACTCGTTTGTCTGTTACTAAGCAGTTGGGAATATAACTCCCAACTGGTCAGCCCGTTCTTTCTTTGTCTATTGTGTCTTATTAAGATGGTGTGCACAGGTGACACTACACCTATGGTTATGTGAAAAGGGACTGTGATATCCGTTTTTGACCTGTACCTGTAACATACCCCTCCATACCCTCACATCACTTACATCAGATGTTGCTATATTCACATCAGCACCAGCTCCCAACAAGGTCTGTACTACATCATGATGACCCTCCTGACTTGCCACATTCAGTGGAGTTGCATTGTTCTGATAAGGAGAGAAGGAACAAAGGCATCACAGATGCACATAAGAAGGGAGAACAGTTTGAAAGTGAAAATGAAGAAGAGAAGTGAATGAGAGAAGTACAGAGGGAGAAGGTGCATGTTGGGAGGTTGTAGAAATGACAACATCACAAGGTCAGCATTATATATACATGAATTTCATTATTCGGTAACTATGCCTGTTGTTATGGGGTATTTCAATATAACGCGGTGCGGGCACACACACACACATACACACACACACACACACACAAATGCACAACAGGTCTGCATTTAGAATGTGGAGTATTTTCCATTCTCATTATGAAGGTAGGTCTGCAAACACAGTTACATAATTCCAGTATACAGGAGTCACATTTAATCTGGTATAAAGGGCTTTAATTAAGTAGTTAATTAATTGTTCTTTATCAAATATAGCTCGCCCTCCATGGCAGTTTTCAACCACTGGTTTACGTAATAAGTAGTCTCCCCCTAACCCTATTTTAGTCAAGGTAAAAGCTGATCGGTGGAAAACAAGATTGAAGAATATATGTACATCTACATGTAATTTGATGTTCTACTTCTAATTAATATTGTAAACCTTTTAAGATTGTTTCAACAGTCAATGGACGATCAATGAATATCAATACCACATGATATTGACAACCTGCATGCATACGTTGTACACTGCACATAACATTACATCATTTCTAAGGTGAACAAATTTAAAGTGGTCAAGGATATGCAGACCACTAAATGGAGCAGATCATTTCATACCAACCTTATCAGCCTGATTGACATCAGCTCCTGCTTCAATGAGTTTCTTTACTTCATCAAGGCGTCCATTAAAACTTGCTGTCCACAATAGACTCACACCTCCCTAATAGAAGTGATGTATTTGTACCTACAGTAATTACTACAAGATGTCCACTGTGTGTACATGATATACACAATGCATTCATATACATATGAATAATCGAAACTGTTGACGTTACTCTATAGTGGTTTTTGTTTCTCATAAATCACATATGTACTAGTACATGTATGCTGACTTTTAATATATCAACAAATCACAAGTACATTTTAACAAACACAGAAATGATATAAAAATCATTTCTGTTTACACTATTATACTTCCTCCCTCTTATCAGTTATCTTTCATTACTAATTTTCATGTTGCCAATTCATGATGATCTCATTTTTTAGCCCTTCATATGTGTGTACAAAAGGTTTTTAAAAATCATTTGAGCAATCACAAAGGAGGAATGATCAATCAAGGTGATTTCCCATATTGAATCATATGAAAATTCTAACATTTATACATGTACAATTGGAAGTGATTTCTTTGTTAACAGTGGGTGCGGTAAGTGGATCGATGTGGTATTAGTAATGGTGCTTGAATAATATTGCTATCTATTATGTAGTGAAATGTTATTACCCACCTGTACTCGGGTACTATGAATTTATAATTACATACATGTAACTCAGGGCACTGAAGGAAACAGATATGCTTGCTTCTAGTAGTTAAGCTGCATTGCCCCACGACTTTTGCGAAGATATGAAGATACTTAGAATAACTGTAGCTAAATAAATTGCAAAGGTCAGCAATAATGTCCCTCAAGAGGTTGTGTCGTATAACCACATCTCCTCCATGTCTGCAGGTCACTGCATGGTGGCCAAGGGAATCAAGGGTGGTTTTGGGGCAGAAAGGGCACATGACCCCACCTGAGGTGTTCAATCCCAGCCACCATCTCAATGCAGCCTGGTATTTGTTGGACTCCAGGTACAAGCCCAAACCAACAGAGGAGATCACTGACAGCCAAGAGGCTGCATGAGTAGATTAGCATTTATATTTGTATTCATATATTGAATTGTTGCTGCTGTTTTTATAACCTTCAGTAATTGTTTCCCTCCATCACAGTGGTACACCTCATAATGATGATACCAAGCCTGTGGACAACTTCAGGGAGAAACATAGCAGACCAACATCTGAAACTACTTGTAATACTTTGTAATATAATGTGTGTTAAAATCAAAGATGATGATTGTTTTAAATGAAATAGTCAATTTGGACCAAGTGATGATAATGAAGATGTCACAGTTAGTAATTATATAATGTCCTAGATGAGATGCTACAGCTGGTTGCCTCGCCCACGATAATTGTCCACAAATATGTATAAATCACACGGTAGAACTCACAATCAAACTCGTGATCGGCGTGTTCTGATCTACATGTAGTCGTTTGCTAGAACTGAGATCCCAGAAGACACGAAAATAATGACATGGAACAGGTATGCGACTATAGGTGTTTATCATCTATTACTAATACCACATCGATCCACTTTCTGGATCAGTTTTTTTTTGCGGATTTGGCAACTTTGTGCGTGTTCTAGGATGTCGACAGTTCTCGAGGGGACTAGCAGCAATAATAAAGAAGATGAGAGTGTGTTGTTGGCTGAAATAGAGGAATTGAAGAAAAAGAGACCCCGAGCATTAACTGAAGAGCAAAAGACTGATTTTCTTGTTGCATAATGAAGACCTGAAAGGAAAAAGATGCGTCCAGGACCAGAGATAATATATATGGGATTCAGATTGCAGTTCGGAGTAGCTTGATAAAATTGTAAAGCTATGGGTTACACTTCGCGGATTTTCTTTGTGCGGTGCATGGATGGAGGCATACAGAGTAGCCAATAAGAAAGCAACCCAAAAGGCAAAGGCTATATAATTAAAGGACTACAGTAGTTTTTAAATTGATTCTTATTTGTTATCTCTTGGTGTCACTGTGTGTGTGTATGTTTGTGTGCTTGTGAGTGTGTGTGTGTGCGTGTGTGTGTGCATGTGTGTGTGCGTGGTATTGTATGTGAGTTATGTACATGTATGTGTGTGTGTGTGGTATTGTATGTGAGTTATGTACATGTATGTGTGTGATGATTAGCTTGACATGGCATCATACTAATATCAGTAACATTATACTGATCACAGTTATAAATAAAATAAAAACTTCACATATGCGGTGTATTCGAAGCCATATATGTTGCATGTAGCATTGTCCGCGTTAATTGGTGTTAATTTGGCTCGTTTCCAATCCCTCTATATATTATCATATTATCTCTGATATTATCTCTGCCAGGACGAAAGTGTGGCAAAGGTAATTACCAACGGCGGGTTAGCAGCGTTTTAGGCTATTCCAGCAAAAAGGTGGGACTTACCTATCGAGATTGGAATCGCAAGCAAGAAATCAAGGTAGCTGTTGCTGCAGCAAATCGCAAACCCAAGCGCCAACGTATACCTAAATCGAAACAGGTACTGCTATCAGTGAGAGCATTGGTACGTCAGCGGCGAGCTAACAGTGAACGAGTTGTTGCTCGACATATTCTAGATCTCATGCGTGAGCGAAACTGGATTGACGTTGACGAAACTGATCGTAAGATGTTTGCCTCCGCACTGCGCTGTGTACAACGCTATCTTTCTCGTCATGGATTCAGTCGAGGTGACTCGGTAACTGCGCCAATTCAAGAGACAGCAGCTATTCGTGAGGCCCGCATTCAATACTTGCAGCGTCTCATAGACAACGAAAGTCTACCACCTGAGCAACAACTACGTATCGTTGACTTACGGTAGATGAGTCCTACCATCCACCACCACTATCGCCGCCACAACGATTCACTTTTTGATCCAAATGATGCCGAATTTAAACAGCCGCGCACACAGAAAAAGGGAAAGCGTTTGTGCTTTGTTGCTGCAATTAGAAAATCCAACCCATTAATACGTCAAGCCCCTACCGGTGCTGTATCCTTTAATGACAAGGCGGGTTTGGTACCCAACTCTGTGTGGATATTTCAGTAACAGAAATCATCTGGAGACTACCATCAGAACTTTAATGGTACTAACTTTGTCCACTGGTTCAAAACACAGTTGTTACCAAATCTGAGCCAGCCTTCTCTGATTCGCCTTGATAATGCCAAATATCATCGCACAAAGCCAGCAACTACACCAAGTGGATACAGGCTTAAAAAGGCAGAATTGCAGCAGGTTCTCACTGCATCTGGCATTTCCTTTGCAGCAAAGGACACCGTTGCTACTCTTCGAAAGAAACTAAAAGCTTATGTAGATACAGTGGAGCCAGAAGTAGTTCAGCTTGCAAAGCAGCAGGGTCACGAGGTGTTGTATACGCCTCCATATCACTGTGACTTGCAACCAATAGAAATGGTCTGGTCACAAGTCAAGGGTGAAGTGGGAAGGCAATATGACCTATCAACAACAATGGTATAATAGTAAAGCAGCGATTGGAAGCAGCTTTTGAACATCTGAATGCCGACACTACAGGGAGAATTGAGAACCTGTATGCCCATGTCAGAAAAATAGAAAAGGAGTACATGGAGGCTGATGACAACGAAGAATACAGCAATAGTGAAGACTATGCAGCATCGGACATGAGTGATTCAGACGTGGAGAGTGTTGAAGACCAAGAGGACCCTTCCCATTTTGAAAGCAGCAGTTCTTTTGGTGACGTGGACAGCAGCGAGTCAGATACGGACGAAATGTAATACATTTTGAGTTATGTAAACGTTTCGAAGTGTTTTCATGTGAATTTCATTAGTGACCGCACGCGCTACTTGTTAATTATCGTGAATAATAGTCTCGCTCATTAGTATTCAACTCACTGAATTTTTTATAATACGAGATGGTCTGCGGAAAATAATATGCCTAATCTATTGTTTAGACCCCAAAGACATCTTTTATTTTTAAAAAAGAGTGCATAATTTTTACTTCCTCGATGGTGTCGCGGACTACAATATTTTATTTGAATTTTGAAAAGTAACCTCTATAATGCAGCTGTCATCAAAGTTATATTTGATTGTTTTTATTGATGATCACAGTGATATCAGGACAGTTGCTGATACCATGAAAGGCAAAACCTTGTGTACTTTAACTGGGGGGCTGAACTACTCAAGGCTTAGCCCATCTTGGCTGAGCTATTAGGAATGCACAGTTTGGTAGCCGGTGGTGCTAATACAAGTGTGCTCAATCGGCTATTGAAGAGACATGGCTGCTGGTGGTTATAGTGAGCCAAGAATGGCTATGGGATATAAGTTCCCACCCAGATGTCATCATTACATGGTGTTTGGAGTGCCATGGTGGTGGGTTAGGGATATAAGGGATGGAGCTATGTTTGAGGACATTGCAGGGATTTATCTGACCCACCATTTACCCAAGGTTTTTTATAACTACACTGTATGTACTGATAAGGTATTGCAAAGGATGCAAATTTAGGCTTTCCCACTCTTAAAAACCATATTGGATGGTACCACTTTTTATAGTTAATCTCACTTCTCACCAGCGGTGCAGGCATGATCTTTCAATGTGCGAAAACCAATTTGTGTATTCTGTTGTTTATACATGCAACAACAGTACCGGCTCGATCATAGAGAAAATAAAGCGTATACATTGGTAACTAAAGAAACCATCAATGTTCATAGCAACCGCTATGAAAACTAAGTTGGCTTAGTCCCAATGTATACACTTTATTTTCTCTATGAGCGAGCTGCGAAATTTCTCTATGACCGAGCCAGTACTGTATTACTACAATATGAATTGATTGCATACAATTGAATTCTGGCATTTGACATATAACACACATGGTTGACATAACCCACCCATGTCCAGTTGCCTATCCACCCATCATAAATAAATCCCTGCATTGTACACATAGGTGGCACACCATGTGCTGTTCCTTTTAACCGTTATGAACACAAGAGTGTCTAGCAAGACATATTAGTACAGGGAGGGTTCCTCCCTGGTAATTGATTGTACAGGGACACCTACATACCTGGTAGCCATGATGGAGAAATATTTCAGCATGGGTGGTTTGTGTACACAAGAGCATGGCAAAGTGTTTTGGGCAAAGGTGGGCAGTGATTGTGTAAATCAGGGGGGGGGGGGGGGGGGGGGGGGGGGATTAGTGTAACGATCGGTGATTAATGTGGTGAAAGAATCACTTGATTGTGCACAAACACAGTTTAAATACACGTTAGAGCTGCTGGACTACATACATGTAGCCCTCTGCCACTGCATCCTTATAACATCCCTCCATACCCTCATTAGTCCATATACATCTCTACACAACTAAACATCACTTACATTAGATCTTGCTATATTCACTCCAGCACCAGCTCCCAACAAGGTCTGTACTACATCATGATGACCATTCCGTCTTGCCACATACAGTGGAGTTCTATTGTCCTGGTAAGGAGAGAAGGAACAAAGGCATCACAGATGCACATAAGAAGGGAGAACAGTTTGAAAGTGAAAATGACGAAGAGAAGTGAATGGGAGAAGTACAGAGGGAGAAGGTGCATGTTGGGAGGGTGTAGAAATGACAACATCACCAGATCAATTTGTATATGATGTATTGCAGCAAGTACTCTGTACAGATGTTGGTAAACATGGCTTGTGGTATTAGGGTAAGGACTGAGGTCATGGGCCTTGACCCACCATGGTCTACATTGTACATGTACATGTACATGTAGACTGATAGGGTAATTCATAATATTATTATGAATAGAGCTACATGTACATGTTGGCATGCCTACACCCCACACCATCAATCTGCTTTGGTCATCAAGGGTTGTGATAACCTGTGCTTGGTTGGTACACTTTTATTAATCACTTACCCGTTAACTGAGATAAATTTGGGGCTCTTTACATTAAGGTATGCCATAAAAACTTCTATCGGCAGATGTTGGGAATTCCAATTGGGTGAGACAGCATGTACAGTTTTGGGTGGATGTGCTATGTGACCCAGAGTGGATCTTGATTTAATACGGGAAGGGTATGTGATACCGTTCTACTCCAAACAGAATTGTTAAAGATTGTTATATTATATGTTAATGTCAGACTGTTAGTAGTAAGCCAGTGAGTGGTGGCAAGCCTGGTAGAGTTGTGAGGATCAATGGGTGTGGCCAGTGAGGGAGGGTGGATGAGTGTGGTATGTGAGTGTGAGGAGGTGTAGTGTATCAGGTAGGATGTTTGCAGCTGGTATACATAAACAAGATGTCTACATGAACATGAGTTATGTTGAAGCCCTTATATGGAAGGGCATATATTCCTGCCTGCTATGAGGGCCCATGGGTCAATGGGTGTGGCCAGTGAGTTCTTAGTGTCAGTAAGACGGAACATGGTGTGCTGGTGTGCTATAGTCAAGTCTACTAGTGTAGTATGGTGGTCCAACTGCATATAGTAGTTCAATTTCTTGTTAGCGCTTTTACTCAGACGTGATTTTTCCCCCCCAGATATACATTCGATGGGAGTACACAGATTGAATGTGAGTGATAGCGAGTCACTTGTATGCTGTTGTTTGTAGGTGGGCAGCAATTGTGTAAATCAGGGGGTGGATCAGGTACACAAGACTTATGAGTTAGGGAGCTGCTACTAGAGAAGACAGAACAGTTGGGTATGGACCCAAGTGTATTTGTGTAAGAGGTTCTCCTCGCTAGACTCGTTCCGTTCGGAGCGCGACTCGACGGCTTGCGCTATATCCCTGACCATAAGGGTATATAACCTTGATAGGTAGGCGCATCATGACTTATACACACTCCACTACACATTTATATAGTCTTGATACATACACATCGTCCAAACGGATTCTTGCCGTCGATTCCCGAAGGGGTCCGCGAACACGGATTGTTCTCTTCTAACTGCTGCAACGTCCCGCCAAGCTCCTATGTTATCTGTTACGTAATTATTCGTACGTACATGTAATTAATTTACATAAGGGTTCCCAGACCCTTACACTCCTCTACCCTTCCTCCGGTGACAAGCTGGCTTGTCGCGACAAGGCATCTGCATTACCGTTGAGTCGTCCTTGGCGATATTTCACCTTGAATTGATACGGTTGTAGGGCCAAACTCCATCTTGTGAGTCTCGCGTTGTCTTCTTTCAGACGATCGAGCCACTCCAGAGCGTGATGGTCCGTCTGGACGGTGAAGGGTTTTCCTAGTAAGTATACCCGGAACGCATGGGTGGCTAGCTTGATTGCCAGGCACTCTTTTTCAACTGTGGAGTACCGCCATTCCCGTGGTAGTAGTTTCTTACTGAAGTAGGCCACCGGGTGCTCGTTGTCATCCTCATCCATCTGAGACAGCACAGCTCCAACCCCCCAATCGGATGCATCCGTCTGCAGTACGAAGGGACGTTCGAAATCTGGACACTTTAGCACTGGGCTTGTGCACAGGTGACGTTTCAAGGCCTCGAATGCCTCTGCACATTCTGAGCTCCATATCAGGCAATTGGGCTTGTCCTTCTTGGTGAGCTCTGTCAGTGGGGCGGCTAGGGTAGTGTACTCTGGGATGAACTTGCGGTAGTATCCCGTAAGGCCCAGGAATGCTCTAACGTCCTTCTTCGTCTTGGGCACGGGAAACGCCTCCACTGCTGCTACCTTGCCTTTCTCCGGCCGGACATGACCATTTCCCACTATGTGCCCCAAGTAGGTGCATTCGTCCATGCCGAAATGGCACTTGCTGGGTTTGGCTGTCAGCCCCGCCTCCTGAAGCCTCTTCAGTACTGCTTGTAGGGCCGTTACATGCTCGCTCCAGGCGGCACACTGGACGACTGCATCGTCTATATATGCTGCCGACCACGCCTCCAATCCTTGCAACACTCGGTCCATCATGCGCTGAAAGGTAGACGGTGCACCATTGAGACCAAACGGCATCACGGTGAACTCAAACTGGCCGAAAGGTGTCACGAATGCCGTTTTCTTTCTCGACTCTGTCGCCATGGGAACCTGCCAGTATCCCCGTGCCAGATCCAATGTCGATATGAACTTGGCCGTACCCAGTCTATCGATTAGTTTGTCCACTCGTGGCATTGGATAGCAGTCTGCTGCTGAGACTGCGTTCAGCCTCCTGTAGTCGACACAGAACCGGATCCCTCCGTCCTTCTTAGGGACTAGAACTATGGGGGATGCCCATTCACTGTTTGACGTTGTGGCGATTCCATGCATCCTTCACCATCTCCTTCAGCTCTTTCTGTACCAGGTCCCTGTATGCATACGGTAGTCTGTATGGTGGTAGTTTTACTGGTTTAGCTGTACCAGTATCTATAACGTGTTCCGCTACCCGTGTCCTTCCTGGTTTGTCATGCAAGGTGTCCTTGTACTGCTCCAGAAGGTGTCGTAACTCGGCACGCTGCTCCTTGGTGAGATGTTTTGCGATTTCATACGTTTGTTCCCCCTCAGCCTCTTCGCTCCATAGGTGAAGCTCTTCTTCTCCTTCTACGTCTTGCACCCAGTAGCTGGTTGCCAGTGGTTCATACCACTTCCGCAGCATATTGATGTGGAAACGCCGGAGTCTTTTCCTCTTGTTCTGCATCTCCACCTCGTAGATCACCTTGTTGATCTTCTTCACAACGTCGTAGGGTCCCTGCCACTGTGCTAGTAACTTGTGAGTAGATGTCGGGAGTAGGACCAGAACCTTTTCACCCACTTCAAAGCTGCGCTCCCTCGCGTTGAGATCATACCATTTCTTCTGAGTCTCTTGTGCTTTGTCCATGTTGTCCTTCACCAGCTCAGCCATCTTTGTTAGCCTTTCCTGAATTGACAACACGTACAACACCACGCTCTCGTCGCTCTTTTCGTCTGCTTCCCACGTTGCCTTGATAACATCCAGTGAACCCCGTACTGCTCTTCCATACAGTAATTCGAAGGGAGAAAATCCCGTAGACGCCTGTGGCACCTCACGATAAGCAAAGAGCAGATAGGGTAAAAGTTTGTCCCAGTCTTTTCCCTCTTCTGTCACCGTTCTTCGCAGCATGGCCTTCAAAGTCTGGTTGAATCGCTCTACAAGGCCGTCGGTTTGAGGGTGGTACGGAGTTGTCCGGATACCGTGGACGTTCAGCAAACGGTAGAGCTCTACCAACAGTTGGGAGGTAAAGTTGGTCCCTTGATCCGTTAATACTTCCTTTGGGATGCCTACTCGGCTGAATAGTTTTCCCAGTTCCTCTGCCACAGCTTCTGCATCACAAGTTCTCAATGGTACGGCCTCCGGGTAACGAGTTGCATAGTCGCATATGACCAGGATGTATTTGTGTCCCTTGCTGCTTCGTGGTAGAGGTCCCACAATGTCCATGGCTATGCGTGAGAACGGCTCCGACATGATCGGTAGTGGAACCAGGGGAACTGGTTGTGCACGTCTGTTATGCGCCTTCTGACACCTAGTACAGTTTCTGTAGAGGTTGGCCACGTCCTGGTAAATATTTGGCCAGTAGAACCTTTGCAGCAGCCTCTTGGTGGTTCTGCATTTTCCCAGGTGTCCCGCTATCGGAATTTCATGGGCCATCATGAGAACTGCTTCTCTGCATTTCTTTGGGAGGATCAACTGTTTCCTCTCCTCTTCTTCCCCTTGTCCCTGTATTCTATACATAAGGGAGTCTTTCTCCACGAACCCAGGATGTCCAACTTTGACCAGTTGCCGTTTTCCAGCTAAACTTTCGTCGGTTTGCTGGAGCTGTCGTAGCTCCGCCGCCCCGAAGTTGAGATCTTGTGTTCCATCTTCTCGATGCCACCATTTTCTCCGTTCCTGGCGTTTCTCTGCTCGAGTCATTCGTCGTCGCGTTCATCCGCCCTCCAGCAGCTCATCGTCCAGGCCATCTTTCCACGGGTCTTCTTGTAGTACTGTTGCCGGGTCTTGGACCTGATCCTGCCTCTCAGTCTCAGCATCCCCCAGGACAGCCTCCAGTTCTGTTGCCTGCTCGGGCCTCTCCACCGCACTCTCCGCCTCGCTCTGCACCTGTGGTTCCACTCCCTGCTCCTGAAGCTCCTCCTCTAGTTCCCTCCGTTTTCTCGCACCATATCGGGTTGTGACCATCATCGCCTCATCCTTGCCTGGTGTGTCCTGCAGCTTCCTAACTTTACATCTACCCAACAGTTCGTTCAGTTCCGGCACGTCTCGTCCCAGTAGGACCGCCGTGGGCAAAGTATCCGACAGAGCTGCTTCCACCGTTAGGGGTAGACCGTCTACTATGAGTTCTACCACTGCCAATGGGTACGCCACCGTGTCTCCGTGCGCACACTGCACCATGACCGCATCGTCCAGCATCTTCGTTGTTGGTACCAGGTCTTTTCTTATCATTGTCCTTGAGCACCCTGTATCCAGCACAATATCCTGGACCTTGTTCCCTTCCACCAATCCGGAACGCAGCACTGCTCGATCTGCCTGCCGACACGTTTTGTAGTTTTCCCGACTGCGGCTGTACAGCGCTTTCTCCGGGCAATTCCTCGAGAGGTGGCCCGTCTTGCTGCAGTTATAGCACTTGACGTTGCCGTGTCCTCTGACTCCTCCTTTTCCACTTCCTTCTTGTTCCCTCTGGTATCCTCGGTCTCCAGAGTTTCTCTAAACCTTCTCAGCCTCTTCAACCCTTTCTTTTCTAGGATACGGTTGTCCTCTGTCCACCGGTACCCTTTCTCCACCTCCGGCCCCTCCTCTTTCTATTCCTCGAGCCTGCAGGTAGCTGTCTGCAAGCTCTCCCGCTTCCTTGCTTGAGCTTGGTTCTCTCTCGTTCACCCACACCTTCAGAGCTTGTGGCAAGGTGTCAACCAACTGCTCCTTGACGACAGCGTCCAGCAGTTCATCCACGGTGGTGCACCCTTTTAGCCACTTCTTGGCCATGTCGTATAGCTTGCTCGCCTGCTCTCGGTAGGTTTCTCCTGGTCCCTTCCGCATAGACCTAAACCTCTGTCGATAGGTCTCCTCCTTAATGTCGTAGGGTGAAAGACTGCCTCCTTCACGCTGGCATACTGTGCGGCCTCTTCTGCAGATAAGGACGCGTACGCTTGCTGAGCCTTACCACTAAGGTATGGAGCCAGCTTGAAAGCCCATCTCGACTTGTCAATTTCGTAGGCTTCCATCACCCTCTCGAAGGTGGTAAAGTAGGTCTCTATGTCGTCCTTCTCCGTCAGTCGTACTAGCTGCACGTACTTCTCGCTCGGCCCTTTCCTCGTCCGTAACTCAGTCCTTTCCATCAGCTTAGCGAACCATTATAACTGTCGCTCGCTTTCCTCTCGCCGTATCCACTCTGCCTCCCGACGCTCCTGTTTCCTTTCCTCCTCCCGTCGTTGCTCTGCCTCGACCTGCCTCTGCTGGGTCTCCTGGAGCAACCTTAGAACGTCGTTCATCGATGCCACCTCCATTTCCGCCATCGTCGTCTCTGCTCTGAACAAAAGTCCTGAACGTGTTGTCATAAACGCCTATACGAACTTCATGAGTTCCGTCGCGTTTCGCACGACTGTAGTATCCCACCGCTGCCACCAAATGTAAGAGGTTCTCCTAGCTAGACTCGTTCCGTTCGGAGCGCGACTCGACGGCTTGCGCTATATCCCTGACCGTAAGGGTATAAAACCTTGATAGGTAGGCGCATCATGACTTATACACACTCCACTACACATTTATATAGTCTTGATACATACACATCGTCCAATCGGATTCTTGCCGTCGATTCCCGAAGGGGTCAGCGGACACGGATTGTTCTCTTCTAACTGCTGCAACGTCCCGCCAAGCTCCTATGTTATCTGTTACGTAATTATTCGTACGTACATGTAATTAATTTACATAAGGGTTCCCAGACCCTTACAATTTGGCATGCATAATCTGTGGGCAGGTGGTGCCACTGCTGCAGTGAGGGCTGGTGTGGCCCATCACTTATTCAAGAGGCATGGCCACTAGAGGTCACAATCTGCCAAGGATGGTTATGTAAAGGATACACTGGAAACTCGTTTGTCGGTTACTAAGCGTTGGGAATATAACTCCCAACTGGTCAGCCCGTTCTCTGTTTGTCTATTGTGTCTTATTAAGATGGTGTGCACAGGTGACGCTACACCTATGGTTATGTGAAAAGGGCCACAGTTTTGTGCAGTGTTGATGCAATGATGTGTTTGGTCAAATAAGGAGATTTCCTTAACGGATGACAGATAAGCCTGGAGTACTACATGTATGACACCGAGGCAGTTCTCTGTGAATTGTGCTGTATGTGGCTGGGTAGTGCTAGATAGCACACCTTTTGTGTACATGTATGGATATGTAAAAAGGTCACATTTTTATTCTACCGTCATTTATTGCACCATCTCATCTCTTTGAGTGGGCCAAGACATTTAAACTGACCGAGTTTTTAGTTGGGCCAGAAAATTACGGCTGCACGCAATGAATACCATGCACGCTAACGGTAGAGCAGCTGAAATATCCACTAAACTTCAGCACACAACGAAGCGTCATCGTTCAATATGATCTAAAACACGACAACGTTGAATATATAAATGTATGTGTTGTAGGGTGGGCAGCATTTTTATTAATGGTACATGTAGCCCTCTGCCACTGCATCCTTATAACATCCCTCCATACCCTCATTAGTCCATATACATCTCTCCACAACTAAACATCACTTACATCAGATCTTGCTATATTCACTCCAGCACCAGCTCCCAACAAGGTCTGTACTACATCATGATGACCATTCTGACTTGCCACAAACAGTGGAGTTGCATTGTTCTGGTAAGGAGAGAAGGAACAAAGGCATCACAGGAGCACATACATGTAAGAAGGGAGAACAGTTTGAAAGTGAATATGGAAGAGAAGTGAATGAGAGAAGTACAGAGGGAGAAGGTGCATGTTGGGAGGGTGTAGAAATGACAACATCACCAGATCAGCATTATATGTAGCAATGGTACATGTATTTCATTATTCAGTAACTATGCCTGTTGTGTTATGGGGTATTTCAATTTTACTTATTACGTGGCGTGCATATACACACACACACACACACACACACACACACACACACACACACACACACACACACACACACACACACACACACAAATGCACAACAGGTTTGTATTTAAAAAGTGGAGTGTTTTCCAAAGATGTTTTATTCTAAATCATGTTAAAGTACCAGTACATGCTGACCACTACATTGTAAATGGAGCAGATCATTTCATACCAACCTTATCAGCCTGATTGATATCAGCTCCTGCTTCAATGAGTTCCTTTACTACTTCAAGGTGTCCATTGAAACTTGCTGTCCACAATGGACTCTGACCGTCCTAATACAAGAGTGATCAATTTATTAATGACCAGTCCTTTGTGTTTACAAGTAATAGTTGTGTAAGTACATGTATGCACACGTCAATTTAAGTCCAAACAACAAATGATTGTGCATGCTACAGTTCATAATGTGTGCAGATAGTAGACCGTCTCCTCTGTTGACTGACCTGGTTAGTCAGCTGAAGTAAATTTGCCAAACAATGTCTGGCTGACACAACTAAATGCATAAATTCGTTAACTAAGTCAAATTGACATGTACATGTACATGTATCCCATGTAAATTGCTGTGAATGAACAAATTGTGTTGTTAAGAGATCTAAGTGGTTTGTGGTATTTTAGGAAGCTCTCACCATTGATACATGTACTACTCAATGCACTAAAAGATCTTACATGCATGTGGCATTTGTGGCTGGCATAGACTATCAAAGATACACTTGAGGCATAAATAAACCTCAGTGTTGATAGCTGTTGTATGATAGTTATGTAACACACTTACCACCACTTAGTAATATAAGCTGAGGTAAAAAATAAATATGGCTGCCACATCATAGTTATCTATACACTGAAATTTTATTTTCATTAACACAAACGCAAGATATTAGTCTTCCCTTGATGTTTAAAACTTCCATATGAATCCAAATTTTGAAATCAGCACTTTAGTGTTTAACCCTTTCACCACCCACAAAAATGATCATTAACGATGGGCTCCAATTAAGTTAGATGTCAATAATATCTGTATCAGACAAAAAAGGTATCAAGTTGAACTACATTAATTATTCAGGACTGCATATTTCGTACTAAATGGTAAAAGCAACATTCATCCAAAGGCAAACAAATATGAGTAAATGCATCATGATCTGAAGATGTGAAGCACGCTCCCATACAAAGTCATAGTGGGAAATGGGAAGGGTATGTGATACCGTTCTACTCCAAACCTACGGTGTATACAAGAACAAATCAGCAGTCGGCGTGGGTGAACACAGGATTTGTGGACCTTGCTGTTGCTAAGCTGCTCAGTGGGGGTTACGTCCAGACAGTATCAGCTAGATCGTATATTTGCAGCCCGCTGTTAGAAGAAGTGCTTGGTGCTTAACCTGCGTCATGTGAACGAGTTAGTATCTGGGTTTTGATGGACCATATGTGTTCTCTAAACTTATGTGACCCTTGGTTAAGCTATGGCGATCTAAGGGGTTAAAAGCAGTGATGTACCTGGTCAATGGCATATGTGCAGTTAAGGGTAAGATAGAGGCCAAAAAGGCCAGTGCATGGGTGAGGGATGCTCTTGAATGTGTGGGTTTGGTTTTGCATGAGAGTATGTCAGTTTGATTCCTGTCACTTACATGTAGCACAGCGTGGTTGGGATTTGATGCAGACCTGGAACGGGGCTGTGTTTTGGTTCCAGAAGCTAAGTTGGCAGCGTTGCGTGCCATGTTGCAGATCACTGGGGTAGCCACACATCTGAATGCAGGGTTCATAATACTGCCACTTACAATCGAAGTCAGAAAAAAAAGTATAAAGAAATGACTATTTAGCTAGCACTGTTTTGAGGAAAGCCAATATCCCACAAAATATCCAATATGATGTGAATTGAAGTTGATACGAGCAGCGTAAAGTTATCCTTAATTCAGGATTTTCATCCTAATTAAAGGATGGAAATAGATTAGAGATTAAGAGTCATTAATGTCAGCCCCTGGCTGGTGTGGCCCATCACTTATTCATAACTGGTGGCATTTGCTGGTTTTATGCATTGTGATGAGTTGTTAAAGTTGCAGTGCTCTGATATTGCACTTGGCACAGAAAGCATGACCATAAATATAACGTCTACCAAGACAGATCAGTACAGGGAGGGTTCCTCCCTGGTAGTTGATCGTACAGGGACACCTACATATCTGGTAGCCATCATGGAGAGATATTTCAGCATGGGTGGTTTGTGTACACAAGAGCAAGGCAAAGTGTTTTGGGCAAAAGGTGGGCAGTGATTGAGTAAATCAGGGGGGGGGGGGGGGGATCAGCTACACAAGACTTAGGGAGTTGCTACTAGAGAAGACAGAACAGTTGGGTATGGACCCAAGTGTATTTGGCATGCACAGTCTGTGGGCAGGTGGTGCCACTGCTGCAGTGAGGGCTGGTGTGGCCCATCACTTATTCAAGAGGCATGGCCACTAGAGGTCACAATCTGCCAAAGATGGTTATGTAAAGGATGCACTGGAAACTCGTTTGTAACATGTACATTGCAATGACAACATTGAACATTTAGAAATTACATTCTGAACACATGAACATGTGGCATAAAGTATAATAAGAGGCCACAGATTTCCAATGTGGGATACATGTTATTACATTGTTAATACAATCCTATTGAATCATTAACATCTGCCCCTGCCTATAAGCTATGCACTTGGGCCTGACACACCTCAGTAACGTGCACACTTCTTTAATCTCAACAGCACACCTTTTGTGAACATGTATGTGTTGTGGGGGGAGGGGGTGGGGAGCAATTTTATAAATTTTATTAATGGCACATGTAGCCTCTTTTACTGTATCCATAACATACCCCTCCATCAGATGTTGCTATATTCACTCCAGCACCAGCTCCCAACAAGGTCTGTACTACATCATGATGACCATTCTTACTTGCCGCATACAGCAGAGTTGTATTGTCCTGGTAAGGAGAGAAGGAACAAAGGCATCACAGATGCACATAAGAAGGGAGAACAGTTTGAAAGTGAATATGAAGAAGTGAAGTGAATGGGAGAAGTACAGAGGCAGAAGGTGCATGTTGGGAGGGTGTAGAAATGACAACATCACCAGATCAATTTGTATATGATGTGTTGCAGCATGCAGGTTCTCTGTACACATGTTGGTACACATTCAGTGTGCGTCTGTACAATCCATCAGAACATCAAATTGATGATGGCTGGAGGCAAGATAGAGTCACTAACTGATGGATTATACAAGCACTACCGACACTGCCTTGCAGCGATGCAATGTAACCCGCCAAACATAGACTGTCATTTTGGCAACTGCAATCAATGTCCTGGCACAGAACCACTCCACAAATCCCTGCAAGCTGCTTTTGATAAACACTCTATTGACACCGTGGAGTTCAAGCAGTGGACTTCCACAGACCGTGCCACTCTGGAAACAAGGGTGCTTCAAGTTGATGAGTTCGTGGACTGTTTCATCACCATGATGAAAAAGCTTGTTGTTCATGACTTTACTGCCAAAATGCAGTCAAGTTTCATGCAACAGAAGAAGGAGAGCCTAAAGGAGGGAGAATTTCTGGTGATTGCTGACTTCTCCGAAAACTTCAGTTTTGTTGTTCAGGATGAAGTTCAGTCATTCCATTGGAACAACAGCTCTGCCACTGTCCACCCTTTTGTCTGCTATTACCGGGAGAAAGAAAATCTCAAGAGCCTCTGCTACATCATCATCTCTGAGAACACTCAGCATGACACCATTGCTGTCCACCTATTTCAGGGAAAACTTGTGGAGTTTTTGTCCTAAAAATGTGGGGGGAAAAAGCCGCAGAAGATTTACTACTTTTCTGATGGGTGTACGTGCAGCCCAGTATAAAAACTGTAAAAATTTTACAAATCTGTGCTACCATTTTCTGGACTTTGGGGTACATGCAGAGTGGCACTTCTTCGCGACATCTCACGGGAAGTCTGCAGGGGACGGTGCTGGAGGAACCTTGAAGCGGCTAGCCACAAAAGCCAGTCTTCAGCGTCTCTATAAAGACCACATTCTAACAGCAGAACAGCTATATCTCTTTGCAGTTAGTGAAATAAAGGGAATGCACTTTGGCTTTGCAACACTGAGTGAACATGAGCAAGAAGCCAAAGTACTTGAAGATCGACTGAACAGGAGCAGAACTGTTCCAGGGACACATCAGCTGCACAGTGTTGTTCCAGTTAGTACCACTGTGGTTGAAGTGAAGTCTTTTTCAAACAGTGCATCCCCAAGGAAAGAAAGGGTTGCATTGGGTCAAGCTTTTACACCTCTTCCATTTGGTGCAATTAGTGGGTATGTAACTGTGGTATATGATGGCTCCTGTTGGCTTGGCTGTGTGCTCAATGTGAATGAACATGAACATACCATCACAACAACATTTCTCCATCCCTGTATCCCAGCTACATCATTTGTCTACCCTGACCAACAGGATATTTTGGACATAGATCCATCAGACATTCTGACTCGTGTCCAGCCGTCAACAGCTACTGGTAGAACCTACACTTTAACAAAGAAAGAGATGCAGGAAGCTTCCCGTGCTCTACAGACCTACCTTTCATAAACCACATGCATGCAGATACATTGTATTGCACAGTTTTGATTTTGTGGGTTCTCAGTTATGACATCCATTAACACCTCATAGTGACTATGTCAACTAACAAAGCCAAACCAAGAAGCAATAAAATGGCTACTAGTCATTTTACTGGTATTACAGTCCAGTAGTTAATGTCCCACAAAAGCTGTCAAGCTAAGTGCCTTAAGGGTAATAGCAGCTATGTATTTAAAAAAAATGGTGAGAAATAGAGGATGTAATTTTTTGCTACTTTCAAAACTCATCAAAAATTTATAGTAACATTAACCTATTAACATTAATTAAAGTAAGTTTACTTGCAATGGGTACCACTCTACAATCTACTTTGTTGTGTGCAAAAGGCCCAAACTTGTGCATGTCAGGACTCACACTACACTTATTTCAATTGACAAAGGTCACCAAAATAATTAATTATTCAGCAAGCCATATTATATAAACAGATCAACATAGAGTATACATGTGTAGCGGAATTTTGTTGATATCACAGGGGAGTATATTATATGTAAGTGGTATGCCAATATGAGAGCATGATGTATTACAATACAATTTAGTGTGAATTGACCCGATAATGACAAAAATGTTGGGCACCTATCTTCCTCTTCAGCTTTTCGATACACACATTATATGGAACATGTGTATAGATTAATTTTTTTACTGTTTGCTAAACGTTTGGATCCATTGGGTGCATGTAAACTATGTACATGTAAACTGCACAAGTATCAATTCTCTTCATATTTTATAAATCTACAGGTAAAGTACAGAGTGTGGATGGAGAACATGTGTACAAGCTGCTCTTGTTCTAAACATACATATAGTTTATAAAAGGTTTATTTCTATACATCATAGGTTGTACATGTACATGTACATGTATTCGTAGTGTATGATCATAGCATTTTTGACCTGTATTGGTCTAACTTCGTTTCATATGAATAGCACCATACATGTAAATTCGTCAACTAGTTGTATGCCGTTGAAACGACACCGTACAAACGATGACATATTCGTACATGAAATACATCCATCACGTGTTACATGTATTTGCTAAAATCATCTACATGTGGTGGTATTGTTACAACTGACTGTTTACAAGCAGACTTTGAAAATTGTTCAGATTAGATCCACGTAGATGAATAAGATTTAACCACAAATTCTTTTGAACGTTGATAACCAAGTGTATTTGGCATGCATAGTCTGTGGGCAGGTGGTGCCACTGCTGCAGTGAGGGCTGGTGTGGTCCATCACTTATTCAAGAGGCATGGCCACTAGAGGTCACAATCTGCCAAGGATGGTTATGTAAAGGATGCACTGGAAACTCGTTTGTCTGTTACTAAGCAGTTGGGAATATAACTCCCAACTGGTCAGCCCGTTCTTTGTTTGTCTATTGTGTCTTATTAAGATGGTGTACACAGGTGACACTACACCTATGGTTATGTGAAAAGGAGCTGTGATACCAGTTTTGTGCAGTGTTGATGCAATGATGTGTTTGGTCAAATAAGGAGATTTCCTTAACAGATGACAGATAAGCCTGGAGTACTACATGTATGACACCGAGGCAGTTCTCTGTTAATTGTGCTGTATGTGGCTGGGCAGTGCTAGATAGCACACCATTTGTGTACATGGATGGGGCAGTAGAAAGGTCTCATTCCGTATTCATAGTGTATGATCATAGCATTTTCGCCTGTATTGGTCTAACTTCAGCCCAACTTCATTTCATATGAATACCACCATAAATGTACATGTAAATGTGTCAACTAGTTGTGTGCTGTTTAAACAACACCGTACAAACGATGACATATTCGTACATGAAATACATCCATCACGTGTTACATGTACATGCATTTGCTAAAATGATCTACATGTGGCAGCATCGTTAATACTGACTGTTTTCACAAGTAGACTTTGAAATTGTTCAGTGATGAGATCCACGTAGATGAATACGATTTAACCACAAATTCTTTTGAATGTTGATAACCTAGCACCTCGATAATCACTATACATTGCTCACATTCTTATTGTACCCTCATTTATTGCACCATCTCATCTCTTTGAGTGGGCAGGGACAATTGAAGTGATCGAGTTTTTAGCCAGAAAATTACAGCTGCACACAATGAACACCATGCACGCTAACGGTAGAGCAGCTGAAATATCCACTAAACTTCAGCACACAACAAAGCATCATCGTTCAATATGATCCAAAACACGACAACGTTGAATATATAAATGTATGTGTTATGGGGTGGGCAGCATTTTTATTAATGGTATATACATGTAGCCCTCTGCCACCGCATCCTTATAACATCCCTCCATACCCTCATTAGTCCATACATGTATACATCTCTCCACAACTAAACATCACTTACATCAGATCTTGCTATATTCACTCCAGCACCAGCTCCCAACAAGGTCTGTACTACATCATGATGACCCTCCTGACTTGCCACATTCAGTGGAGTTGCATTGTCCTGGTAAAGAGAGAAGGAACAAAGGCATCACAGATGCACATAAGAAGGGAGAACAGTTTGAAAGTGAATATGAAGAAGAGAAGTGAATGAGAGAAGTACAGAGGGAGAAGGTGCATGTTGGGAGGGTGTAGAAATGACAACATCACCAGATCAGCATTATATGTGGCAATGGTACATGTATTTCATTATTTGGTAACTATGCCTGTTGTTATGGGGAATCTCAATTTTACTTATTACGTGGCGCGCATACACACACACACACACACACACACACACACACACACACACACACACACACACACACACACACACAAAAATGCACAACAGGTCTGTATTTAAAAAGTGGAGTGTTTTGATATTTTATACTAAATCATGTTACAGTACCAGTACATATACATGCTGACCACTACATTGTAAATGGAGCAGATCATTTCACACCAACCTTATCAGCCAGATTGATATCAGCTCCTGCTTCAATGAGTTCCTTTACTACTTCAAGGTGTCCATTGAAACTTGCTGTCCACAATGGACTTCGACCGTTCTAATACAAGAGTGATCAATTTATTAATGACCAGTCCTTTGTGTTTTACAAGTAATCATTTTGCAAGTACATGTATGCACACTTCAATTTAAGTCCAAACAACAAATGATTGTGCATGCTACAATTCATAATGTGTGCAGATAGTGGACCATCTCCTCTGTTGACTGACCTGGTTAGTCAGCTGAAGTAAATTTGCCAAACAATGTCTGGCTGACACAACTAAATGCATAAATTCATTAACTAAGTCAACTAAATTGAGCTGTGAATGAACAAAACCATTGTGTTGTTAAGTCATCTAAGTGGTTTGTGGTATATTAGGAAGCTCTTGCCATTGATACTACTCAATGCACTAAAAGATCTTACTTGCACGTGGCATTTGTGGCTGGCATAGACTATCAAAGACACACTTGAGGCATAAATAAACCTCAGTGTTGATAGCTGTTGTATGATAGTTATGTAACACACTTACCACCACTAAGTAATAAAAGCCAAGTTAAAAAATAAATATGGCTGCCACATCATCAAACACATACAACTCAGGGGTTATCTATACACTGAAATTTTATGAACAAAAAACGCGAGATATTAGTCTTCCCTTGATGTTTATACTTTTTAAACTTCTACATGTGTATATGATTCCAAATTTTTTAATCAGCACTTTAGTATTTAACCCTTTCACCACCCACAAAAATTATTAATATTGGTTCCAATTAAGTTCGATGTCAATAATGTCTGTATCAGACAAAAAAGGTATGAGCTTTCCAAGTTGAACTGTATCTGGAAAAAATAATTATTCAGGACAGCATATTTCGTAAGCCAATTAAGTTATTAATACAATAAACGGTAAAAGCAACATTCATCCAAAAACAAACAAACAAATATGAGTAAATGAATCATGATCTGAAGATGTGAAGCACGCTCCCATACAAAGTCATAGTGGAATGACCCACACCTGAGTAACGTGCACACTTCTTTAATCTCCATAGCACACCTTGTGTGTACATGGATGTGTTGTGGGGGGAGGAGGGGGTGGGTAGCAATTTTATTAATGGTGCATTTAGCCTTTTGGCCACTGCATCCTTACTGCTTGTAATGCTGAAGACTTCGAAAAGAAAGAATCAATTGATGGATGCTCGTGCTTCTAAGCACATGAAGATGGGTGAACCAGAGGTGGGCATTCGATCATACAGTAGAAACTGAAGCAATAAATGTTTATAAACTCAATAAATGTTTATGCTCAAGAGTGGATGCAAGCCTTGCATAGAGACGATAAGATGTCCTTATCTCTGCTGCTTCATGACATATTGGTGAGGGAACTTGTTTCATGTTGCCAAAGTTTCACGTTGAATTCAACCCAATTGAACGATGTTGGAGACATGCCATGAGGTACACAAGAGAACGTACGAATTATACTCTTCCAAAGCTGAGAAATATATTACCAGAAGCCATGGACTCCATAAACCCTGAGACAATACAGAACTACTTTAGGAAAGCAAAGCACTACGTGTTTGGCTATTTAGAAGGTCACAAAGAAGGCTCGGACATTGAGAAGTTGATAAAAACTATATAAAAATCTCATAGACGTGTTATAAAGGTACATGTATGTAATTTTTTGTGTAACACTGAATCCAAGCAAAAGATACATGTCCTTTAATTTTTAAATGCCTCTGTAATTCAATTGTTTCACCTGTCTACTTTAGAAATATATCAAATACATTGCGTAACATCATCCAATGCTTAACTTGATTCGTTTTATTCCTGAAAATCCCTCCTGTAAAGACATTACATGAACATCCACATACATGGGGAAGATTTTTACAACTTAGTTTAAAGAAGTTAATTGATGTTTTAAAAGAAAACCCACAATTTTTGTTAATTATTTAACATTAATTCCCACAACAATACTCGTTGTAAGTACATGTAGTATGTTTTGTATAATATGAAAGTCTGAAGTATTTTTAACATAATATAAACTCGAATATGAAGCTTCGCCAACTTATGCCTTGCTGCACCTTATTACATCAAGGGTTGTATCAAACTGTACACTTTACTCAATCACCTGCCCCTCATTTTTTGAACTGAGATAATTTTTTGAAAATGATGTGTAAGTGTTAGGGGATTTTTATTTACAATCAAACCAGATGGTCAAGAGATACAGATTTCAACATGACATGCAAGATCACATTCCATGGACATGACCAGTGATTTATGTACCCAACCCCAAGTCAGCCATTACTTGTTCCCTAAATACACATGTATGGACAGGTACATACAAATGTACATGCACACAACATTTGACATCTGAAATATTTGTACACATACATGTACTGTAATACCCTTGACACATATTCATGTTCATGTACCATTTGTATGTACATGCAATAATAAGGTAATGTTTCTCAGCATTATATACATGTATTATCCAAATGATCTGCACCAATTAACATGTTTGCTATCATGCAGACTAACATAGCAATTTAACATATTGCCCAGACTTTGCAAAGGGACGTTTAGATTACATCATATCCCAAAACTTCTTAGGCTTGGGTCCATGGCAGTTTTCAACCACTGGTTTACGTAATAAGCAGTCTCCCCAGCTACACCTATTTTAGTCAAGGTAAAAGCTCTTAAAGTATGCTGGAAAACAAGACTGATAAATATATGTACATGTACATCTACAAGTACATGTAATGTGATGTAAATAGGAAACTCTACTACAATATTGTTTACCTACTTTTAAGATTGTGTTTACAACTTTTATAACTACTAATTAATAAATCACTGGCATGGTTCAATAGCATAATTTTTCCTGGAGTTATACCTATTCAAATATTTTGCGCAACATTCCAATCACCCTGTATATGTACATCTACATGTATCTTAATGTAAATAGGAAACTAATTAATATTGTAAACCTTCTTTTACGATTGTGTCAACAGTCTATACCACATGATATTGACAACCTGCATGCATACGTTGTACACTGCACATAACATTACATCATTTCTAAGGTGAAAAAATTTAAAGTGGTCAAGGATATGCAGACCACTAAATGGAGCAGATCATTTCATACCAACCTTATCAGCCTGATTGACATCAGCTCCTGCTTCAATGAGTTTCTTTACTTCGTCAAGGAGTCCATAGAAACTTGCTATCCACAATGGACTCTGACCATCCTAATAGAAATGATGTATTTGTACCTACAGTAATTACTACAAGATGTCCACTGTGTGTATATGATATACACAATGTATTCATATACATATGAATAATGGAAACTGTTGAAGTTACTCTATAGTGGTTTTTATTTCTCATAAATCACGTATGTACTAGTACATGTATGCTGATTTTTAATACACCAACAAATCACAAGTTCATTTAATTCATTTTAACAAATACAGAAATGATATAAAAATTATTTCTGTTTACACTATTATACTTTCTCCCTCGTATCATTTATCTTTCATTACTAATTTTCATGTTGCCAATTCATGATGATCCAATGTATTCATTTTTAGCCCTTCATATGTGTGTACAAAAGGTTTTTAAAAATCATGTGAGCAATCACAAAGGAGGAATGATCAATCAAGGTGATTTCCCATATTGAATCATATGAAAATTCTAACATTTATACATGTACAATTGGAAGTAATTTCTTTGTTATATTATGAAATCCTATTTAAATGACTTGTCAGTGATTCAAATTACATAAATGTACCAGGTGCAAGCCCAAACCAACAGAGGGGATCACTGACAGCCAAGAGGCTGCATGAGGAGATTAGCATTTATATTTGTATTCATGTATTGAATTGTTGCTGCTGTTATTATGACCTTCAGTAATTGTTTCCCTCCATCACAGTGGTACGTACACCTCATAATGATGATACTAAGCCAGTGGACAACTTCAGGGAGAGAGACATAGCAGACCAACATATGAAGATAATAAAAGACATGTAATACTTTGTAATACTCCTTTTGTGTATAATGTGTGTTAAAATCAAAGATGATGATTGTGAAAAAGTCCATTGGACCAATACTACAGATGACGTCACTATTGTAATAATTGTAAAATACACCGTTGGTGAACACAGCCTAATAATTGCATACACACAATTTGTGAACATTGGCCCAATAATTTTACACAATTAGTAAAGTCTCCCTAATTGGTGAACCCAAGCACATTATAGTTGTTACAATTGTTGAACACGTCCAATGATTTCAACACAACATGACAATAATTGTTCATAACTTCTTAAAATAGTGTTACTGTTATGTAAACACAACATGCACTACTCGGGACATGTATGTGTATTCAGTTACTACTGTAGATTAAATTATTGGGGCACACAGCCTAATAATTATGAAAAATTAGTGAACACATGGACTGTAGTGATTTTACACAATTTTGAACTCATCCCTATATTTAATAATTGTACCAATGTTCATAACACAAACAAATGATGAACCTGACCAGGGTAGTGTTTAGCAACACAGTGGTATGAATGAATGTCATTTAATGCCCTGGTTTGATTTATGAAGCTTAATAATTTGGTAATTTTTGTACAGTATTATACAGATGTATGTCTAATAACACATGTAGCTGATAATTGCACTATGGGGAAAAAGTTTACTTTAGTGCAGGTACATTCCTTTTTAAACACATGGGTGATGTACACTACTGCATGATTATCACTGCACCCTGCCATACATATTTCCTCATTATTTCTCCCTCTGTGTGTATTTGGTGTATGTGTGTGTGTGTGTGTGTGTGTGTGTGTGTGTGTGTGTGTGTGTGGGCGTGTGTATGGTTTTCAACTTCATTTCATTCTTCATTTCTCAAATTGATTTTTACACCTTGAGCTAAAGGATGCACTGTGTTTCACTGCGGTGTGGTGGGCATTAATTAGGTATGTCAAGACATTACTTGACTGTGCATGTTGCTCTGAATGTTTATTTCAACCCTCCTTTTAAAACCATACATTGCTGCCAATCTCGATGTGTAATTAATTGATTAGCACTGCCTCCCCACTTGAGAGTATTGTGTGGTGGATATATCTCCCTTCCCTTATCCTTGTGATTGGAAATCTCAACTGTTACAACATAAGCACAGCTCCACTCTCCACCAAGAAGCTGATTGATGCCCTCTCATCCTGTGACCATGTGGTCCTGGCTGAACAATTAAAGACATTGTATGGACTGTAGCATATTTACAGGTAGCAATAGTGTGTTTGTAGCATGGAGGTAGTGTAGTGTTGGAGTGTTGTGTGATATGCTGTTCTAGCTTAGACTGTTAGTACATTTGTAGCTATAAATAGTTCAACTGATGAATGTACATGTATGTTTGATGTTGTATTACAATGTACATGTATTTACATATAATGATGTTTTATATACCATGGGCAAAAGTGTGGTCTGTGGCATGTAACCATGGTGCCAATATATGGGAATTACCTACCAGGATTTATAATGTCATCTGTGTGCTACCAGACTACCTACTGGAGCATTCTGTACTGGAGCCAACATTATCTCCAGCTAATCATTAGAGCATAGATATGTCAAGTAAGCATTGTTTTTTCATCTGCCCATTCAAATACGACTAAAACTATCCTAGCTGCTCCTTGATGCGTATGGGCCGTCTGCCTGCCTCTATAGTCATTTGAGCACACAGCTAGCTAGGGGAGAAAATTCATGTATGCATCCACACACAGGTTGATAATTAATACTTAGATAAATACAAAACAATATATAAATACGTATAGTCCTGTGTAGTGTGCACATCCACATGCATGGAACTACTCCCTTTTCCCTACCAGAGCAATTGCACATATAACATCGTTGGTCAGCTTCCCTCATCACTGCCTCCCATCCTCATTTGATAATACCTCATGAGGCTGCTGCCTGTCATGAGCGTAATACACTATGTGTATTAGTGCTCAATTATATACCTTTCTGAAGTGGATGTGCTCAGTTAATACAATAGCACATCCATAAAACCATGACCAATTTCTCAAGACCAGGACTGAGGTCAACCAATCTCTCAAGACTTTTGTATGTAAAGGTACTGCGGCCAACAATGATGCACTGTGGGTTTTCTATTGGCAAAATGAGTGTTAAATTCACTTTGTTGTTATAGAACATGCTTTCCTGCACTGAAACATTGACCTCATAAATGGATGACCCCCTTTTAATAAAAGTACAGGACAGGGGGGCCAAACTTTAAAGATAAAAGACTACTAGCATTATTTGGATGTTTACACGTGCTACATACTCATTTATGTTTCTCGCAACCATGTTCCCTTCCATTTGACACCCTTACTATCTATAACTACTAAAATACACAACATAAGTTAACTGGCTCCACATATATAGTGCCAGATCCACTCAGCATGCATGGTGACGCAGCCATACGAAAATGGTATGCCGTGTTGAATTTAGAATGATTCATCATATAATTGAAAAAAAAAAAAAACAGATTGTGATCCCAAATTCATTTTGTGTTGATGACGGTAAAAATAACACATAAACAAAAAAGCGGTCATGAAAGCAGAGATAATATCTATATACTATCTCTGATGAAAGCAAGAGCTAGATATAGTTGGGCGTAGCCCGACCCTCGCGTATTGGCTGAAACACGCCAACACGCCCAACTAGGCAGAAGCTTCGTGGCCAGGATGGCTATTAAAGATGTTCTGTTGATGTTCTATTGATCCAGCAATTATAATAGGGCGTGATTCACTTCTCTAGTGAAGACAGTGAGACCGTGACTCCATTGGTTATAATCTAGCTATGTACACACTTATGCTGAAGTGTGTATCAAAACCCTCAACGATGACTCAGAATTAAGTCTCAACGCATTTACGTTAGCGTAAAAGATAACGAACCAGGCCATCAACAACTCACTTCAAATTCACGAGTTACTGCATGGCTTAAGCTTGCCACAAAGAATTATAAGGTACATGCATGCAGTTACAGCGGCGGATCCAGGGGGGGGGCACTCGGGGCACGTGCCCCCCCCCCCCCCCCCCCCCTTCATTAATAAATTCATAACTTTTCGGGCCGCATTTTATAATATAGCTGCACGATTGCGCTGTCTATTGATATCCGCACGCATGAACTCTACTACTGTACTATATCCCGGGCCCCCCGATACGCGATCATACTTCCCCCCCCCCCGCCCTTCGTATCGGGCCAGAAACCAACAGCACCCCCCCCCCCCCCCCCCCCCGCTCTTCGTTTTGGGCCAGAATCCGACAGCACCCCCCCCCCCCCCCCCCCGCTCCTCGTATCGGGCCATAAACCGACAGCACCCCCCCCCCCCCCCCCCCGCTCCTCGTATCGGGCCATAAACCGACAGCACCCCCCCCCCCCCCCCCCCGCTTTTCGTATCGGGCCAGAAGCCGACCCCACCCCCAGCCACACCCACCATCCGTGCCCCCCCCCCCTCCCAAAACCTGTATCCGCCGCTGAGTTACATCTAGTGACCCAAAATGCTAGGCCTACCTAAATGCTGAATAATTTTTGTCTTGGTGTTGAATAATAATAATTTCCGCGCGCGGTTGAGCTCGAGCAGTGCTACTTTGAGTCTATTTTAATCCCCGCTACTTGGACAGAACTATCGCTTCTACCATTGGTACGTGTAGGCTGGCCACCTCACGCTACCTGCCATCTTTGGCCGAAGCCACAATGTACGTGCGGGGTGCGCTCATATTGGAGGACGTCCTTCCGGATGGCTCGACTTTGCAATCGGGTGACGCGGCTGAGGCGTTGACTCCGGGAGTGGCCGCGAAAAGGGAGGAATCCCCTCTTCTGATTAGGGCCACGCAAAGGGAACAGGACGCCAAGGCTGTCTCCGAAGACCACGTGTATTTCTCACAAAAACCACCGAAGTCGGACGAGACTAGACCAGGTGCTTTGTCGAGGCATCTGATGGAGCAGTGGGAGGGTGAAGGACGGCCTCCTTTTTGAGTGTATGGTGTACGTATAGCTGGTTATATATAATGTAGCTATGTCATACATGTAATTATAATTAATAATAATAATAATCCTGTACGTGCATTTATATTCCCATTTGTGTATCTCTAGCTCTTGTATCTTGTATTCTAACTATTAATAAAGCTTGCTGTTAATAATTATATCATTATGTAAAAAAATTAATTAGACAGGGATCTGCAGCTGTTTACTCTATGATGGAGCTCTTTAACAGCGGGAGTGCTTCCTAAAGGACGGGATTCCATTGCAGGTAAGACCTCTTGGCGCTAATATTGTGTGTTGTTTGTGCCTGTCTTCCTGCATGCTTCCTGGTACATCCGCCGGGTATTGTTATAACTATAAAGGATTGAGTTTGAGTCGAGTGTCTGATATTTTCACGCAACTCACTGGAGAACACGGGGCTAATAGTTGTACACATTTGGAAAACATACTGTAGGCCCAATAAAGCTACACACTTGGTGAGCAGAGCCAGTAAAGCTGTGCCTAGTCGGGCCACACCCAACTTCATCACTGAATTACGATGTAGGTCTGTCTAGTCTACGAGACTATTTTGGTGAGTACTATTCAGAAATAAATGATAACTCATCAAAATCAAATGATGATTGTTTTAATATTGATTATTGAGTTTAAACCTGGAACAATTCTTCTACTTTGATGACCCTAGCTACCGACCTCACTAGAGAGATATTCACCCCATGTACCCAATTAATATAATTGTCAAAATGTCAGTTTTTTGATAAGCATCCCTTTGTGCTCTGATCGTTACATTTAGCATATTAGTGATAACACATCCCATGGTTGGATAAATATTGGCCAACTAATATTACCTGCAGTTGATAAACATACATGTACATGTGTCTTTATTATGCAGATTTGGTGACGCTACATTGTAGTGAAGGGTTAATGCTATTTTACAGAATTTGGGAAAACAGTTTTCAAATGATTAGCACAGTCTACATGTGATGTATTGGAATTGGTGAACACACCCACATAATTAGTTTGTTCGATAATCAAATTCCAAAGTTATTATACGATACACAGCAGCAGATACATACTCACAACTAAAAGGCACTACAATTACTATCTGTGTCTTAAGTTAATTGGAACCTGTAATTGTACAAACTGTCGAACACATGTGCACTATTTGGAGAACACATGTATTATACACAATTATTGAACACAGTAACTGTACACAAGTCTGGTGTACATACAATATTTTATGTGTAGGCTTAATTATAGCTCACAATTGATTAACTGAGCCTAATAATTTGTTACAATTCATAAACAATTGGTGAACACTTACAAATTGTGTGTGCAATTTTAATAGGCAAAAGAATTTATTTTTAGACATGTTCACCATGGTATACAAGTCCATAGTTCACCTTTGTATTTGTGAGTGTTCACCAAGTACATGTATGTTAAATGATGCGGCTGAATTCACTAAACTGTACTATATGTATAGGTTCATCATTTTCCATTAAGCATATTCAGTTGAAAACCAATTGGGTTAACTAACTTGTACTTGTGGTCAACAATTATGTAAACTGTGTTCACCAATAGCGTATAATTTGTAAACACACCATGTACATGTAGAAGCAATAATTTTCCACAACTGGAGAACTTAGCATTAACACAATTGGTGAACCACATAATTTATTGTAATAATTGTACAATACACTGTTGGTGAACACAGCCTAATAATTACATACACACAATTTGTGAACATTAGTCCAATAATGTTACACAATCAGTGAAGTCTCCCTAATTGGTGAACCCAAGCACATTATAGTTGTTACAATTGATGAACACATACAAAACAGCCTGATAATAATTGTCCACAACTGCTGTACTTAGAAGACTTGGAGATATAATTATTGGGACACACAGCCTAATAATTAGTGAACACATGGACTGTGGTGATGTTACACAATTGTTGAATACTGCCTAGTAATTAATAATTGTACAAATGTACATAACTGAAATTAACACAAATGATGCACCTGACTTTTATAACTGAAGGCTTAATAATTACTTAATAATTACTAATAATTACTCAAACAGCCTGATAATATCTAGTGGTAAATAATTTTACATTTGTTTATTTGTTTATAGTCTAGTAGTGTGAGGTGTTAATATGCTTCTTACAGTACATGTACATGTAATTTGTGTACGTTCTGCAATCACGTGTCTTCGTGGCTCTAGATGGTCATACCATCGAGGGCACATGCTCCCCACTAGACTCTGCCATTGATCTGTCCTGTTTAGCAGGCAGAAATGATTAATGTCTTGTTTGTTTGCCCTAATGTTTGTGTATGTTAGTATATCTTGTATTCATTAAAAAAATTCAATTTGTGAACTAACATTGACCCAATAGTTTAACAACTGGTAAACTGGTGAAGGTTGTCTAAATAATTTTGCACACGTTAAGTGTGTGAACTAATAATTGCTTAACATTGACATATTAAATTTACATTCATAATGGATGAGCCTTTAAGAATTGTTTTTTTTTTACACAAATGGCCACAGTGATTTATAAGCTTAACAATGTGGTACATTGTATACTATTGTACAAGTGTGCATGTGTATGTCTAATAATAGCTGATAATTGGTAAACACAGTAGGATTGGGTAATTAAATTTGTGTGTTGGTGTTTACATGTACATGTACATCAGTAACACTATGCAAAAAACAAAATATTATTTTATTTTAACTTCATTCATTTTTGTATTCCCTGTAATGTTGTTATTAATGTAGCCAACAGATATTCATCTCCCCACTCCAAATTACATGTATGAATTTACACCATGTACATATACAGGGATACATAGGGATACACTATATAGATTACATGTTACATGTGGTGCGGGCCCAATACAGAGACTGTATTGCCCTTCTGGAGTGCAATATCGGGCACTCTCTGGAGAAGGAATGGTCTGGGGACTGGTGGTCATGTGTAATGGCCTGCTGACACTTATGCTAGATCATGAGTAGACCACAATGTGTGTGCTTGAATAATTACTGTATACCTGGTAAGTAATGGTGCTTGAATAATATTGGTGGTGTTGTTGCTATCTACTATGTAGTGAAATGTTATTACCCACCTGTACTGGGGTACTATGAATTTACAATTTATATACATGTAACTAAGGGCACTGAAGGAAACAGATATGCTTGCTTCTTAGTAGCTAAGCTGAACTGCCCCATGAGGTTTGCAAAGATATGAAGATACTTAGAATAACTGTAGCTAAATAAATTGCAAAGGTCAGCAATAATGTCCCTCAAGAGGTTGTGTGGTATAACCACATCTCTTCCATGTCTGCAGGTCACTGCATGGTGGCCAAGGGAATCAAGGGAGGTTTTGGGGCAGAAAGGGCACATGACCCCACCTGAGGTGTTCAATCTCAGCCACCATCTCAATGCAGCCTGGTATTCGTTGGACTCCAGGTTCAAGCCCAAACCAACAGAGGGGATCACTGACAGCCAAGAGGCTGCATGAGGAGATTAGCACTTATATTTGTACTAGCGTGTCCCCGTGAAAAATCACGGGCTGATTATTCGTCTCGCTATTCATTTGCCAGATGAACAGTTGCCAGTTGGTCTACCTCCTAGCTCCTCTTTTTTTACCGGCTGTTTTACCAAATGTTGCATACATAATCTACCACACAGTTACTACGCAGCCTCTATAACATGCCTACGCGATTTCAGATAGTAACTGCATGTTCTCGGCCTGTACGATGAGACTTGAGAGTTAACCACAATAGCGTTGCATTTATTCTTTCGGCACTTATGCAGATCCCCCCCCCCCCCCCCCTCCCCCACCCACTTTGAATTTAAGAAATATTGAATTTTTTTTAGATATTAGATGTGAAGTGGAAACCAGCTGTCATTGCGACCGCCCTTTGTGTGGGAGGTGGTCGTTCCTATTGGTAGCTAGGTACGCGTACATACCTAGCAACCATTAGGCGCTAGGCCGAGTATATAAATGAGTTACGCGGACGTACGTACGTACGATGGAAATTATAGTATTAGATTCATGTATTGAATTGTTGCTGCTGTTATAACCTTCAGTAATTGTTTCCCTCCATCACAGTGGTACGTACACCTCATAATGATGATACCAAGCCTGTGGACAACTTCAGGGAGAGACATAGCAGACCAACATCTGAAGATAATAAAAAACATGTTATACTTAGTAATATTCCTTTTGTATATAATGTATGTTAAAATCAAAGATGATGATTGTTTTAGATGAAAAAGTCCATTGGACCAAGTGATGATAATACTACAGATGACGTCACTTTTGTAATAATTGTACAATACACTGTTGGTGAGCACAGCCTAATAATTTCATACACACAATTTGTGAACATTGATCCAATAATCAGTGAAGTCTCCCTAATTGGTGAACCCAAGCACATTATTGTTGTTACAGTTGATGAACACATCCAATGATTTCAACACAACATGACAATAATTGTTGATAACTTCTTAAAATAGTGTTACTGTTATGTAAACACAACATGCACTACTCAGGACATGTACGTGTATTCAGTTGCTACTGTAGATTTAATTATTGGGGCACACAGCCTAATAATTATGCACAACTAGTGAATACATGGACTGTAGTGATTTTACACAATTTTGAACACATCCCTATATTTAATAATTGTACCAATGTTCATAACACAAACGATGCACCTGACCAGCGTAGTGTTTAGCAACACAATGGTATAAGAATGTCATTTAATGCCCTGGTTTGATTTATGAAGCTTAATAATTTGGTAATTTTTTGTACAGTAGTATGTCTAATAACACATGTAGCTGATAATTGCACTATGGGGAAAAAGTTTACTTTAGTGCAGCTACGTTCCTTTTTAAACACATGGGTGATGTAAACTACTGCACGATTACTAGGCTAGGCTCACTGCACCCTGCCGTACATATTTCTCCCTCTGTGTGTATTTGGTGTATGTGTGTGTGTGTGGGCGTGTGTATGGTTTTCAACATGATTTCATTCTTCATTTCTAAACATGATTTTTACATCTTGAGCTAAAGGATGCACTGTGTTTCACTGCCATGTGGTGTTGAACTGTCATCTTCAACACCCCAGCTGTTACAACCTTTTTCTTCCAATAGCACTGCCTCCCCACTTGAGAGTATTGTGTGGTGGATATATCTCTCTTCCCTTATCTATGTGATTGGGTGATTAGCTGGAGATAATGTTGGCTCCAGTACAGACTGCTCCAGTAGGTAGTCTGGTAGCACACAGATGACATTATAAATCCTGGTAGGTAATTCCCATATATTGGCACCATGGTTACATGCCACAGACCACACTTTTGCCCATGGTATATAAAACATCATTATATGTAAATACATGTACATTGTAATACATCATCATCATACATACATGTACATTCATCAGTTGAACTATTTATAAAAGCTACAAATGTACTAACAGTCTAAGCTATGTTAGGGTTAGGGTTAGGGAATTAGCCAAACATTTCAATGCGAGCGTTACCTTTCTTTTGCTTGTTCTGGAAATTTTGAAAAAGTATCATAAGGGTGATTTAGCTGGACACTGTCCCATATACAAAACAATATATAAATACGTATAGTCCTGTGTAGTATGCACGTCCACACGCATGGCACTACTCCCCTTTCCCTACCAGAACAATTGCACATATAACATCGTTGGTCAGCTTCCCTCATCACTGCCTCCCATCCTCATCTGATAATACCTCATGTGGCTGCTACCTGTCATGAGCGTAATACACTATGTGTATTAGTGCTCAATTATATGCCTTTCTGAAGTGGATGTGCTCAGTTAATACAATAGCACATTCGTAAAACCATGACCAATTTCTCAAGACCAGGACTGAGGTCAACCAATCTCTCAAGACTTTTGTATGTAAAGGTACTGCGGCCAACAATGATGCACTTGTGGGTTTTCTATTGGCAAGATGAGTGTTAAATTCACTTTGTTGTTATAGAACATGCTTTCCTGCACTGAAACATTGACCTCATAAATGGATGACCCCTTTTTAAAGTACAGGACAGGGGGGCCAAACTTTAAAGACTCCTAGCATTATTTGGATGATAATATTTACACATGCTACATACTCATTTATGTTTCTCACAACCATGTTCCCTTCCATTTTACACCCTTACTATCTACAACTACTAAGATACACAACATAAGTTAACTGGCTCCACATTGTGCCAGATCCTCTGGTCACCATGTAACCACCTGTCAGCATGCATGGTGACGCAGCCATACAAAAATGGTATGCCGTGTTGAATTTAGAATGATTCATCATATAATTGAAAAAAAAAAACAGATTGTGATCCCAAATTCGTTGATGACGGTAATTAACACTAATAAACAACGCATATTAAAAAGCGGTCATGAAGACAGGAGCTAGATATAGTTGGGCGTAGCCCGACCTTCGCGTATTGGCTGAAATACGCCAACACGCGAAGGTCGGGCTACGCCCAACTAGGCAGAAGCTTCGTGGCCAGGATGGCTATTAAGATGTTCTGTTGATGTTCTATTGATCCAGCAATTATTATAGAGCGTGATTCACATCTCTAGTGAAGACAGTGAGACCGTGACACCATTGATTATAATCTAGCTATGTACACACTTATGCTGAAGTGTGTATCAGAACGATGACTCAGAATTAAGTCTCAACGCATTTACGTTAGCGTAAAAGATAACGAACCAGGCCATCAACAAGTCACTTCGAATTCACGAGTTACTGCATGGCTTAAGCTTGCCACAAAGAATTATAAGGTACATGCATGCAGTTACATCTAATGACGCAAAATGCTAATAGGCGAATAATTTTTGTCTTGCTGTTTTTTTTTTAAAATTGTATAATGTATTTTATTAGTATTGTACAATACAGATAAACAAGCACATAACGTTAAATTACGTACCACCTAGACTAAATAATATATCAGTAGCCTGTGTCTGAGATGGCCCTTGACAGCAGAGCCCTCACATTTGCCCTAACAAGGGTCATGCTCAACCTTTGATATAGGGCTGTGACAGATGCAGACTTTGAGCAGTTCTGACGTGTGGCCAAGCGAGAGGCTAGCCGCGATATTGCCCACTTTGCTTCAGTGCCCCAACGCCCATAGGTCTCCACAGCTATTGGGATGCATACCCAACCCAGTTCTGCACATTTGGAGTCATTGGCCTTATGTTTTCTCTCCTCTGCTGCAAAGGCTGCAGACCCTGCTGTCACACTCGCTTCAGATAAATTACTTGAGGTTAGCGGTGATGTGACAGTAACGTCAAATGCAGCAGGCTTTCCCATCATCCAGTTTGCTGCCAGGACATCAGCTGGTCACGTGTGGCGCTCCTCAGATGTAAAGCCGTACCCAACCTCCACCTGAGCACTTATGCAGGCTCTCCTACATGACTCTGCAAATACATCCCGAAGCCTGTTGTGACGAATGACCACATCGCCCCCATGCTTGCATGTCAAAGCATGATGGCCTAAAGGGTCCAAAGAATGAGCTGGACAGTGAGGACATGTGGCACCCTGAGAGCCTGAGATGCTAACACCAAGCCACCATTGTAAGGCTGCTTGGAACTCAGAAGGCTCCAACTGCAGATTGAGACCAGGAGAAGGAGCTGTGGAAAGCCATGCTGCAGCATGGGGAGATGAAACTGATAAAAGGCGAGCTCTGTCAGGCAATGATGATTTTGAAAAAAGCTGTGCAAACAGGCGTCTTCCAATTTGTTCGAAAGCATCTTTTGGCGGCATGATGTCTCCCTGATAGTTTCCAATGTAACTGTATCCTCATTAGAAACATGTTCATTAAACTTATCGATGGCATTCAACAGGTGCTGATTGGTCTCAGAGCACATGCCAGCCATGCTTAGAGATGCTATATAACAGGCAGATGAATGTTCTGAAAGCCGGCGAAGCCCTAAACCACCTCTGCTAAGGCTGAGTTGTGCCTGTTTCCAAGCATTGTTTGTGGTGTCTACAGCTGTAGATAGAGCAAAGCAGTGACGAACATCATTATCGAAGTACTCCAGTCCTTCGGCAATGAGAGAAGGGGGTGTAGATCTTGCCAGGTGCACAAGCTTACAAAATCCTTGCTGTTAATAATATCATTATTTAAAAAAATTAATTAGACAGGGATCTGCAGCTGTTTACTCTATTGATGGAGCTCTTTAACAGCGGGAGTGCTTCCTAAAGGACGGGATTCCATTGCAGGTAAGACCTCTTGGCGCTAATATTGTGTGTTAATGTTTGTGCCTGTCTTCCTGCATGCTTCCTGGTACATCCGCCGGGTATTGTTATAACTATAAAGGATTGAGTTTGAGTCGAGTGTCTGATATTTTCACGCAACTCACTGGAGAACACGGGACTAATAGTTGTACACATTTGGTAAACATACTGTAGGCCCAATAAAGCTATACACTTGGTGAGCAGAGCCAGTAAAGTATATCGATCGCTGTGCCTAGTCGGGCCACACCCAACTTCATTACTGAATTACGATGTAGGTCTGTCTGGTCTACGAGACTATTTTGGTGAGTACAAAAATGATAACTCATCAAAATCAAATGATGATTGTTTTAATATTGATTATTAAGTTTAAACCTGGAACAATTCTTCTACTTTCGATGACCCTAGCTACCGACCTCACTAGAGAGATATCACCCCCATATACCTAATTAATATAATTGTCAAAATGTCAGTTTTTTGATAAGCATCCCTTTGTGCTCTGATCGTTACATTTAGCATATTAGTGATAACACATCCCCTGGTTGGATAAATATTGGCCAACTAATATTACATGCAGTTGATAAACATACATGTACATGTGTCTTTATTATGCAGATTTGGTGACCCTACATTGTAGTGAAGGGTTAATGTTATTTTACAGAATTTGGGAAAACAGTTTTCAAATGATTAGCACAGTCTACATGTGATGTATTGGAATTGGTGAACACACCTAGTTTGTTCGATAATCAAATTCCAAAGTTATTATATAATACACAGCAGCAGATACATACTCACAACTAAAAGGCACTACAATTACTATCTGTCTCTTAAGTTAATTGGAACCTGTAATTGTACAAACTGTCGAACGCATGTGCACAATTTGGAGAACACATGTATTATACACAATTATTGAACACAGTAACTGTACACAAGTCTGGTGTACATACAGTATTTTATGTGTAGGCTTAATTATTGCTCACAATTGATTAACTAAGCCTAATAATTTGTTACAATTCATAAACAATTGGTGAACACTCGCAAATTATGTGCGCAATTTTAATAGGGTAAACTGTACTACATGTATAGGTTCATACTTTTACCATTAATCATTTTCAGTTGATAACCTATTGGGTTAACTAACTTGTACTTGTGGTCAAGAATTATGTAAACTGTGTGTCCACCAATAGCATGTAATTTTTAAACACATGTAGAAGCAATAATTTTCCACAATTGGTGAACGTAGCATTCACACAATAATTGTACATTACACTGTTGGTGAACACAGCCTATGAAGTTTACCTAATTGGTGAACCCATACAGGTAACGCACACTTCGCACAATTTTTAACCACGGCAAAAATTAACTCAATAGGTTTTTAACTACTTGTTCACAGTTGTGAAATTATTTGTAAATATACAATCGTGTCTAGACACATGTACATGTCTAAATAGTTTACTAAGCCTCCATACATGTACTGGGTGAACACACACAAATACAATTATTGGTGACCTATGGTGAACACAGCCTTTGTGAGCGTTACAATTATTGGGTCAATTTTAGATAGAAGACCATGATATTTTAATTTGACCGCGGACTATGGTTCAACCATTGTGTTTAATCCTTGTGTGTGTGTGTGTGTGTGTACATTTGTACAATTATTAACTTCTAGTAATTTATAATTGTACAAATGCAAATGTACTAAACTGACATTAACACAAATGATGCACCTGACCAGGGTGGTGTTTAGCAACACAGTGGTATGCCCTGGTTTAGTTTTGTCTGGACAGTAGCCAATGTGTCTAACGATTTTACACAGGTACATGTACTTGTGCACGACTGGTAAACTGGTGAAAATTGTCTACATAATTTTACGCACAGTAATTAGTGAACTAATAATTGCTTAACATTGACACATTCAATTTACATTCATAATGGATGAGCTTTTAAGAATTTTTTATACACAAATGGCCACAGTGATTTATAAGCTTAACAATTTGGTACATTGTATACTATTGTACAAGTGTGCATGTGTATGTCTAATAATAGCTGATAATGAATTGTACACATTTATTCAACACAGTAACTGTACACAAGTCTGGTGTACATACAATATTTTATGTGTCGGCTTAATTATAGCTCACAATTGATTAACTGATCCTAATAATTTGTTACAATTCATAAACAATTGGTGAACACTCGCAAATTATGTGTGCAATTTTAATAGGGTAAACTGTACTACATGTATAAGTTCATACTTTTACCATTAAGCATATTCAGGTGATAACCTATTGGGTTAACTAACTTGTACTTGTGGTCAAGAATTATGTAAACTATGTGTTCACCAATAGCATATAATTTATAAACACACCATGTACATGTAGAAGCAATAATTTTCCACAATTGGTGAACTTAGCATTAACACAATTGACATAATTTATTGTAATGATTTTACAATACACTGTTGGTGAACACAGCCTAATAATTACGTAGCCTAATAATTTTGAAGTCTCCCTAATTTGGTGAACCCATATATTAACACACACTTCGCACAATTTTTAACCCAATAGGTTTTTTAACTACTTGTTCACAGTTGTGAAATTATTTGTAAATATTGAACATTCAATTGTGTCTAGACACATGTACATGTCTGATTAATTTATTAACCCTCTATACATGTACTGGGTGAACACAGCCTTTGTGAGCGTTACAATTATTGGATCAATTTGAGATAAGACCATGATATTTTAATTTGACCGCGGACTATGGTTCAAACAATGTGTTAAATCATTATGTATGTGTGTGTGTGTGTGTGTTAATGTCAGTTATGTTCATTTTAACTACTATTGCAGTCTAGTATTTTATAATTGTACAAGTGTACATACAGTTTTAACACAAATGATGCACCTGATCAGGGTGGTGTTTAGCAACACAGAGTGGTATGTATGAATGTCATTTAATGCCCTGGTTTAGTTTTGTCTGCATGGACACTGAACTAAACCTAACGATTATACACAGGTACTTGTACTTGTGCACAACTGGTTAACTGGTGAAAACCACAGTAATTTATAAGCTTAAAAATGTGGTACATTGTATACTATTGTACAAGTGTGCATGTGTATGTCTAATAATAGCTGATAATTGGTAAACACAGTGCGGATTGGGTAATTAAACTTATGTGTTGGTGTTTACATGTACATGTACATCAGTAGCACTATGCAAAGAAAAACATCATTATTACATACATGTAGTACATTCATTTTTGTATTCCCTGTAATGTTGTTTTTAATGTAATAATATAATATATATACATGTATGTAAAGGAGTTGTGTACAATTATTATGATACAGTGTTGAAATCATGATTGCTACAAGTAAATAAAAACATTCTCTAACGAGAGAGTTGTTGGTATATAGGATTGACCGCAATGGTGGTGTAAAAAGCATGGAAACATGAGTGACAGAAATTTTACTGGAAAATTGAAGTAGGCCCGTATTTAGCCCATTACTCAGGCATGCGCTGTTATTTTGTGAGTGTGCTAAATATAGGCCTATTTCAATTTTCCAGTAAAATTTCTGTCACTCTTGTTTCCGTGCTTTTTACACCACCATTGTCAATCCTATATACCAACAACTCTCTCGTTAGAGAATGTTTTTATTTACTTGTGTCATAAGTTTTTTTTTCGCCCTGTCAGCAGTATCGTAGTCAATAATCAAATATCTTTAATTATTTTCTCGATTATTATTATTATTATTTTTATAAGAATTAGTAGAATGTACATGTACATGTATGATGTGTCCTCGCCCGCGCCCTCTTCTTCTTCTTGGATGTCCTCCTCCCCGGCCTCCTTGCCATGCTTGTTCTGGCCAGGCGGGACAGGGTGGCAGTAGCCATGCAAGCCAGGAGGGAAGCACTGCTGGGGGGGGGGGGGGGGGGGCAGCGCTGGTGGTGGTGGTGGTAGCACTGGTGGTGGTGGTGGTGGTGATGGGGGCAGCACTGGTGGTTGTGGTGGTGGTAGCACTGGTGGTGGTGGTGGTGGTGGTAGCACTGGTGGTGGTGGTGGTGGTGATGGGGGCAGCACTGGTGGTAGTGGTGGCGGGAGAGCAGCGCTGCTTCAGGAGGTGGCAGGGTGAAGGGGAGAGGAGTCAGAGGATGAATGTAGTCATCCTCTTCCTCCTCTGACACCTCATTGGTGAAAAAACCTCTGAGGTCTTCAGCTGCCATCTACATGTACGTGACAGAGAGTATGATTAAATTCAAGCAAAGTGCAAAGCCTAGAATCAACATAGTATTTTTAATTTTTACCTCTTTTTGCAAAGTGCACTATTCAGCGGGTGAGTGACTTTTATACCTTGCAAAGCCTTAATACATGTGTAGACTGCAGTGCTATTGGTCCAATTCCATCATATAAATAACAGGAGGGATGGGGTGTATGTGTGTCAGTTGCGCTAAAATCTATTGGTCAAATTTGATCCAGTAAAAATGCTCCCATCTAAACATGGAGGCATGCAATGGGCTATTCCAGTTTAAAATTGTACAGGGGTACTGATGACATACTCTGCATACCTCCGGATAACCACTAGTATTCTAAGATTACTAGCTATTATCCGGTGGTATGCAGATTAGTCATCAGTACCCATGTACGATTTTAAACTGGAATAGCCCAATAGATTGATAGTGTGGGAACACATGAAGTGAAATACATGGCTCAGTGTAGATCGATAAGTAAGAAAGCTTTATCAGATTAAAACAATAGACACTACTGTACACACAGTTGAGTCACTATGCATGCTTAATTACATGTGAAGTGAATGGTTTTGTGCAGATCCGTGCTGTGCATAGTCGGGCGGGCCCTACTATCGCGTTTGGTCAGGTACATGTAGTAGGGTGACAAGCCCGACCGAACGCGGTAGTACATGCACAGCTTTTTAATGTTAATTATTACAACATGCCATAACATGCCTTTGGGTGGTAGCGGTAGTTCTGTGACCCCTGCGGTACACTGTAATTCTACAAAATGAAAACACATTTAGCACAATGTTAAAGTTGCACTCAATTATGGCAGATTGGCCCTATAATTATGAGCTAAGCCTATTTCTGAACACTTAAAAATTGTGTGTGCAATTTTTAGGCTGTGTACAGTGTTATCACATGCTATTGGCTGGTCAGGGTATATACATGTACATGTGCATTGTTTTACAATTTATTTTCAATAAAGGTAAATAAAACTTTATGTACTTATCTTCTGGATAACTTTTTTTATCACTTTGACACATTAATATTGAATTAATTACTTATTTTTATAATTATAATTACATGTATATACACTCGCAGGAAGTGGAACAATTCAAAACATTGCTGGCAACTAGCTATGAATGTTTGCAATCAACAAGACATGTGTTTAGCATTGTGAGTCACTTGCTCTTTCATACTTTTTGTGGTCTATAATGACATCACATAAGATAACAGATAAGCGTACTGGTTTCTATCATGGATCAGTGTATTTTTAATACAACACATGCATGGATAAAGTAACATTTGAACTAGCTAGCTGTAAACCTTGGATATTGGATACCTATTTCACAAATTTGTAATCCACTCTAGAACTCAGCTACAGTAGTATATGCTTATGAAAATTACCGATCTATTTATAAACATCATGAGACACAATTACAGTGTACATGTAAATGGTACTTCTATTTTGTAATTTTTAAGGCTATAAAACAAATTATACAGGGTGATTGAAAAGTCATGCAAAATCTTTGAATTGGTATAACTCCAGAACTGAACAATAAAAAAATTTGCTGTTTAAACCAAATATATACCAATGACCAGCTTAAAGTTATTGAAATTATTGCTCAGTTCTTTGATCAACACACCACCCAGCTGTGTCGTGTTGAATGTTGATCAAAGCATTGTCAAGGTGTTAATAAACTGAGCAATAATTTTAATAACTACTCATCAATAACTTTAACCTTTAATCTCACGTCATCCCACGCATTGTCCTACGCGTAGGACGCAAGTTAAAATTAATTTTTTAGCAAACGCATATGATCAAAGAACAAACCAAAATCTCATTGTACTGTAGAAATGGTTATTAATTCAGAAAATATTTTTACTTTCTTGCAATTCTTAAAAGATTGTCAAATACAATCAATACTGCATTGCGAAAAGATGTATTTGTGGTAAATCGCAAAGCAACTTAAAGTACTAAGAAGTAATGTTGGGAAGATCAGAGCAACATGTTAAAAGTAAGACAGGTCTTTTGCACTAAGCATATAAAAAAGTACATTGTAGATTTTGGAAATTGCTAGCTCCACAAGCTTATGAACGATATGTATTTGTCAGACGCATGTTGTGGGAATAGCCAAGTGAATGGACAAAATTTCTAAAACGTACAGTGTCTTTTCGGTAAAAATGGCAAAACCGATTAGAGTAAAAACACTGCCATAGAATGTATATAATAGCACACACATCATGCTTTAAAAAATATTCAAAAAACGTTATACTTTTCGTATTTTTTTCTGTGACAATTAAATTCTCACATAATGCATTTTAAAGAACCGTATTATTAGCATCGTGTAACCAAGGGTGTGATTTAAAAAATAGACTGACAATTGGTAAATTAACATCTCGAACTTCATTGTGACGTTGGCCCGTTGGGTTACCAGACCTCCCTTCTTGCAGTCAAGGGCATGCTCCAAACTAGTTGCAGCTCCACATCCATGACAATTGGCTGGCATATTCAGCAGTGGTCGATTGTATCGCAATGCGAGGGCATCACGGAATTCTGTGGCAGAAAGGTCAAAGTGATGATGAGCAATAGGCAAAGCAGTTAACCATGATGATGTCTTGCCCTCCACTGCCCGTTGTATTGCCCGTCTTGTTTTGGTATTTAGCTCTGAATTGGCCAATGTTGAGTGAAGTATGACCTCATCTTGCTGCTGGAGGGTGGTGTGCATGTTTGCCATTGCATCAGACATTAGAACATTGTGATCAGGTAGAGAGAACTCCATCATTCTTTTGATGGCATCCACAATGTTTCTTGTGCCTGCTCTGGATGTGGTATAGGCAATCTTGGCAGTTTTGATTGGATTGCGAACTCCCATGCCACCTAATCGTGCAGTAATTGAGAATAGCTGCTTTTCAAGATCAGAGATTGTACCTTCAAATATGGCAGGCCAAAAATATTGGTACAAAGTATTCCAGATTGGAGTAAATGCGTCCTCACAACTAGGAAGGATTCTTTGCAGGTATGACCACTCAAACTGCATGGATTTGGATAGTGCAGCAAAAGCTGTTTGAGGCTGTGACTCGGCAGCTTTGGATAATTTGACAAGATTGTTCACCCACCCTGTGATCTTGTTGTCAAGAAATTGTTTTGTGGTTTCACGGTCTCCAATGAACCCTCCTAAGAAGCGGTAGGTAGCAATAGTGTGTTAGTAGCATGGGTCTATCTTGTGTAATGTTGGTGTGGTGTATGACATAGTGTTCTAGCTGAGACTGTAGGTGCATTTTTAAGTAGACAAACTGATGAATGTACATGTATTGATGGTGATGATGTATTACAATGTACATGTATTTACATATAATAATGTTTTGTACACCATGGGCAAAAGTGTGGTCTGTGGCATGTAACCATGGTGCCAATATATGGGAACTACCTACCAGGATTTATGATGTCATCTGTGTGCTACCAGACTACCTACTGGAGCATTCTGTACTGGAGCCAACATTATCTAATATCATTAGAGCAACCTCATTTGAGCACACAGCTTCAATGCCAAGCCAGGGGAGAACATTCATGTATTCATCCACATACGATAAATGCCACAATAATAACTGCCAACGCAATACCTTATTAAGAATACTTCTGTGTAGTGTGCACGTCCATGGCATATCATAAACTAGCTACACCTTTATATTAGAGCAATGAAAATTGTATATAGAACACTTTTAAAAAAGAATGTTCTGGTTTCTTAATTCTTGTTACCAATTGGCATAATATAATTGTTAATGGACTGGGTGTGCATGCCACATGGAGCTGAGACTGACTGCTGTTGGGGCAAGGGAGCACAGAAAGCCTTCCTCAGGTGGCTGGCTGCCACAACGTCATGTGGTCACAGCTTGATAATCTTTACTAGTATTGTCACCTTAACTTAGTGTGGCCTGCAGCTAGGGCCATTATGTCATGTCTGGTGTCGTCTGGAGCTGAGAGCCTCTGCATAGTTATTTGATGCTTGTAAATTTCGTTGTGTAAAATAACACGTTATCGATCCAACAAATGTTATCATGTGTGGTTCAGTTCTCAGGTTAGACAGGCACTCTTCTAAATTATAATCTTATGTCAAGGTGTGTATTAGAACCCACGTCTATCTTAGCTTAAAATATACCTCTAATATACCTCTAATCCATGACATGTATTAATAATTGTATTAACAATTGAACCTCAGCTACATGTAATCAAATCATTCACAGCTTAGTGGCTTAAGCTTATGTGCAGGTTGAGAGCTACATTATTATACTATACATGCATGCAGCAGCAGTTACACCCAAAGACCTGTACCGCACTAATTTATGCTGAATAAGTTGGCTTATTAATCCTATTTGGTAAAAATTAAAATTTGCGCGTCAATTAGGCATCGCTCTATTGCAGTGAGAGTGCTTCCTAAAGGATGGGATTCCATTGCAGGTAAGACCTCTTGGCGCTAATATAGGTTGTTGTTTGTGCCTGACTTCCGCATGCTTCCTGGTACATCCTCCGGGTATTGTTATAACTATAAAGGATTGAGTTTGAGTCAAGTGTCTTGTATCTTCACGCAACTCACAGGAGAACACGGGACTATTAGGTATACACATTTGGTAAACATACTGTAGGCCGAATAACGCTACACACCGGGGCCAACTGAGCCAGTAAAGTATATCGATCGCTGTGCCTAGCCGGGCCAACCCAATTTCGTTGTTCCTTTCACTGAATTACGATGTAGTCGGTCTGGTCTACGAGACTATTAAATTATAACTCATCAAAATCAAATGTTTTAATATTGATAAGTTTAAATCATTCTACTTTTGATGACCCTAGCTACCGACTTCACTAGAGAGATATTCAGCCCCCGTTAAAATTTTATAAAATGGGACAGTGTCCAGCAGAATCACCCTTCTGGCTAGTTTTTCAGGTTTTCAAATTTTTTGATTTTCCTTGAACACCCATGAGCTTCTGTCAAATGGTCCTTACGCATCCTAAATCGGACTATCCATCACAAAGTTATTAGGCACTGAATTTATAATTAGCCATACATTTCAATGCAAGCGTTACTTTTCTTTTGCTTGTTCTGGAAATTTTGAAAAAGTACCATAAGGGTGATTCTGCTGGACACTGTCCCAAATAATTGGTTATCACGTTTATATATATAAAGTTATAAAAATGATTCACTTTGAAATCGCTACATCTCCCGAGCCGTAAATGCTATTGACTTTGTATTTTCAACACTTCATACTACATCATTCCTCTCTGGTAAAATAAATTTTGGGCTCTTGCATTAGCTTCGTGCCAGTGTTGCAACGTCCGATACCCCTTGTGGTTTAAACTGGCCAAATCTTTCGGCAGGACATCTCAATGAACTTCAAATTCGGTTTATACGTAGAGGGGTCCTGTACCTATCGATATGTCCTGTTTGTTAATTTTTACTTGATCCGTTACAGAGATACAGCTGTGCAAAGTAATTGCATCATTTACCAGTATCGATCGATCGCTGTGCCTAGTCGGGCCACACCCAACTTCATCACTGAATTACAATGTAGGTCTGTCTGGTCTACATGACTATTTTGGTGAGTACAGTACCGGTCAAAATAAACTTTACGTAATTTATTACGGCGTCTCAGTTCTACGGTGCGACCGTTACCGTGTAGTTCTACGTTGTGACCGTAACGTAAACGTACAGTAAAATAATACGCCGCCGTTACAATGAACGGTACGGTATGATTAATCAATTACGATGACACCGTTTTAAAATAAACGTCACACACCAATATGATGCCGTAATAACGTTGCCACCTGTTTAACGTTGAAACGTCGAAAATCGTGTACTGGTACTACAAGAAGCTTAGAATAATTTTTTTCGCTTGAAAGGACTTAATCTATAAGTTCCTAAAATAACACTACGTGTACCTAGCGAAAACGCGAGGTTAACCTAGCGTTTTTTGATGGTTGAATGCCACTTCACCCGTCTAGTATTCTTTTTAGGTTTTGAAACTACATGTGTACCTCCCCCTGTATTTCTACATCCTTCAATCCCATATGCCATACGCGCGCATCAATGCATCCTTCAATCGCAACCTCTGACCTTTAACTGCTACCTTTGCACCTAGTTCTGTAAAACTACCATTCAAACCCCCACTTGGAGGCGGTGAAAGCACACACACGAGAAGACGTCATTTCAGACAATAAAATAGCAAGGGCTGTGGATTAATCTACCCACAAAGATCGCTAGGTTTACCTAGCGAACGCTAGGTTTACCTAGCGTTAGGTACTTATTCATTAAGGCACCCGAAATAGAGAAGCGCTCGTTGCAAGAAGGATTAGTTGCAACGCGACAAGGTATTCATGGGTTTATTAAGCGGTATGAGGCTACAGGATCCATTGGATGGACTTTCCGAGGTAGCGCGTATTGTGAATTAGTCAGCGCCGTTCTCAACGAACTCATTACGCTCTTCGTCGATTTCGAGGTGAGTTAGAACGTGCTCCGATACCGTAATTACGTTCGTTGAAAACTACGATTACGCCGTTATTACGCCGTCCAAATATCGCGAAGGTAACGGCGTAACCGTACAGTCCAATTGGACTGCGAGTCTAATAGCGTACCGTTATTAATATCCAACGTTCTACCGCGACGCCGTAATAAATTACGTAAAGTTTATTTTGACCGGTACTGTACAATTCAGAAATAAATGATAACTCATCAAAATCAAATGATGATTGTTTTAATATTGATTATTAAGTTTAAACTTGGAACAATTCTTCTACTTTCGATGACCCTAGCTACCATCCTCACTAGAGAGATATTCACCCCCATATACCTAATTAATATAATTGTTGAAATGTCGGTTCTTTTATTAGCATCCCTTTGTGCTCTGATCGTTACATTTAGCATATTAGTGATAACACATCCCCTGGTTGGATAAATATTGACCAACTAATATTACCTGCAGTTGATAAACATACATGTACATGTGTCTTTATTATGCAGATTTGGTGACCCTACATTGTAGTGAAGGGTTAATGCTATTTTACAGAATTTGGGACAACAGTTGTCAAATGATTAGCCCAGTCTACATGTGATGCATTCTAATTGGTGAACACACCCAAATAATTAGTTTGTTAAATAATCAAATTCCAAAGTTATTATACAATACACAGCAGCAGATACATACATGTACTCACAACTAAAAGGCACTACAATTACAAATGTGTAATCCACTCTAGAACTCAGCTACTGTATATGCTTATGAAAATTAGCGATCTATTTATAAACATCATGAGAAATTTTCTTACTATCTGTCTCTTAAGTTAATTGGAACCTGTAATTGTACACATTGTCGTACACATGTACACTATTTGGAGAACACATGTATTATACACAATTATTGAACACAGTAACTGTACACAAGTCTGGTGTACATACAATATTTTATGTGTAGGCTTAATTATAGCTCACAATTGATTAACTTAGCCTAATAATTTGTTACAATTCATAAACAATTGGTGAACACTCGCAAATTGTGTGGGAAATTTTAATTGGCAAAAGAATTTATTTTTAGGCCATGTTCACCAATACATGTACATAGTTCACAAGTTGTATTTGTGTGAGTTCACCAAGTACATTGATGAGGCTGAATTCACTGAACTGTATTACATGTATAGGTTCATCATTTTCCATTAAGCATATTCAGTTCAAAACCTATTGGGTTAACTAACTTGTATTTGTGGTCAATAATTATGTAAACTGTGTGTTCACCAATAGCATATAATTTGTAAACACACCATGTACATGTAGAAGCAATCAATCAATTGGTGAACTTACAATGTAGCATTAACACAACTGGTGAAAATAATTTATTGTAATAATTGTACAATACACTGTTGGTGAACACAGCCTAATAATTACATACACACAATTTGTGAACATTGGCCTAATAATTTTACACAATCAGTGAAGTCTCCCTAATTGGTGAACCCAAGCACATTATAGTTGTTACAATTGATGAACACATGCAAAACAGTCTGATAATAATTGTCCACAACTGCTGTACTTAGAAGACTTGTAGATTAAATTATTGGGACACACAGCCTAATTATTAGTGAACACATGGACTGTGGTGATGTTACACAATTGTTGAATACTGCCTAGTAATTAATAATTGTACAAATGTACATAACTGACATTAACACAAATGATGCACCTGACTTTTACACCTGTAGGCTTAATAATTCTTCAAACAGCCTAATAATGTTACAAATTTTGAGCATTGGCCAGATAATTCAATTGTGCTACATGTATACATACATACATGTAGCACATATATACATCCATGTAATTGTATTTGTGTGTGTTCACCAATTACATCACACTTAGTAAATTGTGCAGATATTGATATTGAACATACATGTGTTTAGACACATGTACATGTATGTTTGATATATGGTAAATTTCACAAGCGCATATTATAAACATTTTCTAGGAAGGAGCATCTAAATTGACTCATGCAATTAAAATGTCCAAGTAATTAAAAAATTCAGGCCACTGTAACTCCATGATGGACAAGCTAATTTTCAGTGCGTAAGAAAGAAGTTGTAGAGGACATAAGTGTCTCTTAGAAAATGAAATAATTAGAAAACTTTAAAGCATGTACATGTAGGTCACTTTGTGCTGCTCATATAATTTGTAAAGATAGAACCAATAATTTTGTGCAATTGATGACCTTAGCCTTAAGCATCTTGGTGAACCACACAATATATGTGTATGTACTGAACACAACCATACATGTACATGTACATGTACATGTACACACAATTTGTGAGCCATTTGTACATGTATTTGTGTACATACATGTTAATGCATGTAGTTTATAATTCCCCACAATTTGACCCAATAATTTTACATAATTAGTGGTGAACCCAAGCACGTTATACATGTAGTTGATACAATTGAGGAATACAATTCCAAGCACCAGGGTGGCATTTACTTATAATACAATTTTATGAATGTCACTGTATTTGGCCTAGACATTAGCCAATGTGAGCTAAACCTAATGATTGTACACACATCTATCTACCTGTACACAACTGGTAAAAATTGGCTAAATAATTTTACATTTGTTTGTAGTCTAGTAGTGTGAGGTGTTCATATGCTTCTTACAGTACATGTACATGTAATTTGTGAACTAACATTGACCCAATAGTTTGACAACTGGTAAACTGGTGAAGATTGAGTTTTACACACAGTAATTTATTGAACTAATAATTGAACTAATAATGTAAACTAATAATTTAATGTGTCAAATAACATTGACACATTAAATTTACATTCATAATGGATGAGCCTTTAAGAATTGTATTTTACACAAATGGCCACAGTAATTTATAAGCTTAACAATGTGGTACATTGTATACTATTGTACAAGTGTGCATGTGTATGTCTAATAATAGCTGATAATTGGTAAACACAGTAGGATTGGGTAATTAAATTTATGTGTTGGTGTTGACATGTACATGTACATTAGTAATACTATGCAAAGAACAACATTAATATTACATAGTACATTCATTTTTGTATTCCCTGTAATGTTGTTATTAATGTAATAATATAATATAAGTACATGTACATGTATGTAAAGGAGTTGTGTACAATTATTATGATACAGTGTTGAAATCATGATTTCTGTATGCTGTATTTGGGATAAAGTTTAATCTTGTTTAGAGCCAGTATAATTTTTTTGACTCTATTGTGTTTTTTTTTTTTACTGTAGTCACACACATCAAAGTGACGAACAATGTGATAAGATATGAATGTTCTATCCAATTCCAAATCTTAAGGATTATGCACTATGTATTTATTCACATCTGTGTTTTTATAGCAGAGAACACTATTATAAATCAGACCACTTTGCCATATGCTATTGTCTAATTGGTGAAAAATGTTTAAAATGATGAACACCAGTCTTATCCTTGTGCACATGTAATTTGACATATTGTCTAACACATTGAACACAATAAGGGTACTCAGATCTCTTGTACATGTACATGTACATACACTCACAGACAACTGGTGACACTCAAAGTTATGCGTGCGCTTACCAAGACATGTATGTTGATATATCAATGTGCACATGTAATTTTGACAAATTGTTGACCGGTAACACACATACAGTACTTTACACAATTATTGAACACAGTAGGGGTACTCAGATCTTCTGTACATATACAATTTTTAACAGTCCGTTGCTCAGAGTTGATTAACTGAGCCAAATTAATTCATAGACAACTGGTGAACACTCACATTTATGTGTGCGCTCACCAAGACATGTACATGTATGTTGAATGATGAGACTCTTTGTTCACTAAATTGTGTCAAACTACACGTACAGCATATACATGTAGGTACATCATTATAATCGGAAGTTTCGTTAGAAACTTCCATATAGGATTTGACCCCGACTATGAATGTCATTAAAAAAACGCGACCCGTCTGTAACAACACTCTTGACGATCGGATCGTGTAGCTTGTTTTAGCAATCGATCTAGAAGTCAAAAATGAGTAGTTTCGTTTTTGTTTCATGTCGCTGAACCGCGTGGTTGTTGAGAACAAGAGTGTACTGCCCGTCCTCGTACCCAGTCTCGGAACAAGGGGCGGGTCGTCTTCTTATTCTTCTCCTTCTTCTTCTTGGCAACGCATAACTCAGGACAGGAACATTTCTAAGCGATGAAAATTTCACCAATAGCTTCAGAATCGGCTGGAGGACTCGCTTTTATATAATATATGAAAAAAAAATTAAGAAAACAAGTAAATAAAAACATTCTCTACGAGAAAGTTGGTGGGATATAGGATTTGATTATGATATTGGTGGTGTAAAAAGCAAGGAAACAAGGTCTTATCAGATGGGAAAATGTCATAGTCCTATATTTAGCACACAAACAACACATGCCCTAGAAATGTGCTAACAGCCTAACAATGTTAATGTTACAATTTTTGAGCATTGGCCAGATAATTCAATTGTGCTACATGTATACAATGTACATTACATAATTTATGGAAATGGCCAATAATGTGTACACGTGTAATTGTACAATATTAGTGAATACACGGGCACAATGATTTAACCTAATGGTTGAACCATAGTCCGCTATCAAATATAATGGTCCATGCACTGTCACAGACTTTAGTTGCAGAGTTATCTCAAATTGGCCTAATAATTGTGAACACAGTCTATTCCATAATTGGTGAACGCTCACAAATGGAATATTTAGGCTATGTTCACCAATAGTTCACCCATAATTTTATTTGTATGTGGTCACCAAGTACATGTACATGTATGGACGCTTAGTAAATTGTGTAGATATTGAACATACATGTGTTGAGATACATGTATGTTCAATATATGGTCTATGAACAAGTAGTTAAAAACCTATTGGGTTAATTTGTGCCATGGTTAAGAATTGTGTAAAGTGTGTGTTACCAATATATGGGGTCATGGCAGTGAAAAGGGACCTAGTGCATATTATAAACATTTTCTAGGAAGGAGCATCTAAATTGAAGCATGCAATAAAAATGTCCAAGTAATTAAAAATTCAGGCCACTGTAACTCCATGATGGACAGACTAATTTCCAGTGCATAAGAAAAAAGTTGTAGAGGACATAAGTGTCTCTTTGAATATGAAAACTATAATAAAATTGCCCAACATGTACATGTACAGTAGGTCACTTTTCACTGCCCATATAATGCATATAATTTGTAAAGATAGAACCAATAATTTTGTGCTAAGTATCTTGGTGAACCACACAATACATGTATATGTATTGGTCACTGAACACAACTGTACATGTGCACACAATTTGTGAACATTGGTGAGCCATTTGTACATGTACATGTATTTGTGTACATACATGTACTTTATAGCAAATGCATGTACTTTATAATTCCACACCAATTTGACCCAATAGTTACATAATCAGTGGTGAACCCAAGCACGTTATAGTTGGTACAATTGATGAACATGATTCCAAGCACATTGACCAGATGTTTAGCAATGCTTATGTTATGAATCTCACGTAATACCCTGGTTTTTTAGCCTAGACATTGGCCAATGTGAGCTAAACCTAACGATTGTACACATGTACATTTACCTGTACACAACTGGTAAAAATTGGCTAAATAATTTTACATTTGTTTATTTGTTTATAGTCTAGTAGTGTGCAGGGGACATACAGGTTTGTTCCCCAATAACACAGGCCAATGGCAGTATTTTTAGGAACCCTCTACACCCATAACACTGCTGCCAAAGATCCCAAGGGTGGAGAGGATTATCATGGGAGGCCAACAGATGTTCATCTCCCCACTCCAAATTACATGTATGAATTTACACCATGTACACATACAGGGATACATAGGGATACACTATATAGATTACATGTTACATGTGGTGCGGGCCCAATACAGAGACTGTATTGCCCTTCTGGAGTGCAATCGGGCACTCTCTGGAGAAGGAATGGTCTGGGGACTGGTGGCCATGTGTAATGGCCTGCTGACACTTATGCTAGATCATGAGTAGACCACAATGTGTGTGCTTGAATAATTACTGTATACCTGGTAAGTAATGGTGCTTGAATAATATTGGTGGTGTTGTTGCTATCTACTATGTAGTGAAATGTTATTACCCACCTGTACTGGGGTGCTATGAATTTACAATTTATATACATGTAACTCAGGGCACTGAAGGAAACAGATATGCTTGCTTCTTAGTAGCTAAGCTGAACTGCCCGGTGAGGTTTGCAAAGATATGAAGATACTTAGAATAACTGTAGCTAAATAAATTGCAAAGGTCAGCAATAATGTCCCTCAAGAGGTTGTGTCGTATAACCACATCTCCTCCATGTCTGCAGGTCACTGCATGGTGGCCAAGGGAATCAAGGGTGGTTTTGGGGCAGAAAGGGCACATGACCCCACCTGAGGTGTTCAATCCCAGCCACCATCTCAATGCAGCCTGGTATTTGTTGGACTCCAGGTACAAGCCCAAACCAACAGAGGGGATCACTGACAGCCAAGAGGCTGCATGAGGAGATTAGCATTTATATTTGTATTCATGTATTGAATTGTTGCTGCTGTTATTATAACCTTCAGTAATTGTTTCCCTCCATCACAGTGGTACACCTCATAATGATGATACCAAGCCAGTGGACAACTTCAGGGAGAAACATAGCAGACCAACATCTGAAGACATGTAATACTTTATAATATAATGTGTGTTAGAATCAAAGATGATGATTGTTTTTTTTTTTAAATGAAATAGTCCATTGGACCAAGTGATGATAATGCAACAGACGACGTCACAGTTGTTAGTAATTATATAATGTCCTAGATGAGATGCTACAGCTGGTTGCCTCGCTCATGATAATTGGCCACAAATATGTATAAATCACACGGTAGAACTCACGTGACGTCGCAATCGAATTCGTGATCGGCGTGTTCTAGATCTACATGTAGTCGTTTGCTAGAACTGAGATCCAAGAAGACACGAAAATAATGACATGGGACAGGTATGCGACTATAGATGTTTATCATCTATTACTAATACCACATCGATCCACTTACCGCATCCACTGTTAAGGTAGTCTCGTACCCAGACCGTCTATGACGTAAGCGATTATCGCTGTAAACAGTATAATCACTACGTATAGACGTAGTGATTATACTGTTTACAGCGATAATCGCTTACGTCATAGACGGTCTGGGTACGATACTACTGTTAAGGAGCAAGCCAAACCAAGATACAAGAGCGCCCTCCAAGAGTGATGACGTAAACAGAACTATTGAGGTATACGTAGCTTTGCGTTACAAATTGCATCTATTATCTGATAATGCATGTATTATAACTGACACTCATTCCACCAACTACGAAGACGCAAGCCCAACCAACGGATACAAGAGCGCCCTCCAAGAGTGATGACATGAACAGAACTATTGAGGTATAGGCACTCGTTATGTTCTGCACTATCATAGATTACACAGTAGGAAACGGATCACTTGCTGTCTCGGCCTGCCATTATTAGGCTGGATAACACCTTTAATGCGGTCACGACGTATTAATTTATATATTTATCTGGTTACCTTCGAGGTCTCTGTATGTTAAAGGTGCCTTTTAGCTTCATCCGTTAAAATCGTCATCATGTTTTCATCACTTGTGTGACGTTCTAAAAATAGGTGGTTGAGTTAAAAAACCTGAGCTAGTCGACATGTATGTGCATTCATTTGATACATACCATGTGGAATGGACCTGTTCAAGTTTTCTTTTTTTGTGTGGTTATATTTTTAATCTCAAAAACCTCCTCATTAACATGGTTTATTGTACCACGCGCAAAAACAAATTGATCAGTTTTGTATATAAAACTTGTTTCTGTAGGGAATAGCTATGTTGCTGAGTGCCTGCATGGTCGATATTTAATGTGCTCATTTGGCAATACAATTGTGGAGTGCAGTCGAAGCCTTCACCTGATGATGAGTGAATCAAGACATTGGGCCATTATAAAAAAAAATGGCCAAGCTCAACATTATCAGGTGCCTAGTATACAGGTGCCTAGTACATTTATGTAACTTGAATCATTGACAAGTCATTTAAATCGGATTTTTTAATAAAACAAAGAAATCACTTCCAATTGCACATGTATAAATGTTAGAATTTTCATATGATTCAATATGAGAAATCACCTTGATTGATCATTCCTCCTTTGTGATTGCTCAAATGATTTTTTATGAAAACCTTTTGTACACACAAGTGAAGGACTAAAAATGAATACATTGGATCATCATGAATTGGCTACATGAAAATTAGTAATGAAATATAAATGATAAGAGGGAGAAAGTATAATAGTGTAAACAGAAATGATTTTTATATCATTTCTGTATTTATTAAATGTACTTGTGATTTGTTGGTATATTAAAAATCAGCATACATGTACTAGTGCCTATGTGATTTGTGAGAAGTAAAAAAGTAACGTCAACAGTTTCCATTATGCAAATGAAATATGTACAGTGTATATGAATGTATTGTGTATATCATGTACACACAGTGGACATCTTGCAGTAATTACTGTAGGTACAAATACATCACTTCTATTAGGATGGTCAGAGTCCATTGTGGATAGCAAGTTTTAATGGACGCCTTGATGAAGTAAAGACACTCATTGAAGCAGGAGCTGATATCAATCAGGCTGATAAGGTTGGTATGAAATGATCTGCTTCATTTAATGGTCTGCATATCCTTGACCACTTTAAATTTGTTCACCTTTGAAATGATATAATGTTATGTGCAATGTCAGGGGCGGATCCAGGATTTCAGAAAAGGGGGGGTTGCTAATTAATATTCATGAAGTGAGGGAGGGGGTCTGGGGTGGAGCCCCAGCCGCCAACGCTTTTTTATTATATCATGCGCACGGTAGTATCATTGCTTAAAGTAAAGATACTACCTTGCCGTTTGTTTGCTCGCAGAGCTGCAGTTGTATTACGAATTTCAGCCATCTTTACTTCGCAATAATTAATGATAATTATTCATTACGGGTTTGAAAGGGTGGGTTGCAACCCCCCCCCCAACCCTCCCCCTCCCCCTGGATCCGCCTCTGAATGTACAACATATGCATGCAGGTTGTCAATATCATGTGGTATAGATACATGTATTCATTGATCGTCCATTGACTGTTGACAATCTTAAAAGCATATTAATTAGAAGTAGATTTTCCTATTTACATCAAATTACATGTAGATGTACATATATTCTTCAGTCTTGTTTTCCAGCATACGTTAAGATCAGCGTTTACCTTGACTAAAATAGGGTTAGGGGGAGACTACTTATTACGTAATCCAGTGGTTGAAAACTGCCATGGAGGGTGAGCTGTCTAAAATGGCATTTTTGATAAAGCACAACTAATTAACTAATTAACTAAAGCCCTTTATGCCAGATTCAATGTGACTCCTATATACTGGATGCATCTCGATACTGAACTGTGTTTGCATGTGAAGGATTTCACTTCGATGAAACAAAAAGCCCTAACTTCCTAATAAGAGTAGAATACACTCCCCTTTTTAAATGCAGACCTGTTGTGCATATGTGTGTGTGTGTGTGTATGTGTGTGTGTGTGTGTGTGTGTGCACGCGCGCCACATTGTAAGTAAAATTGAAATGCCCCACAACAACAGGTATAGAATTACCAAATAATGAAATACATGTACCATTGCCACATATAATGCTGATCTTGTGATGTTGTCATTTCTACACCCTCCCAACATACACCTTCTCCCTCTGTACTTCTCTCATTCACTTCTCTTCTTCATATTCACTTTCAAACTGTTCTCCCTTCTTATGTGCATCTGTGATGCCTTTGTTCCTTCTCTCCTTACCAGAACAATACAACTCCACTGTATGTGGCAAGTCAGGAGGGTCATCATGATGTAGTACAGACCTTGTTGGGAGCTGGTGCTGGAGTGAATATAGCAAGATCTAATGTAAGTGATGTTTAGTTGTGGAGAGATGTATATGGACTAATGAGGGTATGGAGGGATGTTATAAGGATGCAGTAGCTGAGGGCTACATGTACCATTAATAAAATTAATAGTGGATATTTCAGCTGCTCTACCGTTAGCGTGCATGGTATTCATCACGAATTTTCTGGCCCAACTAAGAATTCGTTGGGTAAATCTTATTCATCTACGTGGATCTAATCACGGAACAATTTTTAAAGCCTACTTGTAAACAGTCAGTTCTAACTATACCGCCACATGTAGATCATACATGTACATGTAACACGTGATGGATGCATTTCATGTACAAATATGTCATTGCTTGTACGGTGTCGTTTAAACGGCATACAACCAGTTGACACATTTACATGCATGGTGCTATTCATATGAAACGAAGTTGGGAGTTGGGCCGAAGTTAGAACAATACAGGTCAAAAAAGCTACGATTGTAGTACGAATATGGAATGAGACCTTTCTACTGCCCCATACATGTACACAAAAGGTGTGCTATCTAGCACTGCCCAGCCACATACAGCACAATTCACAGAGAACTCCCTCGGTGTCATACATGTAGTACTCCAGGCTTATCTGTCATCCGTTAAGGAAATCTCCTTATTTGACCAAACACATCATTGCATCAACACTGCACAAAACTGGTATCCCTTTTCACATCACCATAGGTGTAGCGTCACCTGTGCACACCATCTTAAAATCTCATAACAATTGGTGTAGTGCACACAAGACACATTACACAAACATAGAACGGGCTGACCAGTTGTGAGTTTTATTCCCAACGGTAGAACATTATAATTTTCTGCACATTGATCTGTGGAATATGGACCCCACAGGAAATTTATGAACCTAAAGGCCCTGGGGATCCAACCAGGCTCCATTTTGCACACACACCTCAACAATCTTTAACAAATCTGTTTGCAAGTGTGGCTGTTGACTATACCCACCAGTACTCTCATATTACACAGCTTGTGTGCAATGGAGTCCAGTACCCTAAGCACCACCACCAATTCCCTTCCCATAGAACTCTGGGCTGCTTCTCCTGGCAACCTACTACCCTGTGCAACATGCAGGCCATGCTCCACTGTATACCCCCAATAGCCTGTATCACTCACATTTGAATACACCAACCTAACAGCAGAAGGGCTAAGCCATATAGGCTGGGCATTATATTGGGCCACACAACTAGTTGATCTCCAAAACTCTAACTCCAGCTGCACACCTCGGTTGATCTCAAAGTGCTCACACCATGCCTGTCTGGACCACAGCAAGACGTACAAACTCCTAGTCATAATCCTAGACATTGGCCCCAAAGCCAACCCCATGGAAATAACCTTGCCAACCAAACTAGCAATAAACCGTGCATTCAGATGTGTGGCTACCCCAGTGATCTGCAACATGGCACACAACGCTGCCAACTTAGCTTCTGGAACCGAAACACAGCCCCGTTCCAGGTCTGCATCGAATCCCAACCACGCTGTGCTAAGTGATGGGAACCAAACTGACTTACCCTCATGCACAACCAAACCTGCACATTCAAGAGCATCCCTCACCCATGCACTGGCCTTTTTGGCCTCTATCTTACCCTTAACTGCACATATGCCATTGTCCAGGTACATCACTGCTTTTAACCCCTTAGATCGCCATAGCTTAACCAAGGGTCGCATAAGTGTAGAGAACACATATGGTCCATCAAAACCCAGATACTAACTCGTTCACATGACGCAGGTTAAGCACCAAGCGCTTCTTCTGACAGCGGGCTGCAAATATATACGGTCTTGCACTTACTTTCTGGACGTAACCCCCACTGAGCAGCTCAGCAACAGCAAGGTCCACAAATCATGTGTTCACCCACGCCGACTGCTGATTTGTCCTTGTATATGCCGTAGGTTTGGAGTAGAACGGTATCACATACCCTTCCCATTTCCCACTATGACTTTGTATGGGAGCGTGCTTCACATCTTCAGATCATGATGTATTTACTCATATTTGTTTGTCTTTGGATGAATGTTGCTTTTACCATTTAGTACGAAATATGCTGTCCTGAATAATTAATAAAGTTCAACTTGATACCTTTTTTGTCTGATACGGATATTATTGACGTCTAACTTAATTGGAGCCCATCATTAATGATCATTTTTGTGGGTGGTGAAAGGGTTAAATACTAAAGTGCTGATTTCAAAATTCAGATTCATATGGAAGTTTTTAACATCAAGGGAAGACTAACATCTCGCGTTTGTGTTAATAAAAATAAAATTTCATTGTATAGATAACCCCTGAGAACCACATTCGTTTGATGATGTGGCAGCCATATTTAACTCGGCTTATATTACTAAGTGGTGGTAAGTGTGTTACATAACTATCATACAACAGCTATCAACACTGAGGTTTATTTATGCCTCAAGTGTTTCTTTGATAGTGTGTGCCAGCCACATGCAAGTAAGATCTTTTAGTGCATTGTGTAGTATCAATGGCAAGAGCTTCCTAATATACCACAAACCACTTAGACCACTTAACAACACAATTTGTTCATTCACAGCAATTTACATGTACACATGTACATATCAATTTGACTTAGTTAACGAATTTATACATTTAGTTGTGTCAGCCAGACATTGTTTGGCAAATTTACTTCAGCTGACTAACCAGGTCAGTCAACAGAGGAGACGGTCCACTATCTGCACACATTATGAATTGTAGCATGCACAATCATTTGTTGTTTGGACTTAAATTGAACTGTGTGTAGATGTACGTAGATGTACTTGCACAACTATTACTTGTAAAACACAACGGACTGGTAATTTACATTGATCATTCTTGTATTAGAACGGTCAGAGTCCATTGTGGATAGCGAGTTTCAATGGACACCTTGAAGTAGTAAAGAAACTCATTGAAGCAGGAGCTGATATCAATCAGACTGATAAGGTTGGTGTGAAATGATCTGCTCCATTTACATGTACAATGTGGTGGTCAGCATGTACTGGTACTTTAACATGATTTAGAATAAAATGTTTCGGGGGAATTACAACATGTAAAAATCATAACATAGCATTTACAGTTACATAACCATGTGCCTTCTTAGTGGCTGATATTTTTATCCCACATTGCACATCAGTGGTCTCTTATTTTATACTTTATGCCACATGTTCATGTGTTCAAGATGTAATTTCTATACCAATGAAATGTCCAAAGTCAGATGAGCATATGGAGGTGATGAATGATGTTGTTGAGTGGTGGGACAATGACCAAAACCCATCTGTATAGGGAAATAGATTGTTCTGGGGTAAAATCCCATACCCCAATGTGGGAACATCCCCCTCCCCTTCCCTTTTCCCTAACTGTGGCTGCGTCGTTTATTATTCGTTGGCTGCACCACTTTTTATTAGCTTCCATGACTGCTGGGATTACAGCACCGTCCACCCACAAGTTCACACTCGCTCGCGAGTGCAGTGCGAGTCGTGTTCGAGTCATGTTCGAGTCATGTTCGAGTGCATTAACGCGCGCGCGAGTCCGCGTACATTGCGAGTGCCACTCGCTCACTCGACAAAACGATTTACGGTACTGCCAGAAGTGAATTACATCGAGCGGGCGTAACGTATACATGTACAATGCCTAGCCTAATAGGCTGGAATGGTACACAGCACACAGACCAATACTCCAATAGACTGGAATGGTACACAGCACACAGACCAATACTCCAATAGGCTGAAATGGTACACAGCACACAGACCAATACTCCAATAGGCTGGAATGGTACACAGCACACAGACCAATACTCCAATAGGCTGGAATGGTACACAGCACACAGACCAATACTCCAATAGGCTGGAATGGTACGTGTACAGCACACAGACCAATACTCCAATAGGCTGGAATGGTACACAGCACACAGACCAATACTCCAATTGGCTGGAATGGTACACTGCACACAGACCAATACTCCAATAGGCTGGAATGGTACACAGCACACAGACCAATACTCCAAACATAACACCAAACAAAAATAACACTAATAACAACAACAACATCGGGCAGCCAACACAACAACACCACACACAAGGCTGGGCAGGGGACTTAATACAAACCTATATTTTATAAGAAGATGAGCCCACATCTCCTTAAGGAAATACCCCTGTGGAAAATGTCAATAGGAAAGAAAAATCTGCACTGCCCAGCCACATACAACACAATTCACAGAGAAGTCCACCTACTGCCACAGTACTCCAGGCTTACATGTATCTGTCATCCGTTAAGGACATCTGCTCATTTTGCCAAACAATTCACCATCTGGTTTGAGTACATGTATGGGTGTGGTTGGGGAGGATAAATAATAATCTCCAGACACTGTCACATCATTTTCTATAAAGCCCAGGAGGTCATACCACCCACCCCATGTCCCCCAACTACGTATGTATTACTCCACATAAGGATGCCTTTGTTCCTTCTCTCCTTACCAGGACAATTTCACTCCACTGTATGTGGCAAGTCAGGAGGGTCATCATGATGTAGTACAGACCTTGTTGGGAGCTGGTGCTGGAGTGAATATAGCAAGATCTGTTGTAAGTGATGTTCTAGTTCATCAGTTGTAAAGTGGATAAATGGAGAGATGTGATAGGTACTGAGCATGATGATTTACAAATAAACATGGGACAATGACCAAAACCCAAGGCCCACTCTACTCATTATTATTTTCATTGCTGAAGTATAATAAAACTAGTTACTTGAAGAAATTGCATTTCATGTTCAAAGTAGTATGAAATATAACTAATCAAGCAAGATTTTATTTTTTCCTACACATACACACGTAGGACGAGGGTAGAACAGGCATTAAGGTACATGGACATTAAAGGTTTTACTGTTTAACCGATAACGCCTCTTATAAGTGGCAAAATTATTGTGCTTCACATACTCCTCCCGTATTAACGGGTAAGTGATTAATAAAAGTGTACCAACCAAGCACAGGTTATCACAACCTTTGATGACCAAAGCAGATTGATTGTGTGGGGTGTAGGCATGCCAACATGTACATGTAACTCTATTCATAATAATGTTATGAATTACCCTATCAGTCTACATGTACATGTACTTGTAGACCATGGTGGGTCAAGGCCCATGACCTCAGTCCTTACCCTAATACCACAAACCATGTGTACCAACATCTGTACAGAGTACTTGCTGCAACACATCATATACAAATTGATGTGGTGATGTTGTCATTTCTACACCCTCACAACATGCATCTTCTCCCTCTGTACTTCTCTCATTCACTTCTCTTCTTCATATTCACTTTCAAACTGTTCTCCCTTCTTATGTGCATCTGTGATGCCTTTGTTCCTTCTCTCCTTACCAGGACAATACAACTCCACTGTATATGGCAAGTCAGAAGGGTCATCATGATGTAGTACAGACCTTGTTGGGAGCTGGTGCTGAAGTGAATGTAGCAAGATCTGATGTAAGTGATGTGAGGGTATGGAGGGGTATGTTATGGATACAGTAAAAGAGGCTACATGTACCATTAATAAAATTAATGAAAATTCTCCCCCCCCCTCCTCCCCCACATCACATATATGTACACAAAAGGTGTGGTATTGAGATTAAAGAAGTGTGCACGTTACTCAGGTGTGTCAGGCCCAAGTGCATAGCGTATAGGCAGGGGCTGATGTTAATGATTTTCCAGTGCATCCATTACATAACCATCCTTGGCAGATTGTGACCTCTAGTGGCCATGCCTCTTGAAAAGGTGATGGGCCACACCAGCCCTCACTGCAGCAGTGGCACCACCTGCCCACAGACTATGCATGCCAAATACACTTGGTCCATACCCAACTGGGTCATTCCAAAAACCCGCACATTCAAGAGCATCCCTCACTGCAGCACTGCAACTTTAACAATTCATCACAATGCATAAAACCAGCAAATGCCATCAGTGATGAATAAGTGATGGACCACACCAGCCAGGGGCTGACATTAATGACTCTTAATCGCTAATCTATTTCCATCCTTTTATTAGGATGGAAATCCTGAATTAAGGATAACTTTACGCTGCTCGTATCAACTTCAATTGACATCATATTGGATATTTTGTGGGATATTGGCTTTCATCAAAACAGCGCTAGCTAAATAGTCATTTCTTTCTACTTTTTCTCTGACTTCGATTACAAGTGGCACTATTATGAACCCTGCATTCAGATGTGTGGCTACCCCAGTGATTTGCAACATGGCACGCAACGCTGCCAACTTAGCTTCTGGAACCGAAACACAGCCCCGTTCCAGGTCTACATCGAATCCCAACCACGCTGTGCTAAGTGATGGGAACCAAACTGACTTACCCTCATGCACAACCAAACCCGCACATTCAAGAGCATCCCTCACCCATGCACTGGCCTTTTTGGCCTCTATCTTACCCTTAACTGCACATATGCCATTGTCCAGCTACATCACTGCTTTTAACCCCTTAGATCGCCATAGCTTAACCAAGGGTCGCATAAGTTTAGAGAACACATATGGTCCATCAAAACCCAGATACTAACTGGTTCACATGAGGCAGGTTAAGCACCAAGTGCTTCTTCTGACAGCGGGCTGCAAATATACGATCTAGCACTTACATTGTACTGTCTGGACATAACCCCCACTGAGCAGCTCAGCAACAGCAAGGTCCACAAATCCTGTGTTCACCCACGCCGACTGCTGATTTGTCCTTGTATATGCCGTAGGTTTGGAGTAGAATGGTATCACATACCCTTCCCATTTCCCACTATGACTTTGTATGGGAGCGTGCTTCACATCTTCCGATCATGATGCATTTACTCATATTTGTTTGCCTTTGGATGAATGTTGCTTTTACCGTTTAGTACGAAGTATGCTGTCCTGAATAATTAATAAAGTTCAACTTGATACCTTTTTTGTCTGATACAGATATTATTGGCATCTAACTTAATTGGAGCCCATCATTAATGATCAATTTTGGGGGTGGTGAAAGGGTTAAATACTAAAGTGCTGATTTCAAAATTTGGATTCATATGGAAGTTTTAAAAATCAGGGGTAGACTAATATCTCACGTTTGTGTTAATAAAAATAAAATATCAGTGTATAGATAACCCCTGAGAACCACATTCGTTTGATGATGTGGCAGCCATATTTATTTTTTAACTCGGCTTATATTACTAAGTGCTGGTAAGTGTAGGCATCAACTCTGAGGTTTATTTATGTTTCTTTGATAGTATGCCAGCCACAAATGCCACATGCAAGTAGGATCTTTTAGTGCATTGTGTAGTATCAATGGCAAGAGCTTCCTAATATACCACAAACCACTTAGACCACTTAACAACACAATTTGTTCATTCACAGCAATTTACATGTACACATGTACAACTCAATTTGACTTAGTTAACGAATTTATGCATTTAGTTGTGTCAGCCAGACATTGTTTGGCAAATTTACTTCAGCTGACTAACCAGGTCAGTCAACAGAGGAGACGGTCCACTATCTGCACACATTATGAACTGTAGCATGCACAATCATTTGTTGTTTGGACTTAAATTGAACTGTGTGTAGATGTACGTAGATGTACTTGCACAACTATTACTTGTAAAACACAACGGACTGGTAATTTACATTGATCACTCTTGTATTAGGACGGTTGGAGTCCATTGTTGATAGCAAGTTTCAATGGACACCTTGAAGTAGTAAAGAAACTCATTGAAGCAAGAGCTGATATCAATCAGGCTAATAAGGTTGGTGTGAAATGATCTGCTCCATTTACAATGTAGTGGTCAGCATGTACTGGTACTTTAACATGATATAGAATAAAACGTTTCGGGGAAATTACAACATGTAAAAATCATAACATAGCATTTACAGTTACATAACCATGTGCCTTCTTAGTGGCTGATATTTTTATCCCACATTGCACATCAGTGGTCTCTTATTTTATACTTTATGTCACATGTACATGTGTTCAAGATGTAATTTCCATACCAATGAAATGTCCAAAGTCAGATGAGCATATGGAGGTGATGAATGATGTTGTTGAGTGGTGGGACAATGACTGAAACCATCTGTATAGGGAAATAGATTGTTCTGGGGCAAAATCCCACACCCCAATGTGGGAACATCCCCCTCCCCCTCCCCCCTCCCTCCTCCCTAACTGTGGCTGCATCGTTTATTATTCATTGGCTGCATCACTTTTTATTAGCTTCCATGACCACTGGGATTAGGATATTGCTTGACCATATGAATAAAGTGACATGGTGACATGATCATGCAGCATAGAAGCTGTATACTCCCTCCACATGCCTTACATGGTATCCTCACAGTTCCTTATCACATCACCATTGGTGTACCCTCACCTGTGCACGCCATCTTAATAAGACACAATAGGCTGGAATGGTACACAGCACACAGACCAATGCTCCAATAGGCTGGAATGGTACACAGCACACAGACCAATGCTCCAATAGGCTGGAATGGTACACAACACACAGACCAATACTCCAATAGGCTGGAATGGTACACAACACACAGACCAATACTCCAATAGGCTGGAATGGTACACAGCACACAGACCAATACTCCAATAGGCTGGAATGGTACACAACACACAGACCAATACTCCAATAGGCTGGAATGGTACACAGCACACAGACCAATACTCCAATAGGCTGGAATGGTACACAGCACACAGACCAATACTCCAATAGGCTGGAATGGTACACAGCACACAGACCAATTTACTCCAATAGGCTGGAATGGTTCACAGCACACAGACCAATACTCCAATAGGCTGGAATGGTACACAGCACACAGACCAATACTCCAATAGGCTGGAATGGTACACATCACACAGACCAATACTCCATTACCCGCACATTCAAGAGCATCCCTCACCCATGCACTGATCTTTTTGGCCTCTATCTTCCCCTTAACTGCACATATGCCATTGTCCAGGTACATCACTGCTTTTAACCCCTTAGATCGCCACAGCTAAACCAAGGGTCGCATAAGTTTAGTGATCACATAATAATATGGTCCATCAAAACTCAAGTACTTACGATGTGCCTCCACCACCTCCACATGGTGGTAACCTGACTTTAAATCATATACTCACCTGATCTGAAAAGCATCATGGCAATACTCAAGTCTTCATACTTAGTTTCCGTCCTAACTGGTTCACATGACGCAGGTTAATCACCAAGCGCTTCTTCTGACAGTGGGCTGCAAATATACGGTCTAGCACTTACTGTCTGGACGTAACCCCCACTGAGCAGCTCAGCAAGGTCCACAAATCATGTGTTTACCCACGCCAACTGCTGATTTGTCGTTGTATACGCCGTAGGTTTGGAGTAGAACGGTATCACATACCCTTCCCATATTAAATCAACCATCCACTCTGGGGCACATAGCACATCCACCCAAAACTGTACATGCTGTCTCTACCACCCTTTGATGGACACTGGTCAGCCATCACCCAATTGGAATTACCAACATCTGCCCATAGAAAGTTTTATGGCATACCATTAATGTAAAGAGCCCCAAATTTATCTCAGTTAAGGGGCAGGTGATTGATAAAAGTGTACCAACCAAGCATAGGTTATCACAACCCTTGATGTGTAGGAATATAGCTTTTAAACTAAATGTATGTTTAGAACAAGAGCAGCTTGTACACATGTTCTCCATCCACACTCTATACTTTACCTGTAGATTATACAATAAGAAGAGAATTGATACTTGTGCTGTTGGTTAGATGAGCAATATGTGAGGAGTGTGTTCAAATAATCAGTGGAGGGAACTGAAGGGTGGTGACATCAAAGCAGATAGATGGTGTGGGGTGTAGATACACCACTCATCCTTTGTAATACCTTATCAGTACATAGTAATAAAAAACCTTGCTACACATAAAAGTGCTCTTCCAGAGCTAAGGAACAATCTCATAACAGTTAAAATGAACAGCACATGGTGTGCACGTTAGGACACCTACAATGTCCTCTAACATAGCTCCATCTCTTATATCCCTGCCCCCCATGTGGCATTCCATTTCATCCAATCACCATGTCAGGACAACATTTCATTGTATGGAGCACACCAAATTAAAAATAAGTGAACATCTAAATATTTATGCATGGCACTCCAAACACCATGTAATGTTGACATTTGGGTGGGAACTTTTATCACATAGCCATTCTTGGCTGACTACACTGTATGACCATCAGCAGCCATACATGTATATCTTAAGCAGCTGATCATACACACAGCATGCAGCTTGACATGCCTACAGTTCTATACATCTCTGTACATCTCTGTGGATGGTTTAATGGTGTACTTTCCATGTACATGTAAACTACCCCTCCACCTCAGCTGGCACTTGATGTGTTGAATATTATTAATTACCCTATCAGTATACATGTACATGTAGATTGTGGTTGGTCAAAGCTCATGACCTTAGTGTGGTTGCCATTTCTACACCCTCCCAACATGCACCTTCTCCCTCTGTACTTCTCTCATTCACTTCTCTTCTTCATATTCACTTTCAAACTGTTCTCCATTCTTATGTGCATCTGTGATGCCTTTGTTCCTTCTCTCCTTACCAGGACAATACAACTCCACTGAATGTGGCAAGTTATAATGGTCATCATGATGTAGTACAGACCTTGTTGGGAGCTGGTGCTGGAGTGAATATAGCAAAATCAGATGTAAGTGATGTTTAGTTGTGGAGAGATGTATATGGACTAATGAGGGTATGGAGGGATGTTATAAGGATGCAGTGGCAAAAGGCTACATGTACCATTAATAAAATTGCTGTAGTCCAGCAGCTCTAACGTGTATTTAAACTGTGTTTGTGCACAATCAAACGATTCCTTTCCCCACACTAATCACAGATCGTTACACTAATCCCCCCCCTCCTCCCCCTGATTTACACAATCACTGCCCACCTTTTGCCCAAAACACTTTGCCATGCTCTTGTGTACACAAACCACCCATGCCGAAATATCTCTCCATCATGGCTACCAGGTATGTTCTGTAGGTGTCCCTGTACGATCAACTACCAGGGAGGAACCCTCCCTGTACTGATCTGTCTTGCTATATGCTCTTGTGTACATAACGGTTAAAATGAACAGCACAGGGTGTGCCACCTATATGTACAATGCAGGGATTTATTTATGATGGGTGGGTAGGCAACTGGACATGGGTGGGTTATGTCAACCATGGAAGTTATATGTAATCAATTCATATTGTAGTAATACAGTACTGGCTCGGTCATAGAGAAATTTCGTGTATACATTGGGACTAAGCCAACTATTAGTTTTCATAGCGGTTGGTATGAACACTGATGGTTTCTTTAGTTACCAATGTGTATGCTTTATTTCTCTATGATCGAGCCGGTACTGTACTGCTCTTTTGAACTCACAAAGGTGATCAAAATAATTAATTATGCGAGTGGCCATATTTCATAAACGGAACTACATAGGGTATGCAATTTTGTGTAATAGAGTTGGAGAAAATGGTATCTCAATGTGAGAAGGTAAGGTATTTAGGGTGGTACAATTAACCCTATTTGTGGCCTATACTACTCTATGGTAGAGGGCCCAACAATGTCCATGGAATGGGCTCCAACATGATTGGTAGTGGGATGGGTGGAACAGGCTATCCTCTTCCGTTGTGCACAGGCCTGACATGTTGCACAGTTGTGACTAGGGGTCATGGAGAGCTTTCCAGCGGACATAAAGGTGTTTCATGAGCCTAACTATGAGATCCTGGGTGCTCCTATTGGGTATGCAATATTTTGTGCCCTGACCACCAGCTGGATCCTCTTGGGCATCATGCTGTGACGTGCAAAGGGGGTGGTGATGTGGTGTTGAGCCACAACAGCTTAAGAGATGTTTTTGCCCAGTTTTGTCACAGGGCAAGGCTGGGTGGTCAGCTTGAGGTAGGTCATGGGTATGGGGGTGAAAGTTTGCTCAGTAGGCCGGCAGACATCCTAGTGCCCAACTGGATGATTGGGAAGCCTGCTGCTTTTGACCTAACAGTGGTCTCTCCACTTAACTCCACTACATTGAATGAAGCGGGAGCCAGAAGTGGGTTAGCAGCTGGAAAGGCTGAAGTGCGCAAGCACAATGCCAATGACGCCAAGTGCACAGAGTTGGGTTGGGTCTGCATACCCTTGGCAGTAGAGACGTATGGTTGTTGGGGTGCAGAAGCTCAGGGTTCCATTTCTAGACCGGCTGCCCGTCTGGCTTTGCAGTTGCAGTGCAGCAAGTCAAAGGCCATTTCAAGCATCTACCAGAGACTGAACCTCACCCTAGTTCGCTGCAATGCCAGGGCCTTGCTATCCCGTGCTTGGTTTCTGCATTCAGAGGGTGAGGGCTGAAAATGATAACCCTATAGATGTACATGTAGATTGTGATGGGTCAAGGCCCATGACAGCAGTCCTTACCCTAATACAAACCCATGTATACCAACGTGTACAGTGTACATGTGTTCACTTCTCATCTTCATATTCACTTTCAAACTGTTCTCCCTTCTTAAGTGCATCTGTGGTGATGCCTTTGTTCCTTCTCTCTTTACCAGGACAATGCAACTCCACTGTATGTGGCAAGTCAGAATGGTCATCATGATGTAGTACAGACCTTGTTGGGAGCTGGTGCTGGAGTGAATATAGCAACATCTAATGTAAGTGATGTTTAGTTGTGGAGAGATGTATATGGACTAATGAGGGTATGGAGGGATGTTATATGGATGCAGTGGCAGAGGACCATTAATAAAATGTACACAGTAATTGAGATTAAAGATGTTTGCACGTTACTCAGGTGTCAGTCATTCCACTATGACTTTGTATGTGAGCGTGCTTCACATCTTCAGATCATGATGCATTTACTCATATTTGTTTGTCTTTGGATGAATGTTGCTTTTATCGTTTATTACATTGAATGGCTTACGTAATATGCTGCCCTGAATGATTAATTTTTCCCATAAAGTTCAACTTGGAAAGCTCATACCTTTCTTGTCTGATACAGACATTATTAACAACAAACTTAATTGGAACCCATTTTTAATAATCAGTTATGTGGGTTGTGAAAGGTTTAAATACAAAGCGCTGATTTAAAAATTGGGACTGATATAGAAGTTTTTAAAAATATAACCATCAAGGGAAGACTAATATCTTGTTAATAAAATTTCAGTGTATAGATAACCCCTGAAAACCGCATGTGTTTGATGATGTGGCAGCCATATTTATTTTTTAACTTGGCTTTAGTGGTGGCAAGTGTGTTACATAACTATCATACAACAGCTATCAACACTGAGGTTTATTTGTCTTTCATTTATGCCTCAAGTGTTTCTTTGATAGTGTATGTCAGCCACAAATGCCAATGCAAGTAAGATCTTTTAGTGCATTGCTTAGTATCAATGGCAAGAGCTTCCTAATATACCACAAACCACTTTGACGACATAACGACACAATACAGTTCATACAGTTCATAATGTGTGCAGATAGTGGACGTCTCCTGGTCAGTCAACTGAAGTAAATTTGCCAAACAATGTCTGGCTGACACAACTAAATGTATAAATTCATTAACTAAATTGATTAGTAAATTGCTGTGAATGAACAAAACCCACAATCATTTGTTGTTTGGACTTACATTGAAGTGTGTGTACATGTACTTGCACAACCATGACTTGTAAAACACAAAGGACTAGTCATTAATAAATTGATCACTCTTGTATTAGGACGGTTGGAGTCCATTGTTGATAGCAAGTTACAAAGGACACCTTGAAGTAGTAAAGAAACTCATTGAAGCAGGAGCTGATATCAATCAAGCTGATCTGGTTGGTGTGAAATGATCTGCTCCATTTACAATGTAGTGGTCAGCATGTACTGGTACTTTTAACATGATTTAAAGTAAACGTTTCGGGGAAATTAATGGCCATGGTCATCTACAGTGTGGTAAGTTATGTTTAGATGTGACGGGGGTGTGAACTAATGAGCGTATGGAGGGATGTGGTGTGGTGAGAGGGTTAGGGGACATGTTGCAGGATACATGTACATATATTGAGGTAGTATAGTACTCTTATTGTTACCTTTGAATTATTTTACACAATTCCTGTATTATGTAATCTTAGTGGCACATTCATTGTTGGACCTAATATTTTTATGGTTACATCATGTACACTGCATGTGCCTTGAATAGATTTTTATTCCACAAGAGATGTGGTCTCAATATTTTATTTGCCACAATGTACATGTATTCAAATTTAAATGGTTATACTCAGGAGGACTGTAACCTCAGGAGACACATGTACATGTACATTGGAAGACATGTTTTTTAGCTCTGTGCATGTCAGTATTAGCAGAAGGTGTATTGATGTCCATTCACACATGATGGCATGCATAAGTACATGTATATCACTCATGTACATGTACATGTATGGTCTTCAGGATGGGAGCACACCCCTGGACATAGCAGTGAACAAGGGTCACAAGGAAATAATTGAACTACTGAAGCTTAACATGAGCAAGGTTAGGTTAGGTGTGCATGTACATGTACATAGACACCTAATGTGTGTGCTGGTGTGATGTTTGGTACTCATGTGTGTTACGCTAAATACAATGTAATCCCTGCAATATCAACCTTGTTGTGATGTCATAAATCCGTAAATATGTTTGATAATTTGCTGCATGTACATTTTGCCAGACCAACATGTATCATCTATAACTGTATCACTGTTGACCACATTGTACTTCTAACATAACTGATTTCAATAAGAAGTCTGAAAAGTACTAGTTGTCTGCTGCAGACAACCATCAACCTTCATTAACTTCATTACATGAGCTGTAAATTGCCATTTGTTGGTTATGTTAATGAGGCAAAATGCTCAGACTTTGCAGGCCCATGATTTGTCTGCCGTAGACCTTGAATTATAGTGTATGTGTGTTATTTGTATGGTATGTACGTAATTATGTATTTGGCTATGATTAAACGCAGAGACATAAGAAAATAAAATCCTTTTTGAAATCATATTCTATTAAATCTGAGTTTTGTCAATAGGCACTGAAGATAAAATAGACATCTGATGATATACATGTAGTGTTTCCATGAGCACCAAATGTTGCATGTGTTGTTGTATACCATCAATGATGTACATATTCCCATGTACTACTTCAGGATGATGGCCTAACTGAACAGAATAACCTGAAGCCTTCAGAGGTGAGTAGCATGGGTTATGTGTGGTCTGGGGATAAGTTAATAGTCAGTGCAGTGTGCATGTAGGTCACCAAGGCAACACAAAAGGTCTAATGGACCACTCTGCAGCACAATACATGTACATGTATGTACATGCAAGTACACAGACAATCAAATAGTTGCAACACACTGCTAATAATTCATAGCAATATTAATAGTGGTGGGAGCTACAGGTAACCTTGATAAGAAGTGCTTTCGTGTATGCATGGCATACAATTCTTATGTGTTTGGTCTGGAGTACATGTCATTATGAAATGTATATTTGTCTGTTTACAGATAAAGCAGCCAGTGGAACACAAAGAGTAAACATTTGTACCACCAAATGTATTCATGATCCTTCACACTCCACTCTATCTCCTCCCCTCTCTCTTCCCTCCAATATTCCCTCTCAATAGGTTGGTCACATTTGCCTCCACACATGGTGACAATATCAGACTTGAACATGGAGGACAAGTGGCCTGTAGATTTAATAACAACTCAAGAGGCATAGTGATTACTTCTGCTCCTCTTCCTAGTGATGTCATCTTTCAGGTGAGATGACAGGTTTAGACATTGTCACCACATACTGTTGTCCCTCACTGACATGTGGTGCCTCAGTTGTGAGTGTTGTGACTTTCGTGCATGTTATCTTGGCTGCTTTAGATTATACACCCGGGTATACAATTGACCTTGGGATGACACTGTACATGTTACAGTGTTCATTTCACATGCCTGTATAAGTATACATATCTGCACTCATCTATGTTTATTATTCTTGGTTTGTGGGGGGAAAATATCTTATTTGTTGGTACAGTATTTCTGATTTTGTGTGGCTTTATTTCAATGTGTGCATATTTCATATAATGAATACTGATTACACATCAATAGGTAGAGATTATGGAGGTGAACTCCAAATGGAGTGGCTCTCTGTCCATTGGAGTCACTACACAAAGTACAGCACAGGTGGTTTCTGTGGACAATGTAAAGCAGTTGTTGGGACAAAGTTTTATTGTGACATCATCAGTTAATGGCAAACCATCCTTAGCTCTGTATGCTGGAGGGCAGGTATGACACTGTTTAGTTCATGTACATGTGTACATCTGTTGGGTGTGCTATAGAGTAGTCCATGCCGCCATTGTAGAAAATTTTACATCTCATTGATTATTGTATGTATGTATATGTACATGTATGTGAATCAAACTATTCACTAGCTTGTCAATATGAGGCTCCCTCTGGATAGCAATAGAAAGATGCTGCCAAATATATTGAGTAGTATTCTGAGTGTGATCCTCTTGCCAAGTTTATAAGGGAGAGGGATGGATCAAGAAACACCTTGTATTGCTACAGGGCACAAAATACATGTTAAATTAAGCATGTAGTGATACTATGTACTTCATCACCAATTATTCCACATGTACATGTACATGTACAATTAAGAAATGTTTATTGACATGCATTAGATGTGTATCAATAGTACATCTGCAATGAATGAACTGGTTCATGTAAATACATGCACCTCATGCCAACACTTACATATGTATTAATATCACCAGGAAGTGGATCAACTGCCTGATGAAATCAATTTCCATGACCTAAAGGTTGGGGACACAGTTGGACTGCTGTACACAAACTCTGGTACCTTGCACCTCTTCATTAATGGTGCCCACATGGTCACACTTCCCTGCACTGTCCCCATGGGTGTGTATGGTTTGGTGGACCTGTATGGTCAGTGTGTGAAGGTATCCCTAAGACCACTGACACCTTGGAGTGGGGGAAGTCCCCTTCATGTCATGGCTGATAAAAGTGCTCTTGATCAGCAGAGAAAGAAGCTTGCTGGTAAGTTGTCCATGTCACCAGTTGTTTAGACCTGAATATTGCATTGGAGCTTAGTTTTATGTATATGTACACTGTAGTCCTGTTACTTGTACAATACATGTACATATAGCAAACACTTAATTTTTCAACTGCATTGAGAAGTGACTCAGCTGACTCTAAATATGTTGGCTTCTGATGGGTCAGACCAGTTGTCTTTGTATTTTACCTTTGAGTTATTTGTTTGTAACTGTTTATAGTTTGGGTAATGTAACAATAAATTTAGAGGGAAGTGTACCATTTCACACTTGATAGGAGGATCATCACTGGTACACTTGGTGGGAGGAAATTTTTAATATTTGAGCACAGTATCATTAGCTAAGTTTCATTAATTTTTATTGTTGCAATGATGACAACCAACCAGTGTGATGACCATCTCCCTACATGTGCATTCGTCATTGGGCTGGTGGGGTGGCTACAATTCTAACTGTTGTACATGATGCAACTACATTATCTCAAAAAATTTGAGTTGCATAATGAACAATACATGGGCTTGCTGTGTAGTGCATTAATAACTATTCCAGCTGAGCAAAGCATTATGGTGACATGATGGGAATGGTTCTCCCAGCATTCTTCCATTCTGTGACAATCAACCTGGGCATGGGGCTGGTTGTTTCCTCATATTTTATGTAAAACTGACATAGCCAAAATGTGTCTTGTTATTATGCAATTCATGCTGGTTTAATGAGTGCCTACTAAATTATGATGTAATATGAGTTACTTAAAATATGCCAACCCTTACAACACTTAAAGAGTCTGCCAAGTGGCAACTATGAGGTATTATAGGGCCAAACACATTTCATGATAAATGGACGCCTACATGTATTTAATACTTCAGCCCATGAGCATTTACATGTATAGTAATATCTAAATACATGTATGTGAAAGTACACAAGTTCATAACATCAGTATTAATTCTATTTTGCACCCACAGCTGCAGACTAAGGCCTACACATAGGCCCACAGTCAAGCAAATAATAAAACACACACACACATCCTCGTACACTGATTTATTGATCCTTGTGCCTGACATTTGTAGAGAGGTTGTTATTAAATTATTTAATTTATCTCTATCAGAGGCAACAAAATTGTATGAAGAAGCTATGAAGGAAGGTTCAGTAAATATATCGATTATCAAATGCCTGGTGCTTGGGATAGCAGGTGTGGGGAAGACCCACCTCAAGAGGCTCCTCCTACCAGATGGTAATGATAAATCCACTGGTCGTGTTAGCACAGGACTGGCAGATAACCCAGTACAGGCATTTGTTGGCTCTGTCAAGTCCATACTAGCAGGTGTGGATGAGAATGATCCAGGTAGGTGGGAGATTATTGATGAGGCTAAGCTGATGCAGGTCCTTGCAAGTGCATACCATTTGAAGCCTACACCTACAAAAACCCAGATACCTCAACCTCCATCACTTCCAATGGCTTCAGAGAACCTCACTAATAAAAGTTCTCAACCATCTAAGACAGCTCCTAAACCATCTACCCTAGAACCATTGGAAGCAGAGTATCATAGTGACCGTGACGTGTTTGATAACCCAGCTACTGGAGAAGTAGATAGTCTATTCATAGACGCATTCAAAAATATAAGCAGTAAGAAAGTGTTAAATGTTAGGCTGGTCCAGTTCATTGACAGTGGTGGTCAGCCCCAGTTTCTTGAACTCTTACCAGTCTTTGTTCAAGATGTTTCTGTTGTTCTCTATGCTATAAACCTTTCTGAAAGTCTCAACCACTGCCCTATGATCTATTTCTACGGAAAGGACAGTCAACCAGTAGGAAATCCGTACAAGTCTCCATCTTCCCACAAGCAGGTGTTGGAGCAGTGTGTTAGAGCTGCACATGCCAGAGATTTCCGTCCTCATTTGTTTGTAGTAGGAACTCACCGCGATGAGGAGGATAAGTGTTCTGAGACGAAGGGGGGAAAAGGTGATGTCATCAAACAAATGGTGAATTCAGAGTACCTGATATGCAAGAATGGTGTGGACGTAATCTGGGATATAAATGGTGCAAACCCTGATTCCTATGACCAAAAGGTAGCTGGTGAGCTAAGGCATGCAATAGTAGATCACTGCAATGATGAAGCCACTCCTTCCCTGCCTATAAAGTGGTTTGGTCTAGAGATGCAGATAAAGCACACAGCTGTAAGAGGTGTTATCAGCCTTCATAGATGTCTTCAGCTGGCACGGAGCTTAGGTATGGATGAGCAAGCCCTAGAAGCAGCTCTCCTGCACATGGTCAAATATAACCTGTTGCTATGGTACCATAATGTACCCTCTCTTCGCAACATAGTGTTCTGTGATCCCCAAGTTATCCTAAACATCATCTCAGACCTAGTCCAGTGTAAACATGAGCTGGCTGGAGGTGAAGTGTTGGGCATTGCTGGTGTAAAGAATGCATGGTGCTCTAAGTTCAGGGACCATGGTATTGTCAGCAAAGATTTTCTTTATGTTAATCGCTTCGAGAAGCATTTTTTGGATGATGTATTTAATGTAGAGCATTTCACTGCCCTCATGTGCCACCTCTTCATTATGGTTCCATTGGAAGGTGGGGACTACTTGATGCCAGCTCTTTTGGACCCTCTTAGTCCTGAGAGCATCAGACGACATAATGCATCAGCACAACCTCTCCTATTGCACCTCCAAAATGATCTTGTTCCATTTGGATTGTTCAGTTGCTTAGTTTCTTCCATTCAGACAGAATGTTCAGTTTTAGAGGTGAATAAAGTACCAGTTTGTCTTTATAGGAACTGCGTGTCTTTCAAATGTAGAAAGTTTCCAGCCCAATTCACCATTATTGATTCCTCATTATTCATAGAGGTGCACCTTGATTCTGCACGAGACGTTCCCACAGCCTGTCCCAGTATACGAAAGCTGATATATGATGGTATTAAAAAATGTAGTGATGTTCTCCGTTATCATAGTTTGAAGCTCCTCAAAGATGGCTTTGCCTGTTCTAATAAATCTTGCAAAGGTGTGGCCACACCATATGATAGTGACCCTAACCTGGCATCATGTACCAGCTGTTCTACCGACATGGACCTTACCTCTAATCACACTGTATGGATTGCAGAGGAAAGAAATCATTCAAATGGTATGTTAATTTGGGCTCATCTGTACAAATATGTAATGACAATTCCCTTCTCCTTTTGCTTATTTTAGATAAGTGTAGTAGATGAAGTTTAGTGTACATATTCCATGTTCAGAGCCAGTCTGTTATGACATATGAACCATCCCCTCATTGAAACAATTCATCCCCTGCTACAACTAGATACACAGCCATTGTTCTGACAAGTTTCTCATTCTAACTTGACATGCATACCCCAAGTACATTTTGGCCCATAATAGTGAATCATGACCATATAGTTCCTCAACCCGATAATGATTTGCTAATAGGATGATATGTATTATTGATGGTAGTGGTAGGAAACATCTTACATGTATGTGATGAACATAGCCATCTCTGCCTTTGTTTTGTTGAGGTATTACATGTAGAAGCATGATGGGTAACCTTTCCTTTCTCTTGTAGTGTCTACTTCCATGGCTGCCTCTTCTTCCCAGCTATTGTCAGAGCTAGTGGTCCAAGTAGTGACACAGTTGGAAGGTTAGTAGCTGTAGTGATTGGTATACACGTTGCGTATGGGGCCCCATGTTGTGTATAGGGGGCCACATGTTGTGTATAGGGGTCCACATGTTGTGTATAGGGGGCCACATGTTGTGTATAGGGGGCCACATGTTGTGTATAGGGGGCCACATGTTGTGTATAGGTGGCCACATGTTGTGTATAGGTGGCCACATGTTGTGTATAGGGGGCCACATGTTGTGTATAGGGGGCCACATGTTGTGTATAGGGGGCCACATGTTGTGTATAGGGGGCCACATGTTGTGTATAGGGGGCCACATGTTGTGTATAGGGGGCCACATGTTGTGTATAGGGGGCCACATGTTGTGCATAGGGGGCCACATGTTGTGTATAGGGGGCCACATATTGTGTATAGGGGGTCACGTATTGTGCATAGGGGGCCACATGTAGTGTATAGGGGGCCACATGTTGTGTATAGGGGGCCACATGTTGTGTATAGGGGGCCACATGTTGTGTATAGGGGGCCACATGTTGTGTATAGGGGGCCACATGTTGTGTATAGGGGGCCACATGTTGTGTAAGGACCACATGTTGTGTATAATCATTGAATAGGTTATGGTTTGCCCCTCCTCCAGGAACACCCACCATGCCAGAACTATTATCTTTGTCTGCTAAGAAGGTCAATGTAGCTGTAGAAGTTGGTGTAAGGTATTCAAGTTTTGGTATATTTCTACTGAATGATGCCAATGGAGCCATTGTGCAAGCATTGGAGATGGAACACCATTGGAATGCTGAGAGAATCAACATGGTCATTCTCCAACGATGGCTTCAGGGCATGGGTGTAAAGCCTGTGACCTGGTCTACTCTGGTGGACGTCCTTACAAAAATGCGAATGTGATAACTATTACTGTAGTAGCTTGCAAACACTGTTTCAGGCTTGTGATGTAGGTAGTGTGCAGTAACATGTGAACGTTTCACAATTTAGCCCATTATGATAACTAGTATTCTTGTTAGCACATTTGGTCCCAAAATATAATGTATGTGACCAGTATATCTGTACAACTTTTTGTGTGTCAGTAAATTTTTTTAATGATAATACTTTTAATACACTATCAATAAGGTGACACGTCTTACAGGTGTCTGGCTTAGCTCTAATCAAGTTCATGCTTATTAAGGTGGAGTGACACCTGCAAGCTGTGAATATCACTTGAATAAAACTGATCTTTGGCACAAATACATTATATCAGCAGGTCTTGGCTGGGAATGGTCAGGATTAGCCCACTGCTGACTTCTGAAGCTAGCACATGGTGGATGAAGTGCACTAAGGTGTCCCACAGAGCTATGTGGTGTGGAATAGCATCACCCCAACATTTCCCGATTACAGCATGCATACATGTATCCAAGGGGGTCCCGCTGACAGTGGGTGGAGCTGAAGGCACACTGAGTGGAGGACTATTCCTTTCACGGTTTCTGTGACCGAAAACAAAATAGTTTAATATCAGTTTCAGCCTCTCCCATGCACTGAATATTTAATTATTCCCATAACTTCGTACTTTGCATTAAATCGCCTACTTCCTACATTTACATAGTGTAATTCTTTGATTACCAATAAAGGTACATGTATATCTACATGTATGTACATGACATTGTGTGCATGCTCATGTCAGTAAGTCACATTATGTTTGAAGGTTTTGTGGCTCCAAAAGTGTTGGTAGAAATGGGCCAGTAATTTTGCAATTAGTGAATGCTTGTACACAATTAGTGAGCACATCCCAACAAGTGTACACATTTGGTGAAAATACGTGGACAGAAAAGCACACTGTGCAAATGATTTGTTATACGATAATGTATTCTATAGCGTATATTTGCTGTGCCATCACCAAACGTTCATTGAGGAAGCCCTTGATGCACGCGGCTGACAACTCGTCGCAGAAGATGAAAACAAGTGGACATCCACTTGCAGGATGACCAGATGATAGGTAGAGCTGGTCATGATGAACTGAAAGAAAAAAGAAGAAAAAAGAAATTGGCAGGTACATGTATCACCAAGAATTTTTAGGAACCCTCTACACCCATAACACTGCTGCCAAAGATCCCTAGGGTGGAGAGGATTATCATGGGAGGCCAACAGATGTTCATCTCCCCACTCCAAATTACATATATGAATTAACACCATGTACATATACAGGGATACATCCTGAGGTGTTCAATCCCAGCCACCATCTCAATGCAGCCTGGTATTCATTGAAGCCCAAACCAACAGAGGGGATCACTGACAGCCAAGAGGCTGCATGAGGAGATTAGCATTTATATTTGTATTCATGTATTGAATTGTTGCTGCTGTTATTATAGCCTTCAGTAATTGTTTCCCTCCATCACAGTGGTACACCTCATAATGATGATACCAAGCCAGTGGACAACTTCAGGGAGAGACATAGCAGACAAACATCTGGAAGATAATAAAAGACATGTTACACTTTGTAATATTATGTGTGTTAAAATCAAAGATGATGATTGTGAAAAGTCCATTGGACCAAGTGATGATAATACTACAGATGACGTCACTATTGTAATAATTGTACAATACACTGTTGGTGAACACAGCCTAATAATTACATACACACAATAATAATAACAAATCACATATAGAACCATACAGCACACCAACATATTATTATTATTTAATTAAAGTCAGAAGGGATCACAGTCCTAGCCAGTATGGCCCTTGCTATGGCTCTCACCAGGGTGATATTCTACCTTCCAAACATGTCACTGATCACCCTGGCTTTACGAAATGAGGAAGAGCCAAAGGCCAAGCGTGTGGCCAGTAGAGCAAAGGTTCCTCTTGCTTCCTCACCCCAATTGCAGTAAGTTTCTACTGCTAGAGGCACACACCTCCAGCCTAGTTCAGCACATTTAGGGTCATTGGCTGTGTGCTTTCTGTTTTCTGCAGCTTCAGCAGCAGCACCCACCCTCCTACTTGCCTCAGCCAAAATAGCAGGGGTAAGAGGAGATGTGACCGTGATGTCAAAGGCCGCCGGCTTGCCTTGAGCCCAGTCCCTCACTAGCACATCAGCTGGGCGAGCACGATCCAGTCCTGGAGTGAGGCCACTTCCAGCTTCTAACCTTGCTGCAATGTGGGCTTGGTGGCAAAAGCTCAGAAAGACATCACGCAACCTATTGTGACGTATAACTACATCGCCACCACGCCGGCAGGTAGCTGCATGATGGCCTAGAGGGTCCAATGCCACATCAGGGCAGAGACCACATGAAGAGCCTCTGGAAGTGTCCAAGCCCAACCACCACTTCACTGCTATCTGAAGCTCATTGGGATCTAAATGTAGCCCAAGACCTATAGAAGGCACAACTGAGAGCCAAGAGACTGCATGGGGTGCAGATGTAGAAAGAAGACGTGCTTTGTCTGCGTCAGTTGCAGCTGCAATTACACACAATTTGTGAACATTGGTCCAATAATTTTACACAATCAGTGAAGTCTCCCTAATTGGTGAACCCAAGCACATTATAGTTGTTACAATTGATGAACACATCCAATGATTTCAACACAACATGACAATAATTGTTCATAACTCCTTAAAATAGTGTTACTCTTATGTAAACACAACATGCACTACTCAGGACATGTACGTGTATTCAGTTACTACTGTAGATTTAATTATTGGGGCACACAGCCTAATAATTATGCACAATTAGTGAATACATGGACTGTAGTGATTTTACACAATTTTGAACAATTGTTGAACACATCCCTATATTTAATAATTGTACCAATGTTCATAACACAAAAGATGCATCTGACCAGCGTAGTGTTTAGCAACACAATGGTATGAATGTCGTTTAATGCCCTGGTTTGATTTATGAAGCTTAATAATTTGGTAATGTTTGTACAGTAGTATGTCTAATAACACATGTAGCTGATAATTGCACTATGGAGAAAAAGTTTACTTTAGTGCAGGTGCGTTCCTTTTTACACACATGGGTGATGTACACTACTGCATGATTACTAGGCTAGGCTCACTGCACCCTGCCGTACATATTTCTCCCTCTGTGTGTATTTGGTGTATGAGTGTGTGTGTGTGTGTGTGTGCGTGTGTGTGTGTGTGTGTGTGTGTGTGTGTGTGTGTGTGTGTGTGTGGGCATGTGTATGGTTTTCAACTTGATTTCATGCTTCATTTCTCAACTTGATTTTTACACCTTGAGCTAAAGGATGTCACTGCCATGTGGTGGGCATTAATTAGGTATGTCAAGACATTACTTGACTGTGCATGTTGCTCTGAATGTTTATTTCAACCCTCCTTTTAATACCATACATTGTTGCCAATCTGGATGTGTAATTAATTGGTTGAACTGTCTTCAACACCCCAACTGTTACAACCTCTTTCTTCCATTAGCACTGCCTCCCCACTTGAGAGTATTGTGTGGTGGATATATCTCCCTTCCCTTATACTTGTGATTGGAAATCTCAACTGTTACGGGTCATTCCATTATAAGTGGGGTAAGTGCGTGCTTCACATCTTCCGATCCTGATGCATTTACTCATATTTGTTTGTCTTTGGGTGAATGTTACTTTAACCGCTTATTAAGTTAATAACTAGAATGGTTTACGAAATATGCTGCCCTGAATAATTAATTTTTCCAGAAAATTTGCAACTTTGCAGGCTTATAACCTTTTCATTTTTTGCCTGGTAGTGCCTTCTTTAGCATCAAATTGAAGCTCAATTTACGTAGAATCTGTATATATATTTAACATTATTGAGTGGTGAAAGGGTTAAATAAAATTCATCATCGTAGCGCAGTTTTCTAAATTGAGATGGTTTCCGGATCGATAAACAGAAAAAAAAAATTTCAGAATTGAACGGACCATCAATATTGTTGTTTTTATGAAATAAAATTTTTGTTTATAGACAAGCTCTAGGGACCGCATCGAGTTTTACGAGTGCCCGCCATCTTAAATGTTATACAGTATATTTTAGCACTAATCTAAAGTAAGTGTTTGTTTATACGCCACACGTGTGTTACATAAGTATCGAACCGCAGCTAAGAACACTGGCCACCAATTGCGCTCAGCTAATTAATAATGAGTTTTTTTTTTTAAAGAGTGCATCATTTAGAAGAATGGGCAGGTAAGCTAGTCTATGACACATGAATGTAGAAATATAAATTGCTTCGTTCTTGTTGCAAGTATAAAGCAACCAGCCACGGCCGAGAACTCTCTACTTCTTGAAGGCGACCGGCAGCGATCACATCTATGACAGTCGCTATACGAGAACGGGTAGCGATCGAACCGTCCCTTTTCCTATAACCCTGAAAAGCTGTTGATACCTCCCGCACACAGTACGTCCAGTGCGTGGGAGCTCAAGGACAATGAAACCAGAGCCACCATCCCCACCGCTATCCCCACCAATGCAAGCACCAGTAACAGGCCTGTTACCCGTACTTGCAATTGGTGGAGATGGCGGTGGGGCCTGTTACTGGTGCTTGCAGCATGCAATTGGTGGGGATGGTGGCTCTGATTTCATTGTCCTTGAGCTCCCACGCACTGGACGTGCTGTGTGCGGGAATAAACCCGCAGTATCAGCAGCATGCATACGCCCTTCAGGGTTATAGGAAGGGGACGGTTCGATCGCTACCCGTTCTTGTATAACGACTGTCACAGATGCGATCGCTGCCGGGTTGCCTTAAAGAAGAAGAGAGTTTTCGGCCGTGCTTGGTTGTTTTTTACTTGCAACAAGAACGAAGCAATTTATATTTCTACATTCATGCGTTATAGACTAGCTTACCTGCCCATTCTTCTAAATGATGCACTCTTTAAAAAAAAACTCATTATTAATTAGCTGAGCGCAATTGGTGGCCAGTGTTCTTAGCTGCGGTTCGATATTTATGTAACACACGTGTGGCGTATAAACAAACACTTACATTAGATTAGTGCTAAAATATACTGTATAACATTTAAGATGGCGGACACTCGTAAAACTCGATGCGGTCCCTAGAGCTTGTCTATAAACAAAAATTTTATTTCATAAAAACAACAATATTGATGATCCGTTCAATCCTGAAAATTTTTTTTTTCTGTTTATCGATCCGGAAACCATCTCAATTTAGAAAACTGCGCTACGATGATAAATTTTATTTAACCCTTTCACCACCTACTAATATTAAATATATATACAGATTCTACGTAAATTGCGCTTCAATTTGATGCCAAAGAAGTCACTATCAGGCAAAAGATGAAAAGGTTATAAGCCTGCAAAGTAGCAAATTTTCTGGAAAAATTAATTATTCAGGGCAGCATATTTCGTAAACCATTCAAGTTATTAACTAAATAAGCGGTTAAAGTAACATTCACCCAAAGACAAACAAATATGAGTAAATGCATCAGGATCGGAAGATGTGAAGCACGCTCCCATATAATGTCATAGTGGAATGACCCTTACAACATAAGCACAACTCCACTCTCCACCAAGAAGCTGATTGATGTCCTCTCATCCTGTGACCATATGGTCCTGGCTGAACAATTTAAGACATTGTATACACTGTAGAATAGTTTGTAGCATGAATTTAGAATGATTCATTCATTTGATTGTGATCCCAAAATTCATTTTGTGTTGATGACGGTACAGCTTTACACTTTAATAAACAAATTAAAGACGTAGGCCTATATTAAAAGCGGTCATGAAGACAGGAGCTAGATATAGTTGGGCGTAGCCCGACCTTCACGTATTGGTTGAAATACGCCAACACGCGAAGGTCGGGCTACGCCCAACTAGGCAGAAGCTTCGTGGCCAGGATGGCTATTAAAGATGTTCTGTTGATGTTCTATTGATCAAGCAATTATTATAGGACGTGATTCACTTCTCTAGTGAAGACAGTGAGACCGTGACTACATTGATTATAATCTAGCTATATGCACACACTTATGCTGAAGTGTGTATCAAAACCCTCAACGATGACTCAGAATTAAGTCTCAACGCATTTACGTTAGCGTAAAAGATAACGAACCAGGCCATCAACAACTCACTTCAAATTCACGAGTTACTGTATGGCTTAAGCTTGCCACAAAGAATTATAAGGTACATGCATGCAGTTACATCTAATGACCCAAAATGCTAGGCCTACCATAATTTTTGTTTTGCAGTTAAATTAATTATTTTAAAAAATTAATTAGACAGGGATCTGCAGCTGTTTACTCTATTGATGGAGCTCTTTAACAGCGGGAGTGCTTCCTAAAGGACGGGATTCCATTGCAGGTAAGACCTCTTGGCGCTAATATAGGCTGTTGTTTGTGCCTGACTTCCCGCATACATCCTGGTACATCCGCCGCGGGTATTGTTATAGCTATTAGTATAAAGGATTGAGTTTGTTTCGAGTGTCTGATATTTTCACGCAACTCACTGGAGAACACGGGACTAATAGTTGTACACATTTGGTAAACATACTGTAGACCCAATAACGCTACACACTTGGTGAGCTGAGCCAGTAAAGTATATCGATCGCTGTGCCTAGTCGGCAACTTCATCACTGAATTACGATGTAGGTCTGTCTGGTCTACGAGACTATTTTGGTGAGTAAAATAAATGATAACTCATCAAATCATAGATTAAATAATCTATGTCAAAATCAAATGATGATTGTTTTAATATTGATTATTAAGTTTAAACCTGGAACAATTCTTCTACTTTTGATGACCCTAGCTACCGACCTCACTAGAGAGATATTCACCCCCATATACCTAATTAATATAATTGTTGAAATGTCAGTTTTTTTATAAGCATCCCTTTGTGCTCTGATCGTTACATTTAGCATATTAGTGATAACACATACCCTGGTTGGATAAATATTGGTCAACTAATATTACGTGCAATTGATAAACATACATGTACATGTGACTTTATTATGCAGATTTGGTGACTCTACATTGTAGTGAAGGGTTAATGCTATTTTACAGAATTTGGGAAAACAGTTTTCAAATGATTAGCACAGTCTACATGTGATGCATTGGAATTGGTGAACACACCCAAATAATTAGTTTGTTTGATAATCAAATTCCAAAGTTATTATACTATACACAGCAGCAGATACATACTCACAACTAAAAGGCACTACAAGTATAAGTTTTTACTATCTGTCTCTTAAGTTAATCGGAACCTGTAATTGTACAAATTGTTGAACACATGAACACTATTTGGAGAACACATGTATTATACACAATTATTGAACACAGTAACTGTACACAAGTCTGGTGTACATACAATATTTTATGTGTAGGCTTAATTATAGCTCATCATTGATTAACTGAGCCTAATAAATTGTAACAATTCATAAACAATTGGTGAACACTTGCAAATGATGTGTGCAATTTTAATAGGGTAAACTGTACTACATGTATATGTTCACCAATACATGTACATGTAGTTCACAAGTTGTATTTGTGAGTGTTCACCAAGTAAATGTATGTTAAATGATGAGACTGAATTCTCTAAACTGTATGACATGTATAGGTTCATCATTTTCCATTAAGCATATTCAGTTCAAAACCTATTGGGTTAACTAACTTGTACTTGTGGTCAACAATTATGTAAACTGTGTGTTCACCAATAGCATATAATTTGTAAACACACCATGTACATGTAGAAGCAGTAATTTTTCACAACTGGAGAACTTAGCATAAACACAATTGATGAACCACATAATTTATTGTAATAATTGTACAATACACTGTTGGTGAACACAGCCTAATAATTACATACACACAATTTGTGAACATTGGCCCAATAATTTAACACAATCAGTGAAGTCTCCCGGTTCTCGGAGAAGTATGGGATTACTTCAGAGTGTCGTTTAAATACCGTATATATTATTGTGGTCTAACACATTTGTAAAAATACTTGTGCCCTCGGAGCACGAGTTATACATATCAAAAGTACTAAAACTATATTTCCGAGCACGGACAATAAAGCAATTAACGCAATTAAAGCCCACACGTCATGTGACCATGAAAGAGCTCTATGTTATAATAATCAGGTCTATCTTGAACATAATGTGTAAACTGAGGTGTGCTTCATTAAAGCTATCCGTGATGGAAACTCCTAGACCCCATTGTCTACTGCCAGATAATCATGCTGAGTCCACAATTTTTTGCACCCAATAACTGGAAGTTGAAATCAGATGGAATTGATTCCCTTATCCACTGTATAACTTGTGCAAGGTCAGCATCACCCTTTTGCAGGTTCCTCTGCTCGTCATGTGATAGGTTTGGGAACCACACAGCTGCATTTACCGCATGAATACTGCCCAATTTTTCCCTACCAGCCTCAACACCACACCCATCATCCAAACCACATTGCTAAACATGGCAGTCTGGACATTGAGTTTGCAATCCCATGTTTCTGTCCTAATTGGTGAACCCAAGCACATTATAGTTGTTACAATTGATGAACACATGCAAAACAGCCTGATAATAATGATGATACACAATTGTTGAATACTGCCTAGTAATTAATAATTGTACAAATGTACATAACTGACATTAACATACACACACACACAATGATTTAACACAATGTTTGAACCATAGTCCACAGTCAAATTAAAATATCGTGGTCTTCAAATTGTGAGCACAGCCTATTCCATAATTGGTGAACGCTCAGAATGGAATATTTAGGCTGTGTTCACCAATAATTGTATTTGTGTATGTTCACCAAGTACATGTATGGAGGCTTATTTAAAAATTGTCTAGATATTGAACATACATGCCTAGACACCATTGTGTGTTCAATATTTACAAATAATTTAAAAACTGTGAACAAGTAGTTAAAAACCTATTGGGTTAATTTTTGCCGTGGTTAAAAATTGTGCGAAGTGTGTGTTACCGATATATATTATTTGTAACCCCATTGAGCCAATACTTTTGTGCAATTGGTGAACTTAGCCTTAAGTGCATGAATCATTCAACACACTTGGTGAACCACACGATGTATTGTAATAATCATACAATACTACATGTATTGATCACTGAACACAACCTAATAATTGTACACACAATTTGTGAACATTGGCCCAACACATGTGAGCCATTTGTACAAGTATTGAAGTTCATACATTATAACATACATACATGCCACACAATTTGACCCAATAATCTTACGTGAACCCAAGCACATTGACCAGGGTGGTGTTTAGCAATACTTATAATACAATGTTATGAATGTCACTTAATACCCTGGTTTTTTGGCCTAGACATTATTGGCCAATGTGAGCTAAACCTAACGACTGTACACAGGTACATTTACCTGTACACAACTGGTAAAAATTGGCTAAATAATTTATTTGTTTATAGTCTAGTAGGGCGACGTGTTAATATGCTTCATACAATAACAGTACATGTATATTGACCCAAAGTTTAACAACTGGTAAACTGGTGAAGATTGTCTAAATAATTTTGCACACGTTAAGTGTGTGAACTAATAATTGCTTAACATTGACATATTAAATTTACATTCATAATGGATGGGCCTTTAAGAATTGTTTATCACAAATAGTGAACAAAGCCCCAGTAATTTATAATTGATGAAACATAATAACATGTATTTCCAATAATAGCTGATAATTGGTGAACACAGTAGGATTGGTTAATTATCTTATCACATTGTACATCACTTTGATGTGTGGGACTGCAGTGAAATAAAAAAGTACAAAATAATCAAAAATAATAATAAACCTTTTATAACTAGAAAAATTGTGGCTCTATACAGTGATTAAACTTTATCCCAATACAGCATATAGAAATCACATATATCATAATATCATGATTTCAACACAGTATCATAATAATTGTACACAATTCCTTTACATCATTACATCTTTATTATTTTATACACATATGACACAAAGTAACATTTGAACTACATGTACATATAGCTAGCCAGCAAACCTTGGATATTGGGTATTAATGTCTCAAATGTGTAATCCACTCTGGAACTCAGCTACAGTATATGCTTATGAAAATTAGCGATCTATTTATAAACATCATGAGAAAGTTTCTTACTATCTGTCTCTTAAGTTAATTGGAACCTGTAATTGTACAAACTGTCGTACACATTTACACTATTTGGAGAACACATGTATTGTACACAATTATTGAACACAGTAACTGTACACAAGTCTGGTGTACATACAATATTTTACGTGTAGGCTTGATTATTGCTCACAATTGATTAACTGAGCCTAATAATTTGTTACCATTCATAAACAATTGGTGAACACTTACAAATTGTGTGTACAATTATAATAGGCAAAAGATTTTATTTTTAGGCCATGTTCACCAATACATGTCCATAGTTCACAAGTTGTATTTGTGTGTATGTTCACCAAGTACATGTATGTTAAATGATGAGGCTGAATTCACTAAACTGTACTACATGAATAGGTTCATCATTTTACCATTTAGCATATTCAGTTGAAAACCTATTGGGTTTACTAACTTGTGGTCAATAATTATGTAAACTGTGTGTTCACCAATAGCATATAATTTGTAAACACACCATGTACATGTAGAAGCAATCAATCAACTGGTGAACTTAGCATTAACACAACTGGTGAACATAATTTATTGTAATAATTGTACAATACACTGTTGGTGAACACAGCCTAATAATTACATACACACAATTTGTGAACATTGGTCCAATAATTTTACACAATCAGTGAAGTCTCCCTAATTGGTGAACCCAAGCACATTATAGTTGTTCCAATTGATGAACACATGCAAAACAGTCTGATAATAATTGTCCATAACTGCTATTTTTTTTCCAATGTAGTCACACACATCAAGGTGACGAACAATGTGATAAAATATGAATCTTTTATCCAATTCCGAATCTTAAGGCAAAGTTCCATTATGCACTACACAGGACATGTATTTATTCACATCTGTGCTTTCATAGCAGAGAACACTATTAATAACCAGACCACTTTGCCATATACTATTGTCTAATTGGTGAAAAATGTTTAAAATGATGAACACCAGTCTTATCCTTGTGCACGTGGCCAGGATGGCTATTAAAGATGTTCTGTTGATGTTAAACGATCAATTGTAATTTACGTTAGCGTAAAAGATAACGAACCACGCCATCAACCACTCACTTCGAATTCACGAGTTACTGCATGGCTTAAGCTTGCCACAAAGAATTATAAGGTACATGCATGCAGTTACATCTAATGACCCAAAATGCTAGGCCTACCTAAATGCTGAATAATTTTTGTCTTGCAGTTAATTTATTTATTTTTAAATTAATTAGACAGGGATCTGCAGCTGTTTACTCTATTGATGGAGCTCTTTAACAGCGGGAGTGCTTCCTAAAGGACGGGATTCCAATGCAGGTAAAACCTCTTGGCGCTAATCACAGGAAAAAAAGTTTGTTTTGCTACCCTGAAGTTCTAGAGTAGTTCCATATGATCTGATGTAAATGTTGTTGTAAACCGATGTAAACTGTGATTTGCGAATGCTATAAAAATGGTGTTTTACATGGCATGTATTTTTTACATCTGTAGTAAAATTTGCTCTACTTTTGCATACTTTGCTACTGTAGTAATACTGCATTGCAATAGTTTTAGCGACTCACAGGAGCATTGCGTGTGTGTGAAAATACCACAAATATCGTTACTTGTGCCCAGATTTTACATTACTGCACTGTAGCAATTCCACATTAGTCTGGGAACGAGAATGTGCAGCCATTAATTAACATTAACAAGGAGTAAACTTTATAAAGAAATGAACTTCATCAATTACATTTTCAACACAATTACATCCTCTTTACACAACCCAGCTGGTTTTTTGCTTGTACTAATTTCTCTTCTACGAGTCTGATTCCAAAATAAATTAGAAGTTCTTGAAGTGTGCAGTTCTTTTTTGGTCTAGGAATTCCAAGCCCGTCAATCTGAGCGACAATCCCTGTAATGCACACACGCGCACTGTGTTGTGAATGCCACCACTGTGATGCAACGAGTACAGCATCGTCATCATCCATTGTATTACTGGTAGTAAGTTACAAGAAAGTCATGTTATAGGAATGTGTTAATTTGAACAGTAACATACCATTTCTTGCTGATTAGGAAAATCTCTATTCTGCTGAATTTGTTGGGCCCTAGCCAATTTATACTCAGCTCTGTTTCACGTTCTTCATCACTGGTTGACTTTGAAAACAGGGACAAGGTAAGTGGTCTAGCAGCAACATCAAAAGTGTGAAGGCCCCAAATTATTTGGTGTGAAGGTAGGACACACCAAATCAGGTGTGACCTTCATACCAAGTGCAGGGGATTTCACCCAAAAAACAAAAAGGTGAAAAAAACTATGCATTATTCAAACCCGAGATCACCTGTACTACAGCCCTGTACCTAACTCCGGGTCATTCCATATTCAATTGAGCCACCCTAATAACATCACTGTCTAGTATTGAAGTACCATTTCTTATTTACATTGTCCCCATGGAAATGCACCAAATTGCTATACATTTGTATATCCCATGTTGTATGGTTTTAAAAGTATAAGCTTATTAATTTTTAATCATTTTCTCTAATTTAGTCATTTTAGAAAGATATAACTTTAACTAGGTCTGAGGTATATGGATACATTTTGCACAAAAGAGTACTTGCTATGGAGTTGAACCTGTACCCTATGAATTTCATAACATGATATTATTGGGCTTCATGTTTGGCACAATTTAATGACTAAAGTAGTAATTGCTAAAAATATTAAATTTCAAAGCAAACCAAACTTTTACCATAGGTAGTTACTATCACTCCTCACATATTGTACTGATCACCTTTAAGGGTGAAGTATGTCCTGGGCTGGGACATCCCTTCAAAGGACAGGCAGCCATGTTTTATCCTCCCTTCCTAAGTGTGTTTACTTAGTGCAGTTTACACAGTTGATGGACTACTTATCTACTCTGTCAACAAAACAATTTACACCTGCATAACCTGCACTACAAGTATCTATTGCCTAGCAGCTAAAGCACAGTTGGCTTCTTGCATCTCTGTTTTGCTTAGAGTATAGGTTCTTCCTGTGGTTGTTATTGGATTCACATGGGTAAGGATGTCTGAGGGATCTATGTCCATGATATCTTCGTGATCCGGAAACACAAATGAGCTAGATGGTAATTGTGGATGCAGGAACTTCACTGTGACAACACATTCTGACTCCACAACACTGAGCACACAGCCAAGCCAACATGCTTCGTTGTACACAACTGTCACATATCCACCAATGCCAATGGCAGTGCATGGAGCACAATTAATACCCTCTCTGTGCACAACCCGTTCGGCTCTGCAAATTGCGCTTTTGGAGAATTGCCTAACCTCCACCATGCAAGCAGATAAGGGTATAAAACTGTGTAGGCTCTGTGTACCTGGCACTGTTCGGCTCATTTTATGCCTTTCCTCAAGCATCTTGGCTTCTTCATCATGCTCTTGCACAGTTGCAAACCCAAAGTGCATACCCTGGATGTGGCCAACTGCAAATTCGTACAGCTGAAGTGCTGTTAGGATGTGGTTGTCATAGGGATGCTGCAAACAAGCCTTAGTTGCAACTCTTTTAACTGTTCCTCCAGCACCATCACCTGCTGACTTTCCGTGCGATGTAGCAAAAAAATGCCACTCTGCGTAAACTCCAAAGTCAGCAAAATGATGGCACAGGTTGAGGAAGTTTTTGCAATTTTTGTATTGGGCTGCACACCCATCAGACATATACCAGATCTTTTTAGGTAGCTGGCCACCACAACACACCTGGGTCAGGAAATTGATAAGCTTTCTCTGGAAAAGGTGTACTGCATTCACATCATGCTGTATACATGAGGATATGACAATGTAACAGACACTTCTCAGCTCACCGTTGTCTCTATAGTAACATACGAAAGGATGAATGGTTGCTGAATTGTTACTCCAATGGAAGGATTGTATTTCATCCTGGACTACAAAGCTGAAGTTTTCTGAAAAGTCAGCCACCACCAAGAACTCCCCAGGTCCAAGACTTTCCTTTTTTTCTCGCATGAAATCAGCCTGCATCTTTGCTATGAGGTCATGAACTAAGAGCTTCTCAAGCATGCAACCGAAACTGTCCAGGAACTCGTCTACTGTCTGCACCTTGGTTTCCAGCGACGATCGGTCTGTATTAGTCCACTGCCTATACTCTACTGAATCTATCTCACACTCATCCATTATAGCTTGAAGCTCAGCACAGAGTATTTCAACACCAGGGCACACGGTACATTTACCTAGAAAGCACTCTAAAGAAGGTGGGAAACACTGCATTTTAGCTAGACAATGGCGGTAGTGTTTTATTTCACCACCTGTTATATGCTCCAACCTGCTACCAACCATCATTAGTTTAACATTCTGGTGGATCTTACACACACAGACTGAGTGTGTGCCACTTGCTCCAGCTATAACACATTCTGCAGGCCGCAACTGAGCAAATTTAGAGAAACCAACTTTCAATCCTGGGTTGCGTTCTTTGAATTCACGATAGGCTTCTCTGAGATTGCACATGAGCAGTCTCTTTGGCTGGTGTACCCTTTTCCCATCAGCTCCCCTAACAGAAACAAAGTTCTTCATGCCAGGCATTACCCGGCTGATGTCATCAGATAGATAGAACTTCTTCACTTCTTCAAAAGCTACATTAACACCATGATCATGTGACGAATTAGGGCTTGACAAGACACCTTTTTCAGCTACCAACCTTTTAGCCTGCCCAGCCAGATAACGAGAAGCATTAAACACCTTTGCTGTTTTACGAACAGACCAGCTCTTAGGTACAGCTGTTAGGACAGTCAGCCTTTCGCTTCTTACTGTTGTGGAATGAAATTTCTCCACAAGCTGTTGGATCATCTCCTCCCCATCATTCATTGATACTGCAGATGTACCACTCTGCACTGCCTCACTTTCACATCTACTCCTTTTTGCCTTAAACTGCTCGGACAAGGAGAGAGATTGACTACTATCAGAAGATGCATCTTCCTGTCCACTGTTTTCTACATCACTGATATCAGAAGCAGGAGATATGTTAGCAGTAGCTCCACTTTCCAGTTCACTGTTGCCTAAATCAGCAGGAAACGTGTCAGCAGTATCATCTGGAGATGTTGAAACGGCAAGCTGCAACTTCATTTCTTTGCGGCACATGGTACAAATGAAGTGACGGCGAGTAAGATGAAGTGATGGATGTGCAGCAATGATAGCATGTGGCACAGTCCTTAGACCTTTTCGGTTCGGCTTTTTATGACATTTCAGCGGATCACAGCACACCCTTTCAGCTGGCAGTGACATCTTCAGCTAGGAGACACGATGAAAACTAGGCTATGTATCAGTCTATATATACTGAGCTGGACAACGACATGCCTCCTATAATGTAACAAAGGGTGAGCCACACAGCGCTTTGTATTTAACAAAGGGTGCGCAGCGCTTTAAAAGGTATGTACTGAGCTGGATAAGTCCGATAACGATAAAAGGTAATACGCATCGCTTTGAATTTCTCCTATGTAACAAAAGGCGCGCAGCGCTTTACAGGTATATACTGAGCTGGGCGACACGCCATCAATAATGTAACAAAGGGCGGCGCTTTGTATTCCTCCCTGTAACAAAAAGGGTGCGCTGCGTGTATTGAATTGGTGACCAAAAGAAGCTTGGCGCTTATTAAATGTTGCGTGTAAATTGGTGGTTTTGATAGCAGTTGCAAAGTTATGACAGTACTGTTATGTGTTATGACAGTGTTTAAACAAAACACAGGATAAAACATGGCTGCCTGTCATTTGAAGGGATGTCCCAGCCCAGGACATACTTCACCCTTAAAGGTGATCAGTACAATATGTGAGGAGTGATAGTAACTACCTATGGTAAAAGTTTGGTTTGCTTTGAAATTTAATATTTTTAGCAATTACTACTTTAGTCATTAAATTGTGCCAAACATGAAGCCCAATAATATCATGTTATGAAATTCATAGGGTACAGGTTCAACTCCATAGCAAGTACTCTTTTGTGCAAAATGTATCCATATACCTCAGACCTAGTTAAAGTTATATCTTTCTAAAATGACTAAGTTAGAGAAAATGATTAAAAATTAATAAGCTTGTACTTTTAAAACCATACAACATGGGATATACAAATGTATAGCAATTTGGTGCATTTCCATGGGGACAATGTAAATAAGAAATGGTACTTCAATACTAGACAGTGATGTTATTAGGGTGGCTCAATTGAATATGGAATGACCCCTCCATAACATCAATGGTTAAATAGCAACGAAGTTATCTTTTATCCCACAGTGCCATCACTTCTTAATAGAAACTAAAACTGAGTAATGGACCCACCAAATCGCAGAGTGAATTCACACGCTCTCACTCGATATGCACCTTGCATTTTGTCTGTTGAATTTTTCGGGCCCTAGCCAATTCACACTCAGTTGTGTTTTCACATTCTTCATCACTGCAGGTTGAATTTGAAAAACAGAGAAAAGGTAAGTGGTCAGCCATATGCACTTTGCATTTGATGTTTGCATGGGCATCAATATACTGACGGATAGGTGTAGTGTGCCTTTACACTCACCTCAAATATTCCTGCTCCTTTCTCAGGCTGATCACCCTGTACATGTTATCCAGGTAGGTCATCACAGCATGACAAAATACTGTACCTCTAACGACTGTTGCACGGGTTGAGAGTTGATGCTTCTGCGTGCAGAGACCTTCATTGGAGGACGTGATGGGGTCGTTTTTTTGCATGGTAACAGGTTGACTTGGAGTAGAAGCTCTGGAATATCGGATACAGGAGTTAGTTTGTGAACTAAAATTTGCTACTTAGCTACTTTGTAGATTTGTAGAAATCAGATGCCAACTGGGGGAATAAATCCATGAACACTTTGACAATTTACATCCTGGAAATTTACCTGATCACCAGCATAAGTAGGGCTAGAATGTGACACCTAAAATTAAATGGCATTCAAAGCAGGTATTGTAATCATAGCACTTACAGTAAGACGTTGGAGGTGAAAATGGGGACACCTGCAGAAATCAGAGAGAGATAAACATGCACTTACAATGATACACAAGTGATATGCAAACAGATATACGCCAAAGAACAAAACAGTACTGGTTTGGAGCGCTTCCTGTTGTTCAGCACAATTCTAACTTGTTCAGAGACCTTCAAATCATCGAGTACAACAGAATACAATTTGTCTTCCAAAACAAATATCTCGTAATACGCAGTTACTTCAGAATTTGATGTTATTTTCTGCCGCAGAGCCTTAAACACCCACACACAAGCCTTTGACACCCCTAGACACAAGCCTTCGTAAACCCACACCCTACAAGCCTTTGACACCCACACACACACTACAAGCTTTCAACACCTACCAACACACACCCTAGAAACCTCAACACCCACACACCCTACAAGCCTTCCAAACCCAAACACACCTACAAGCTTCCAACACTCACACAAACCTTCCACACACAACCTTTGACACCAACACACACAAACCTTCTACACCCACGAGTCGAGTGTCTGATATTTTCACGCAACTCACTGGAGAACACGGGACTAATAGTTGTATACATTTGGTAAACGAACTGTAGGCCCAATACCGCTACACACTTGGTGAGCAGAGCCTGTAAAGTATATCGATCGCTGTGCCTAGTCGGGCCACACCCAACTTCATCGCTGAATTACGATGTAGGTCTGTCTGGTCTACGAGACTATTTTGGTGAGTACAATTCAGAAATAAATGATAACTCATCAAAATCAAATGATGATTGTTTTAATATTGATTATTAAGTTTAAACCTGGAACAATTCTTCTACTTTCGATGACTCTAGCTACCATCCTCACTAGAGAGATATTCACCCCCATATACCTAATTAATATAATTGTTGAAATGTCAGTTTTTTGATTAGCATCCCTTTGTGTTTGATCGTTACACTTTAGCATATTAGTGATAACACATCCCATGGTTGGAAAAATATTGGCCAACTAATATTACGTTCAATTGATAAACATACATGTACATGTGTCTTTATTATGCAGATTTGGTGACCCTACATTGTAGTGAAGGGTTAATGCTAATTTGGGAAAACAGATTTCAAATGATTAGCACAGTCTACATGTGATGCATTGTATTTGGTGAACACACCCACATAATTAGTTTGTTCGATAATCAAATTCCAAAGTTATTATACGATACACAGCAGATACATACTCACAACAAAAAGGCACTACAATTACTATCTGTCTCTTAAGTTAATTGGAACCTGTAATTGTACAAACTGTCGTACACATGTGCACTATTTGGAGAACACATGTATTATACACAATTATTGAACACAGTAACTGTACACAAGTCTGGTGTACATACAATATTTTACGTGTAGGCTTGATTATAGCTCACAATTGATTAACTGAGCCTAATAATTTGTTACAATTCATAAACAATTGGTGAACACTTACAAATTGTGTGTGCAATTTTAATAGGATAAACCGTACTACATGTAAATGTATAGGTTCATACTTTTACCATTAAGCATAATCAGTTGATAACCTATTGGGTGTACTAACTTGTACTTGTGGTCAAGAATTATTTAAACTGTGTGTCCACCAATAGCATATGATTTTTAAACACACCATGTACATGTAGAAGCAATAATGGAGAACTTAGCATTAACACAATAATTGTACAATACACTGTTGGTGAACACAGCCTATGAAGTTTCCCTAATTGGTGAACCCATATAAGTAACGCACACTTCGCACAATTTTTAACCACGGCAAAAATTAATCCAATAGGTTTTTAACTACTTGTTCACAGTTTTGAAATTATTTGTAAATATTGAACACACAATGGTGTCTAGACACATGTACATGTCTAAATAGTTTACTAAGCCTCCATACATGTACTGGGTGAACACACACAAATACAATTATTGGTGACGTCACCTATGGTGAACACAGCCTTTGTGAGCGTTACAATTATTGGGTCAATTTGAGATAGAAGACCATGATATTTTAATTTGACCGCGGACTATGGTTCAACCATTGTGTTAAATCATTGTGTGTGTGTGTGTGTACATTTGTACAATTATTTACTTCTAGTAATTTACAATTGTACAAATGCAAATGTACTAAACTGACATTAACACAAATGATGCACCTTACCAGGGTGGTGTTTAGCAACAAAGTGGTATGCCCTGGTTTAGTTTTGTCTGGACACTAGCCAATGTGTCTAACAATTATACACAGGTACATGTACTTGTGCACGACTGGTAAACTGGTGAAAATTGTCTACATAATTTTACGCACAGTAATTAGTGAACTAATAATTGCTTAACATTGACACATAAAATTTACATTCACTATGGCTGAGCCTTTAAGAATTTTTTTTTACACAAATGGCCACAGTAATTTATAAGCTTAATCATACGGTACATTGTATACTATTGTACAAGTGTGCATGTGTATGTCTAATAATAGCTGATAATGAATTGTACACATTTATTGAACACAGTAACTGTACACAAGTCTGGTGTACATACAATATTTTATGTGTAGGCTTAATTATAGCTCACAATTGATTAACTGAGCCTAATAATTTGTTACAATTCATAAACAATTGGTGAACACTTACAAATTATGTGTGCAATTTTAATAGGGTAAACTGTACTACATGTATAGGTTCATACTTTTACCATTAAGCATATTCAGTTGATAACCTATTGGGTTAACTAACTTGTACTTGTGGTCAACAATTATGTAAACTGTGTGTTCACCAATAGCATATAATTTGTAAACACACCATGTGCATGTAGAAGCAATCAATCAATTGGTGAACTTAGCATTAACACAATTGACATAATTTATTGTAATGATTTTACAATACACTGTTGGTGAACACAGCCTAATAATTACGTAGCCTAATAATTTTGAAGTCTCCCTAATTTGGTGAACCCATATATTAACACACACTTCGCACAATTCTTAACCATGTCAAAAATTAACCCAATAGGTTTTTAACTACTTGTTCACAGTTGTGAAATTATTTGTAAATATTGAACATTCAATTGTGTCTAGACACATGTACATGTCTAATTAATTTATTAACCCTCCATACATGTACTGGGTGAACACAGCCTTTGTGAGCGTTACAATTATTGGGTCAATTTGAGATAAGACCATGATATTTTAATTTGACCACGGACTATGGTTCAAACATTGTGTTTAGTTTTGTCTGCATGGACACTGAACTAAACCTAACAATTATACACAGGTACATGTACTTGTGCACGACTGGTAAACTGAAAATTGTCTATATAATTTTACGCACAGTAATTAGTGAACTAATAATTGCTTAACATTGACACATACATTCATAATGGGTGAGCCTTTAAGAATTGTTTTTTTACACAAATGGCCACAGTTATTTATAAGCTTAACAATGTGGTACATTGTGTACTATTGTACAAGTGTGCATGTGTATGTCTAATAATAGCTGATCATTGGTAAACACAGTAGGATTGGGTTATTAAATTTATGTGTTGGTGTTTACATGTACATGTACATCAGTAACACTATCCAAAGAACAAAATATTATTTTAATTAATATTACATAGTACATTCATTTTTGTATTCCCTGTAATGTTGTGATTAATGTAATGATATAATACATGTACATGTATGTAAAGGAGTTGTGTACAATTATTATTATACAGTGTTGAAATCATGATTTCTATATGCTGCATTGGGATAAAGTTTAGTCTGGTTTAGAGCCACAATTTATGGTGTAATATTTTGTTGACTCTATATTGTATTTCACTGTAGTCATACACATCAAAGTGACGAACAATGTGATAAGATATGAATCTTCTATCCAATTCCAAATCTTAAGGTAAAGTTCCATTATGCACTACACAGGACATGTATTTATTCACATATGTGCTTTTATAGCAGAGAACACTATTAATAACCAGACCACTTTGCCATATACTATTGTCTAATTGGTGAAAAATGGTTAAAATGATTTGGGAAGGATGGACCAATACATATGAGCCATTTGTATTTATGTGCATACGTTATGACAATACATTGTAATTACACACAGTAAGCAGTGGCCCAATAATTTACATAATCATTAAAGTCACCCTACATGTATATAATTGGTGAACCCAAGCACATTATAGTTGTTACAATTGATGAACACATCCAATGATATCAACACAACATGGCAATAATTGTCAAACCTTATTCCCTTGTAGTGAGCTATGCACTCCGCTCTCATGTGCTTCCCTTCGTGCTGCTGTCCTGTGCATTCGTGGAAGGTCATCACATCACCCTATTTATGAACATGACCTTACCCTCATAACTGTTGAGGGTAAGATACCATCCTCTGTCTAAATTATTGTTCCAGCAACATCACAAGATTTAATTAATTAATCATGTGCATACAAATGTATGAACTACACAGTTTGTGAACATTGCTAAATAAAATTAAGTCTGTAGATGTGTTATAAATTATTCACAAACTGTGGGTAGTAATGTATGATTATTAGGTTGTGTAACAAACACAGTTGTTCACCTTAATGTAATGATTGAACACAATTGTCTCAGATTGGCCCAATAATTGTGACCTCAGCCTATTCCATAGCTGGTGAACTCACTCCTTACACAACGGTACATCACAGTACACATTGGCTCATTTTCTGATTACACAATTTATGTACACAACTAAATTTGTTACAAATGTATGTACAATGTATATGCACACTGTAATTCTACAATATGAAAACACTTTTAACACAGTGTTCAAGTTGCACTCAATTGTGGCAGATAGCCTATAATTATGAGCTAAGCCTGTCTGAATACTGTGTTTGCAATTTTTACAGGGTGCATGTAGTGTTATTCAGCTGGTAATCATATTAATTACATAGGTGGTTTGTACTGTATAAATAACATGTTTCTAAGAAACAAGTTACGACAGTTGTACATGAACAGAAGTGTAAATGACAGGAAAGCTTTATATCAACCACTTATTTAAATGGAGTATAACTTTATTGAAAATAAACTGTTACAGGTAAAACATTGCACATGTGCATATACAGTACATACCCTGACCAGCCAAGCCAATAGCACTAGCCTTACATGTATGTTTATCCCTCCTTATGTACTTCTCTTCTGGATCACTTTTCTATTTCAATGACTGCAGTATGTAGTTCAATTTAATATCATTGCTTGACACATTAATATTGATAGTTTGATTCTATGTGTTCATTGATTTCATGTTAATAATTATATACCCGCAGTATCTACGGAAGTGGAACAATACAAAACATTGCTGGCAACTAGCTATGAATGTTTGCAATCATCAAGACATGTGTTCAGCATTGTGAGTCACTTGCTCTTTCATACTTTTTGCAATCACAATGACATCACATGAGATAACAGATAAGCGTACTGGTTTCTATCATGGATCAGTGTATTTATAGAGTGTGCACAGTGTCTCTCATCCTGTTCAGCCATAAAGACTCATTGTTGATGTTCACCTGTTATTGCAGTTACTTACATTTGTATTATTCACTATATTATTAGTTTCTGTTGGATCTTAGGAATAAATCCTTGTTGGGAATTGGTGATAAATTTTAGAATAAAATTGTTCATCTTTATTTTGTAAACTTTAATACAACACATGGATGGATAAAGTAACATTTGAACTAGCTAGTCTGTAAACCTTGGATATTGGATACCTATTTCACAATTTGTAATCCACTCTAGAACTCAGCTACAGTAGTATATGCTCATGAAAATTACCGATCTATTTATAAACATCATGAGACACAATTACAGTGTGTACATGTAAATGGTACTTCTATTTTTTTATTTTTAAGGCTATAAAACAAATTATACAGAGTGATTGAAAAGTCATGCAAAATCTTTGAATTGGTATAACTCCAGAACTGAACAATAAAAAATTTTGCTGTGTAAACCAAAAAATATACCAATGACCAGCTTAAAGTTATTGATGAGAAATTATTGCTCAGTTCTTTGATCAACACACCACCCAGCTGTGTTGTGTTGAATGTTGATCAAAGCATTGTCAAGGTGTTAATAAACTGAGCAATAATTTTAATAACTACTCATCAATAACTTTAACTTTTCATCTCACGTCATCTCACGCATTGTCCTCCGCGTAGGACGCAAGTTAAAATTAATTTTTTAGCAAACTCATATCTCAAAAAGCAGAGGAAGACACCTCAAGCACACATCTATTGATGTCGTGCAAATTATGGACAAGAAATGAATTTGGCACCCTGTGGAACCTTGCGGAAGGAAACGCCATTCGAACAAACCATAGCAGTTCTACCCCTGCTGAAGTCCCACATAAACTGATAGAGTCAGCAGTTTCTTTGGCAAAGGCAGGCATGTTTGGAAAAGCTTGCAATACTCTTCTATCAGCAGGGTTAGCAGCTTTTGCTTTCCAAACACCCCAGCTGTCCACCTCCTGTTGCTCCTCAAGTGCCATCGACACCCATATCCATTGAGCCTGATTTTGACATTTTGGGAGCTCTGCGTTCATTTCCCAAGGGTCCTTCAGGTCTTCGAGTCCAGCACCTTCTGGATGCTGCAAGCATCCCTCTGCCCACCTCCATATGTTCCTCCCTCAGGGACATTGTGACCCTTCTTGCATCAGGTAAGGCACCTCCCCTGGTCTCCAAATACCTAGCAGGTGGCAATCTGACTGCTTTGAATAAGCTAAAAGAAGGTAGTGCCTATGATATCAGACCCATAGCAGTGGGTGAAGTTCTGAGGAGGCTGACAGGGAAGTGCTTGTGCACCCTTACTAAACACAAGGCCACTGAATTCTTCCAACCACTTCAGTTTGGTGTTGCCTGCCCTTCAGGAACAGAGAAGGTTATTCATGGTCTTAGAACATGCATAGAGGAACACTGGGAGGATGATGACTTTGCTGTGGTGAAGGTGGACATGCGTAATGCCTTCAACCTTGTGTCCAGGCAAGCCCTCCTGGATGAATGTGCCATTCATTTCCCAGAACTCCTTCCATGGGCTTCTTGGTGCTACGGCTCTCACCCCCTCTTGTGGCACCCTTTGGGTCATCTGTCATCACAATCAGGAGTTCAGCAGGGTGATCCACTGGGCCCATTATTCTTTTCTTTGGTCTTGCGGAAGATCACAATGGCCATTGACGCTGATGATGATTGCGTTGCAATGCTTTTTAATGCTTGGTTTCTGGATGATGGTGTGCTAGTAAGAAGTCAGCTATTCTCCGTGCTCTATCATTAATTGACACACTTGGACCACCACTGGGCCTGCACATTAACTTGCCTAAGTGCGAGCTTTTCAGCAAAAATGACATCACCATGTTCCCATTAGGTATGAAGGTCTCTCATGTGCCACACCTGGTCATACTTGGTGCCCCAATTGGGGATTACCTTTTCTGCGCCAGTTACATTGCCTCCAAGCGTACTGAGGCAATGAAGCTATTGTCACGGCTGGTAGAAGTGGCTTGCTTTGATCCTCAGGTTGCCCTAATCCTCTTGAGAATGTGTGGAGGGTACTGTAAGCTGGTCCATTTGGCTAGAGCAACACCTCCTAGTCTAGCCTATGACCCTTTGCAACTATTTGATGCAGAAGTTAGAGAGTACTTTACCCTTTGCACTGCAGTCCCAGTATCCAATTTGACATGGCAGCAGGCTCAGCTCAGTTTAAGCCATGGTGGTTTGGGACTCCGCTCTGTTTCTCACCACTCTTCGGCTGCCTACATTGCCTCTCTTTGTTCTTCTGGTTTTGCTAATAGGGATCACAAACACCTTGCTCACGTGGTTGATAGTTTCAACAATATTATTTCCCCGTCTGAGACAGTTACTGTGGCATCCATATTGGCATCACCCATGCAGCAGAGAGCACTATCCGAGAAGATAGAGGACCATCAATTTTCAGAACTTTATGACGCATCAACACCTGCAGACAAGGCACGTCTTTTATCCGCGTCAGCCCCACATGCTTCATCTTGGCTGTTAGTCACTCCGTCTACCGGACTGGATCTTCATCTTGACCCCAATGAGCTACAGACAGCTGTGAAATGGTGGTTAGGGGTGGACACTGCAAGAGAAACCTCCTGCTCTTTATGTCCAGATACAGCACTTGACCTGCTGGGCAATCACGCCGCCACTTGCAAGCGAGGGGGAGATGTGGTATCTCGTCACAATCGCCTCAGAGATCTCGTGCTGGAATTCTGTCGTCGTGCCCACCAGGTAGTGAGGGTTGAGAAAGGCAGTGGTCTTACACCTGATCACAGCCGTACTCGACCAGCTGACATACTTGCTTTGGATTGGGACAGAGGAAGGCATGCAGCCTTTGATGTGACCGTAACATCCCCATTGTCTGTCTCCATTCTCCCTGAGGCAAGCATGTCAGTGGGGGCAGCAGCATGTGAGGCAGAGGTGCGAAAGCACAGAGCCAATGACCCCAAATGCTCTGAGCTGGGATGGGTTTGTATCCCACTTGCTGTAGAGACATACGTCAACTGGGGCAAAGAAGCTCAAGCCACCTTCTCCCGCCTTGCATCTTGCATTGCCACCACCTCTTCCTGCCACAAGAGCCAAGTCTTGGGTGAAATGTATGGCAGACTAAACTTCACCCTCGTCCGAGCCATCTCAAGGGCCATCCTGGGTAGATGCCTACCGATCAGAGACAATATAGAATTATAAAGTGTATTAAGTTGTATTGTACTTACGCTGTTATCTTGTAGTGATGTTTTATATTATTAATAAAAATATATGTATACGATTGAACTAAATCATACAAAAAACTCTTCATCATCCCCATTCATTGTCCCCATTACTGAAGCTGAATTGCCTCTCTGAATGGCAACAGATAGCCTTTGGGCAAGATATTGGAAAGAGTTTGCTTCTCCTGACACTTGCCTCAACCGATGTCCCAGCTCTTTTAGGAAATCGGTTGTTTTTTGGCCATACACTTCTGATGTTTCTATTGCCACAGGAGTGAAGAAAGTAATATTACATAGTACATTCATTTTTTGGCCTAGACATGAGCTAAACCTAACGATTGTACACATGTACATTTACCTGTACACAACTGGTAAAAATTGGCTAAATAATTTTACATTTGTTTATTTGTTTATAGTCTAGTAGTGTGACGTGTTAATATGCTTCTTACAGTACATGTACATGTAATTTGTGAACTAACATTGACCCAATAGTTTAACAACTGGTAAACTGGTGAAGATAGTCTAAATAATTTTGCACACGTTAAGTGTGTGAACTAATAATTGCTTAACATTGACATATTAAATTTACATTCATAATGGATGGGCCTTTAAGAATTGTTTATCACAAATAGTGAGCACTGCCCCGGTAATTTATAATTGATGAAACTTAATAACATGTATTTCCAATAATAGCTGATAATTGGTGAACACAGTAGGATTGGGTGAGTATCTTATCACATTGTTCATCACTTTGATGTGTGGAACTGCAGTGAAATAAAAAAGAACAAAATAGTCAAAAATAATAATAACTAGAAAAATTGTGGCTCTAAACAGTGATTAAACTTTATTCCAATACAGCATATGGAAATCATGATTTCAACACAGTATCATAATAATTGTACACAACTCCTTTACATCATTACATCTTTATTATTTTGTACACATACGACACAAAGTATCATTTGAACTAAATGTACATGTAGCTAGCCAGCAAACCTTGGATATTGGATATTAATGTCTCAAATATGTAATCCACTCTGGAACTCAGCTACAGTATATGCTTATGAAAATTAGCGATCTATTTATAAACATCATGAGAAAGTTTATTACTATCTGTCTCTTAAGTTAATTGGTACCTGTAATTGTACAAACTGTCGAACACATGTGCACTATTTGGAGAACACATGTATTATACACAATTATTGAACACAGTAACTGTACACAAGTCTGGTCTACATACAATATTTTATGTGTAAGCTTAATTATAGCTCACAATTGATTAACTGAGCCTAATAATTTGTTACAATTCATAAACAATTGGTGAACACTTACAAATTGTGTGTGCAATTTTAATAGGCAAAAGAATTTATTTTTAGGTCATGTTCACCAATACATGTCCATAGTTCACAAGTTGTATTTGTGAGTGTTTACAAAGTACATGTATGTTAAATGATGAGGCTGAATTCTATATTACATGTATAGGTTCATCACTTTCCATTAAGCATATTCAGTTCAAAACCTATTGGGTTAACTAACTTGTACTTGTGGTCAACAATTATGCAAACTGTGTGTTCACCAAGAGCATATAATTTGTAAACACACCATGTACATGTAGACGCAATCAATCAATTGATGAACTTAGCAATAACACAATTGGTGAACCACATAATTTATTGTAATAATTGTACAATACACTGTTGGTGAACACAGCCTAATAATTCATACACACAATTTGTGAACATTGGTCCAATAATTTTACACAATCAGTGAAGTCACCCTAATTGGTGAACCCAAGCACATTATAGTTGTTACAATTGATGAACACATGCAAAACAGCCTGATAATAATTGTCCACAACTGCTGTACATAGACTGAAGACTTGTAGATTTAATTATTGGGGTCCACAGCCTAATAATTAGTGAACACATGTACTGTGGTGATGTTACACAATTGTTGAATACTGCCTAGTAATTAATAATTGTACAAATGTACATAACTGACATTAACACAAATGATGCACCTGACTTTTATAACTGTTGGCTTAATAATTTATAATTCTTCAAAACAGCCTAATAATGTTACATTGGCCAGATAATTCAATTGTGCTACATGTATACATACATACATGTAGCACATATACACATGTGAACACAGCCTATTTCATAATTGGTGAAGGCTCACAAATGGAATATTTGTGTTCACCATATTTCAGCAATAATTGTATTTCACCAAGTACATGTATGGGACACTTAGTAAATTGTGTAGATATTGATATTGAACATACATGTGTTTAGACACATGTATGTTTGATATATGGTAAATTTCACAACTGTGAACAAGTAGTTAAAAAACCTATTGGGTTAATTTGTGCCGTGGTTAAGAATTGTGCAAAGTGTGTGTTATCAATATATGGGGTCGTGGCAGTGAAAAGGGACCTAGCGCATATTATAAACATTTTCTAGAAAAGAGCATCTAAATTGACGCATGCAATAAAAATGTCCAAGTAATTTAAAAAATCAGGCCACTGTAACTCCATGATGGACAGACTAATTTCCAGTGCGTAAGAAAGAAGTTGTAGAGGGCATAAGTGTCTCTTTGAATATGAAACAAAACTTTAAAGCATGTACATGTAGGTCACTTTGTGCTGCTCATATAATACATATAATTTGTAAAGATAGAACTAATAATTTTGTGCAATTGATGACCTTAGCCTTAAGCATCTTGGTGAACCACACAGTATATGTATATGTACTGAACACATCCATACATGTACATGTACATGTACACACAATTTGTGAGCCATTTGTACATGTATTTGTGTACATACATGTTAATGCATGTAGTTTACAATTCCACACAATTTGACCCAATAATTTTACATAATTAGTGGTGAACCCAAGCACGTTATACATGTAGTTGATACAATTGAGGAATACAATTCCAAGCACCAGGGTGGCATTTACTTATAATACAATTTTATGAATGTCACTGTATTTGGCCTAGACATTGGCCAATGTGAGCTAAACCTAACGATTGTACTATCTACCTGTACACAACTGGTAATAATTGGCTAAATAATTTTACATTTGTTTATTTGTTTATAGTCTAGTTGTGTGAGGTGTTAATATGCTTCTTACAGTACATGTACATGTAATTTGTGAACTAACATTGACCCAATAGTTTGACAACTGGTAAACTGGTGAAGATTGAATTTTACACACAGTAATTTGTCAACTATTTATTGAACTAATAATTGAACTAATAATGTAAACTAATAATTTAATGTGTCAAATAACATTGACACATTAAATTTACATTCATAATGGATGAGCCTTTAAGAATTGTATTTTACACAAATGGCCACAGTAATTTATAAGCTTAACAATGTGGTACATTGTATACTATTGTACAAGTGTGCATGTGTATGTCTAATAATAGCTGATAATTGGTAAACACAGTAGGATGGGTAATTAAATTTATGTGTTGGTGTTTACATGTACATGTCCATCAGTAACACTACGCAAAGAACAACATTATTTTACATAGTACATACATTTTTGTATTCCCTGTAATGTTGTTATTAATGTAATTATATAATATATGTGCATGTATGTAAAGGAGTTGTTTACAATTATTATGATAAAGTGTTGAAATTACGATTTCTATATGCTGTATTTGGGATATAGTTTAATCCGGTTTAGAGCCAGTATTATTTTGACTTCTTTTTTTTTCACTGTAGTCACACACATCAAAGTGATGAACAATGTGATATGATATGAATCTTCTATCCAATTCCAAATCTTAAGGTAAAGTTCCATTATGCACTACACAGGACATGTATTTATTCACATCTGTGTTTTTACTTGCTGTCTCTTAAGTTATCTGTAATTGTACAAATTGTTGAACACATGAACACAACAGAACACATGTATTGTACACAATTATTGAACACAGTATCTGTACACAAGTTTGGTGTACATACAGTATTTTACGTGTAGGCTTAATTATTGCTCACAATTGATTAACTGAGCCTAATAATTTGTTAGAATTAATAAACAATTGGTGAACACTCGCAAATGTTGTGTAAAATTTTAATGAGGAAAAAAAGAATTTATTTTCAATACAAGTCCATAGTTTACAAGTTGTATTTGTGTGTGTACATGTATGTTAAATGATGAGGCTGAATTCACTAAACTGTACTGCATATATAGGTTCATCATTTTACTATTTAGCATTTTCAATTGAAAACCTATTGGGTTAACTAACTTGTACTTGTGGTCAACAATTATGTAAACTGTGTGTTCACCAATAGCATATAATTTGTAAACACACCATGTACATGTAGAAGCAATAATTTTCCACAACTGGAGAACTTAGCATTATCACAATTGGTGAACCACACATATTATTTTAATAATTGTACAATACACTGTTGGTGAACACAGCCTAATAATTACATACACACAATTTGTGAACATTGGTCCAATAATTTTACACAATCAGTGAAGTCTCCCTAATTGGTGAACCCAAGCACATTATAGTTGTTACAATTGATGAACACATGCAAAAAAATTGTCCATTGTCAGATTGTTTAAAATGATGAACACCAGTCTTATCCTTATGTACATGTAATTTGACATATTATCTAACACATTGACCAGTAACACATGTACTTTACACAATTATTGAACACAGTAAAGGTACTCAGATCTGCTGTACATATACAATATTTAACAGTCCGTTGCTCAGAATTGATTAACTGAGCCAAATTAATTTATAGACAACTGGTGAACACTCACATTTATGTGTTGAATGATGAGACTATTTGAATTGTGTCAAACTACACGTACAGTATATACATGTAGGTACATCATTTTAATATCATATTTGTGAACATTACAATTACTGTGTGTGTGTATTTATAGAGTGTGCACAGTGTCTCTCATCCTGTTCAGCCATAAGGACTCATTGTTGATGTTCACCTGTTATTGCAGTTTATTACATTTGTATTATCCACTATATTATTAGTCTTAGGAATAAATCCTTGCTGGGATGGTGATAGATTTTAGAATAAAATTGTTCATCTTTATTATGTAAACTTTAATACAACATGCATAGTATATTATTTAATTGGTGAACCCAAGCACATTAGAGTTGTTACAATTGATGAACACGTCCAATGGTATCAACACAACAGGACAATAATTGTCAAACCTTATTCCTTCCTTTGATCTACACCGATTATATGTTCTCTGCGGTTTTACAATTTTAGTAACTTGCGTCACCGCCATTTTGTTATACAAATGATGCTGTAACAAGTGTAATGTTATAACGGTTGGAATTGGAATTACACAGAAACAACAGCTCTACACAACACAACACACTGTCTAAATATATATATATAGTCACAGATAATGTTCTGAAGAGTTCTAGAATGTTCTGGGCAGGCTTCATCCTGCATGACCTTTAATTAACAGTAGAGGTGTTAACATCACCCTTGTTACATAACTCCTCCCTTCAAGCCCTTGTGTCCCTGGAAGGCTAATGGCCATCATCTCTATATCTCAATGGTGGTTAGCGGTTTCTAGGGGAATTTCTTCTGAATTGCTGTGGTGGTGCTGGATCAGGTTCAACATCCATATATTGATCTTCAGGGCCTTGCAAGTCAATGACTTCTAGTTTTTCTGTTGCACCTTGGTCATGCTCTACATATGTGAAGCACTCTGAATTATTGTTGGGCTTAGATGTACTTGCTTCAATATTTGTATGTGGTTGGACTGCAGGCAGATCAGGGTTGCTACAACAAAGTTTCAGCCTATTTCTATGAACAATTTGGGACTTAATTCCACCAATGATTTATATCTTGTATTTTACAGTGCTCAGTTTGTCAACAACTGTATGAGATCCTCGTCATTGGGATGCCAATTTCCTGGTCTTACCAGTTTCATACAACCACACCCTATCCCCTATCTGCAACTGGCCTTCCCCAGTGTTTAGCTTGTCAGCTTCTTGCTTTTGGCATTGGTGTGCAACATCAAGGTGTTTACGTACTGAAGAAAATGCAGCTCAAAGGGACTGTTGCACCCTTTGGACGTAGTCTGGCAACTCTCATTTCCTCTCTCCTTGCCCCAACATCACATCAACTGGCAGGGTTGGTGAGCAACAGGGTTGTTCCTTTTCTGGCAATGTCACACTGTTGGATAGCATTCTTGACATTGACATCATGCACACTTAGGCCAGTAGAAACGCTCTCTAGTTTTTCTAGTGTTTTGTGAATGCCTAAGTGCCCAGACTTGTCATGCAACTGCTCTATGACAAGTGGCCGTAGGGTGGCTGTAACTATTACTTGAGGTTGATGGCTACCTTTGATCGAGTGACGACATAAAACTTCCTTTTCTAGAGAGTACCTGCATCTTCTTTTCTTATCGGTTGACTCACCCCTTTTGAGTGCCTCAATGATCTGAGAAGTGAACACATCTCGGGCCTGTTCCTGCTGTAATTTTTCTGTGCCTCCAATGCAGGTTATGCCACACACCTTTTTCACTCCATCATTACCTGACACAGACTACGGGACAATTTCATCCCACCGCTGCCACCAATCTAACAAGATGTTATAACGGTTGGAAACAGCTCTACACAACACAACACACTGTCTATATATAGTTCTAGAATGATCTAGTGAGTTCAAGAATTTTCTGGGCAGGCTTCATTCTGTACGACCTTTAATTAACAGTAGAGGTGTTAACATGACCTTTGTTACAACGCAACCAATAAATAGCGCCACTTATAGAAACAAGACGCTGTTCAACTTTTGTTAGTCTGGACAAGGTACACGTTTAACTCAAAGATTTTTGTAGGGCACTCTTTTTGTTCGACCATTTCTTTGTGTTGCGAAGGTCATTGTTTGCCCTCTTTGTTTTCCTCTCCTGTTCCAGTTCTCGTGACTTTAATTGTTCCCGCGTTCAGTCCATGGCAGCATTAGAATTATTGGAGGCATCCTTAATCAGCGGCGGCAGAAGGTATTGGGGGGGGCTCTAAAAGCGAGGATAATTAAATTCATGACTTCAAAGAGAGCTTTTGTCTGCCGGGGGCGGGAGGAGTAAGAACTCCCAACCCATTACAATCTATCTGTACTGTTACCATTTGGCATACAGCTAACAATCAATCGGGACAGCCTTCGCTTCACATTGTCAAGCACGCTAATGGGGGGAGGAGGGGGTGCCTTCCCGCGCGAATTGTGGAAGCTTTCGATGCCCTAATTATATTTATGCACGAAAAAACTCATACGATTCAAGAAAACTAGCTCTATGAATATTATTAGTTGAGAGGGGGGCCCCCCCCTTTTCCCCATCGAGCGGTCGCCTACGGTGACTTTTCTGGATGTCATTATATACATGCGCGGGCACAGGCGAACGGTAACGGTATACGCGAGCGATCTCGCGGGCAAGAAATAACAATTGTACTATACCGGTTATTGTTTAGGAGGGGCTGAGCCCCCCCTATGTCATTATTGGGAGGGCTCGAGACCCTACAGCCCCCCCTTCCGCCGCTACTGCCTTTCCTAGGGACGAGTGTGTCCTGGATGAAACTCGACGCGCTTTCGTACGCGAACAAGCTTCTGTCGTTTCGTGTCTGATGAAAGGTGAACTAAATAAGCGAAACCGTTTTCGACGCCTCCTACTTGGCTGCAAAGCTGTCGGCAAAACAACTTTACTGAAGAGTTTGCTGAAAGCAGCTAATACGGCATACCCTGAACTAATCACTCTTTATGTGTCCTACGCCGATACAAAGGTGCGTCTTGGAAGGATTGTTTGCCACCATCTACGAAAGTCTGGCATTAAACCAGATATATCAGAGTTCCTAGAAGAGGCTTGTGTGAACGAACCAACCTGTAACATCATCCTACAGCAGCAGCTGGACTTGTACGACCTCCTCCTCCATGATGAAGGCTATTTCCGTGGTTGCGGCATTATACCAGGCATGGCGGGGCGAATTGTTTCTGCAGCAAGCCAACCTCCGCTTTTTACGCGCCTAAGCGCGCTTCTTCAGAGCGCAGACAAAAAGCTTTTCCTGGTTGTCGATGAACTTAACGATGTTTATACATGGGTGCGTTTCCAGAAGGGCGCCTTACCATTGATGATATACTTGCCCTTGGCGTGGATGCAAATGGCCGAATCAACTGCATTATCAGCGGCAGCAGCACTCGTTTGCGTCAACTGGCCTTTGCCAAGCTACCAAATGAACTCAAATCAAACTATCCTAATTACACCGGTGTTGACCTGAACAGCACCAAGTACCAACCTCGCTGGATCTACCCTTTTCTTGATTTGGACTCCTTTTTATGTCTTTATCGGACCATAAATCACATGCCTGATAATTATGTGCCTTCAGAAGAGGAGACAGATGCTCTCTCAGAGTTGTTCATCAAAACAGGTGGCTCACCCGGAGTTCTCTCTGAGTGTTTGCAGAACAGGGAGTCGTCGACCTATCATGTCTCAGCCAAATCGGTCAAGTTTGACCCTGAACCTGACGAGAGAGCACAAGTGCTTCAAGCTATATATGAGGCACTCTCACGGTGTACTGACAATCTCAATCATCTCACTTTTGCTGCTGCTACAACTCATTTGATTCCAACGCACCTTGCAAAAAGCCTTGCTGACCATCCAGAGAGCATTTTGTATGACATGGCTGATGCTGGCCTCATTAGGTACATCACAGATGATCCAACTTTGAAAAGAATTGGGTTTGGCAGTCCCCTGGTATATTTTACAGTGGCTATGCAAGGTAAACTGATTGTGACTGCCTTTGAGGCTGCTGCTCTTTACATGCCATCTGGCCATAAGATGGGAGTAGTTGCAGAAAATGTGACCTGTCGGTTTCTGGCCAAAGCATTTGAAAAAATTGCCAAAGTTCCAAATCCAGTTAAGTTCTCTGAGATATCTCCACTAAATCTCAACAAAGAGGGTGATGAACATTCTGTGTCCTTTGACCATTATGTGATGTACAAGGAGCTCATGCATGGCCGAGATGCCTTTGGTGCTGATGCTGTTGTCCTTATGCCAGACGACCACAAGTCCAGCATTGCTTATCGTGTCCAAGTGAGGCTTGGCACCTCTATTATTTTCACAGAAGCCGAAAAAGGAATTAAGCAGGACAGTGCTGAAGACATTGCCGCAAAATTCTTCAGTCGAGAGAAACTGGCATTGGAAGCATACCAGCGAAGTGGTATCCCCTTGTCCAACTGGTTCAGATACCTGGCCACAACACGAAACATCACACCTGCAGCACTGGAATACTTTAAGCGTAAGAATATTTCAGTTTTGGACAAAGATTTTCTTTTTGAACATGTTTGGCCCAAAGAAATTACATGCCTTAAGGCGCTACCTTGATATTTGATTCTGACGTCAGTATATATATCAGTATTATATACTTGGTATGAATATGTGTACATGTTACTATGTCAATGCCTGCTTGATTTGGCATTGTGTGTGCATGTGAAAATCGTTGATTTGTGATAATGTTGATTGATCACTGATAAATAATCTGAACCACATACAATGCAAATCTATCTGGGGGCAAACCATATGCATGTGTAATAAAGGTCTTTATTATTTTAGGAACCATTATGCATTTGATACCATTGCAAGGACTACTATTGATTTATGGGTTCACCAAAATAAACGTGTTAATTGCAGACATGCGCACACACACACACACACACACACACACACACACACAGGGCCACTTAATGCACCTGCCATAATTGAGGCTTATTGAAAGAGAAGGTTTTGACAATTGATGAATTGGGAACGTTATTGGTATTTGTTATACACAACTATGTGTTTGTCTGTTACTTGGTGAACACAGCACAATTGGTCAGCATTGGGTACATGTGGATAATTGGTCTTAACATTTCATCTTAACATTGGCCCAAATTGTAGTAGTGAACTTGGCTACATGACATGTATGTAATGGTACTAATTGTTGAACACAGCCTTATAATTGTACACAATTTGAGAACACGTACAGAATTGGAGAGCACACATGAAATAATTTTATACACATTTTGAATATAGTAACTACACAAGTCTGATGTACATGTTCATGTACATACACATACACATGTACGATATTTAACATGTAGGTTTAATAATCGCTCAAACAGCCTAATAATGTTAATGTTAGAAAATTTTTTTAGCATTGGCAGACATGTAGATGTACTCATAATTACATGATTTATAAAAATGGCCAAAAGTGTTCAATATTGGTGTCTGTCGGTGAGTATATGCACACACAATGATAGAACACAGTAATTGAACCATCGTCCACGGTCAAATTAAGCTGAAATATCAAAAACTTTTCACTATTTAGAGCTTCAACTTTAAAATGGTTTATGATTTTATTTTAGAAAGTTTGCAATATAACACTCGACGCTGTCACAGACTTTAGTTGCAGTTATCTCAGATTGACCCGATTATTGTGAGCACAGCCTATTCCATAATTGGTGAACGCTCACAAATGGAATATTTAGGTTGTGTTTACCACCAATAATTGTATTGATGTGTGGGTCATTCCACATCAATTGTACCCACGCAGTATTATATAAACGTATAATACTCCTCATAGATAAGATACATGTATGTACACTTTTGCTTGATATATGTGTACCACTAACCTCTTAGATATGAAAATATCTAGCACTGAATATTTAATTACCATCACAACCTTTGCATTGATTTACCTGCTTCCTTGTGAGAATTAGCATCATTTTTGAATTAACTGAAGACCTGTATGACATTGAAGTGTTTAACGAACTTAAAATTATTCATTGGGCTTACAGGATTGGCCATTATAACTAAATATTGGTAAAAAAAAGAAATTACGTTACTTATTTCCAAATGCCCCCCCCAAAAAAAGGGTAGCTAGATTGTATCAGGATCACCTTAGTTACCAAATCTGGTTCTGGGTAACTTAATCTATTCATCACAACAGAATTGGCTGGCTTCTTATAATTTCATAGCTGCAAACTCCTGGTCAACTATGAATATGTTAAAGCCATCTTTGTTGTGATGAATTGGTGAAGTCACAAGTTTAGCAAGGTGTACAGTACCTTACTTCACCCAGACCCAAATTTGGTAACTAAGGTGATCCTGATACAATCTAGCAACCCTTCTTTTTTTGGTGTCATTTGGTGTTAAGGAGCATGCTCTGGCATGACCTGGCTTGCTTTTAGGTGTTAATTAAACATGTGTTGGGCATGCATGTTCTAGAACTTTCTATTGGCTATTTAAGCATTTCACCGTGTGTAGGATTTAGACAGGAATAGACGTCAGTGTGCATTTCTCTTTGTGCTCTACTGTAGTTTTGACATAGGCTGTATTACTTTGTATCGCTGTGATTTCCCTGCAATATTATATTCTTTGGACATCCTGAGTATTTTCTAACGAGAAACACAACAGGATAAATTGGCGTAGTCGGCAGGATTCCGGATCAGCGAAGATGAGCGAGACTGCAAAACTCATGGAGCTGCTGCAGCAACAAATGAAAATACAGCGCGAACAAACGGAGGCACAAATATAGGCACACGCGAAACAGACGGAAGCTATTATTGCAACTTTGACCAGCGGAGCGGCTAAATGGGGAGATTCAACTCCAAAGTCTTTTCCTAGTTTCGTCTCTTTCGACACAACGTCAGAGCTCTGGACGGATTACTGGGCCCGCTTCCAGACATTCGTCGCGGCTCATTCAATACCAGACGACAAGAAGGCACAGGTCTTTTTGACAAATCAATCTCTGGTAACGTTCAAAACGCTCAGCAATCTTGCTTCGCAACTGACCCCTCCAAAAGATGTCAATGAACTCACCGTTGACGAGATCGCTACATTCATGAAGAACCAGTTCGACCCAACCCGTTACGTTATTCGGGAGCGCTTCAAGTTCTGGTCGAATATGCTTCGGAAGCCGGGGGAAACAGTCCAAGAACTCGCGGCTAGAATTCGACAGGACGCGGTGACGTGCGATTTCGCTTCTATCAAGGATCCGCTTGACGAAGCACTGCGCACTCGCTTTATTTGTTCAATCAACAATGAAGCTGTCTTAAAAGCATTATTCAAGGTCAAGGACAGTGACTTAACTTTCGCCAAGGCAATAACGATTGCAATGGAGACCGAGGACGCTTCCAAGGTTGCCAAGGAGACGGTATATGGAAACAAATCAGGTTCCGTTCACAAAGTTCAATATTTCAAGAAGCAGGCGGATGAATACTCTGTGTTGAAACCGAAGTTCAAGAGCAAGGATCAGAAAAGGAGGGATTTCGCCAAAGGAGTTTGCCCGAGGTGTGGAAAGACTGATCACTTATCTAAGGACTGTCCTCACATAAAAAGCACCTGCCATTTCTGTCAGAAGATGGGACACCTTCAATCAGTATGCCTAAAGAAGAAAAAGGAGGATGGGGGGTCTGTCAAGATCATCTCTAGGCGTGCACTGAGAACAGTCAAAAGCATTAACTCTATTCCGCAACTGAAACAGTCAGTCTGGGTTAGTGGCCAGCAACTCACTTTCGAAGTTGATACTGGAGCTGGCGACAACTTCTGTTCCAAGGACTTTTGGAAGAAACTTGGAGAACCTGCACTCGCACAAGTCTCCAGTCGCTATCAAGTGGCTAATGGGCAACCTCTCCCAGTACTTGGCACCTTCAGAGCTTCAGCTTCTCTTCTAAAGGACCAGGAACCAGTAACATTAGAGTTCACTGTCACTGATGTTCCAAAACTCAATCTCCTTGGTCGTGATGCTATTGTTAAACTTCGGGTTAACGTTTCTGCTTTACTAGGGGTGTCTTCGACTCCAGGCAAAGGAACAATTCAGAATCTTCAGAGTATCACTGACACAAAGGAACCCAAGCCAGATGAGGAGTTACAGCAAGCTTGCCGTAAGCTGTGTGGTGAATTCACGGAACTTTTCAAACCTGAGCTGGGGTGCTTGAAGGATTTTCAATTGGAGATCAAATTCAAGGCAGAGTCCAATCCCACCTTCTGTAAACCTCGTCCAGTACCTTTTGCTATTCTGGATGACTTAAATCAAGCTTACGATGCGGGTATTGCAAAGGGCGTCTGGAAACCAACCCAATTCAATGCATATGGAACTCCAGTTGTCCCGATTCGTAAAAAGGTTCTACCAGGTCAAACTAATGGCAAGCTACGAGTTTGTGGTGATTATTCAGTGGCTGTCAATGCTCAGTTGGAAACTCACCGTTATCCAATTCCCCTTCCTGAAGACTTGATGCGAAAACTCAGCGGTGGATACGGTTTCTCCAAGATAGATCTAGCAGATGCCTACAACCAGGTAATGCTTGGTCCAGAAAGCCAGAAGAGGCTTGCATTGAGTACCCATCGTGGGGTTTTGCTCCAACTTCGACTTCCATTTGGCATTAGCTCTGCCCCAGGCTATTTCCAAGAAATCATGGATCAGCTGACAGGAGACCTCAAAGGAGTATGCACCTACTTTGACGACATCCTGGTTAGTGGTATGAATGCTTCAGAACATCTGGAGAACCTCCGTGCCCTTATGCAACGTCTACAGGACAAAGGTCTCTGATGCCGCTTGGAAAAATGTCAGTTTGCAGAACCATCCATCGAGTACTTGGGGCATACTCTCTCTCAAAAGGGGATTGCTAAAGGATCGAAGGTTGATGCACTGGTACAGATGCCTCCTCCTACAAATGTCAGCAGTCTTCGTTCTTTTCTGGGTTCAGTACAGTTTTATAGCAAGTTCTTGCCCAATCTAGCTACAGTGTTAGCACCATTGCATCAGCTCACTAAGAAGGACACCAAGTGGAAATGGGATTCTACTGAAGAAGCAGCCTTTAGGGAGCTGAAGAAGAACTTATGTGCAGATACCGTGTTGGCTCATTTTCAATCTTCCGTTCCAATCGGAATCTCTTGTGATGCATCAGAGGTTGGTATTGGAGCAGTCCTTTTTCACCGATACCCAGATGGCAGCGAACGGCCGATTGCAAACGTCTCCAAGACGCTTACAGAGACTCAATGCAGATACAGCCAAATTCAAAAAGAAGCGCTAGCCATTATATTTGCATTAAAGAAGTTCCACCAGTTTCTGTATGGTCGCAGCTTCATTTTGGTGACGGACCATAAGCCTCTCATTGCTTTATTTGGTCCACACAGAGCAACCCCGGTGTTAGCTGCTAACAGATTGGCTCGATGGGCACTGATGCTCAACCAGTATCAATACAGCATTGAATATTGGAAGACATCAGAGCATGGGAACGCAGATGCCCTTAGCCGTCTTCCAGCAGAATCAGATACCAGTTTAGATGGGGAGGAGGATGAGGCAGATGTAGATGTGGTCTGTGCTATCCGCACAATAGGTCAGCAACTCAACCCCACAGACCCTGGTGTTCTAGCAAGGGAGTCAGCAAACGACCCAGTGATTTCAAATGTGATTCGTTGTACCAGAGAAGGATGGCCTGAGAGAGTCCCAGAGATTCAAACAAAGGACTATTGTATGGAAAACTTCAGAAAGATTTCCATGTCACTCTCCGTAGCTCATGGCTGTCTTCTAAATGGATCCAGGGTAGTCATTCCTTCCAGCCTGCAGCCTCAAGTACTGCAGCTACTTCATTTAGGGCATTTTGGCATCCAAAGAATGAAGCAGTTAGCCCGTACAGCAGTATACTGGCCAGGAATTGACAAGGACATTATGGATCAGTGTCAGCAATGCAGCACATGTGGGGAACACCAGAACAAAGTAGCCAAACCTGCCAACCATCCCTGGATGCTACCTGAAAAGCCGTGGAGCAGACTCCACGTTGATCATGCTATCGATTTCTTGGGCAGTAACTGGTTAGATGCCTACTCGAAATACCCTTGCATTCATCCCACAACATCTACCTCAAGCAAAGCTACTACTGACCTACTAGAGCAGGACTTTGCACACTTTGGATACCCTCACACGATTGTAACAGACAATTCTACATCTTTCCTATCCGAAGAATTTCAGACTTGGTGACGTGAGCGTGGTATTGTGCATCTTACTGGGGCGCCATACCATCCAGCCACTAACGGAGCAGCTGAGCGCATGGTACAAACATTCAAACAGGCCCTCAGCAAGTCAACACTCTCACCCAAGGCAGCACTACAGGAATTCCTTATGCAGTACCGAAGGACACCACTGGCAGAAGGATATTCACCCAGTGAAATCCTGAATGGGCGTCAGATTAGAAGCAAAATAGATATTTTGCTACCTTCACCAGCACACATAGCCCAAGGGAAACAAGCGAAGAGTGCTACCAAGTCCCAGTTGAGTGAGAGACACCAACAAGTTGAAAAGGTGACCCAGACATTCAAGATAGGATCTCCCTGTTATGCCCTATACTGTGGTCCAAGGAGGGAGAAGGAGCCAAGATGGGTCCCTGCTGTTGTCACAAAGGTCTTTGGCTCTCGTTCATTCAATGTTCGTGTATTTCCTAAAGGAGTCACATGGCGACGACATCTAGAACAGCTGAGGCCAAGGCATGGCATTCAAGAAGATGATGATCCGTGGGATACTTCCACACATGATTCTAATTCCTCCTATTCATCACTTGAAGAGAGTTACTCAGACACTTTGTCTGGTCAAGACATGCTCTCAGAAAGCCCAAAACCAATGCCAACACCTCAGGAGCCCTCTATTCCAGAACCTAAGCAACCACCAAACCCCAAACCTCGCAATCCACGTTTGCCTACTGAAGGAGACTATGGTCCAGAAAATCTACGGAGGTCAACCAGGATTAAAAAGTGAACATGGCCTCTGAGGTCAAGCCTCAAGACCAGTGGGGGAGGTGTTAAGGAGCATGCTCTGGCATGACCTGGCTTGCTTTTAGGTGTTAATTAAACATGTGTTGGGCATGCATGTTCTAGAACTTTCTATTGGCTATTTAAGCATTTCACCGTGTGTAGGATTTAGACAGGAATAGACGTCAGTGTGCATTTCTCTTTGTGCTCTACTGTAGTTTTGACATAGGCTGTATTACTTTGTATCGCTGTGATTTCCCTGCAATATTATATTCTTTGGACATCCTGAGTATTTTCTAACGAGAAACACAACATTTGGAAATAATTAACTTCCAAAACATAATATTTTTACCTATATTAGCCAATCCTGTAAGCCCTATGAATAATTATATCATATTTTATCATATTATTTATATTTCCTCTTTCTGTGTGTGCATTTGGTACATGTATGTGTGCGTGTATATGGTACGTGTGTGCGTGTACATGTATGTGTGAATATGTGTGTATGGTTCTCAACTTCATTTCATTCTTCATTTCTCAACTTGATTTTTACACCTTGAGCTAAAGGATGCACTGTGTTTCACTGCCATGTGATGGGCATTAATTAGGTATGTCAAGACATTACTTGACTGTGCATGTTGCTCTTGAATGTTTATTTCAACCCTCCTTTTAATACCGTACATTGTTGCCAATCTGGATGTGCAATTAATTTTTTGAACTGTCATCTTCAACAACCCAACTGTTACAACCTCTTTCTTCCATTAGCACTGCCTCCCTACCCACTTGAGAGTATTGTGTCGTGGATATATCTCCCTTCCCTTATCCTTGTGATTGGAAATCTCAACTGTTACAACATAAGCACAGCTCCACTCTCCACAAAGAAGTTGATTGATGTCCTCTCATCCTGTGACCATGTGGTCCTGGCTGAACAATTAAAGACATTGTATACACTATAGCATAGTTTGTAGCATGGAGGTAGTGTAGTGTTGGAGTGTTGTGTGATATGGTGTTCTAGCTTAGACTGTTAGTACATTTGTAGCTATAAATAGTTCAACTGATGTATGTACATGTATGAATGATGATGATGTATTACAATGTACATGTGTTTTCATATAATGATGTTTTGTACACCATGGGCAAAAGTGTGGTCTACATTTGTAGCTTTAATAAATAGTTCAACTGATGTATGTACATGTATATATGATGATGATGTATTACAATGTACATGTGTTTACATATAATGATGTTTTGTACACCATGGGCAAAAGTGTGGTCTGTGGCATGTAACCATGGTGCCAATATATGGGAATTACCTACCAGGATTTATAATGTCATCTGTGTGCTACCAGACTACCTACTGGAGCATTCTGTACTGGAGCCAACATTATCTCCAGCTAATCATTAGAGCATAGACATGTCAAGTAAGCATTGTTTTTTCATCTGCCTATTCAAATACGACTAAAACTGTTAACTATGGACATGTATTGGTGAACATGGCCTAAAAATAAACATGGCCTAAAAATAAATGCACTGAAACATTGACCTCATAAATGGATGACCCCCTTTTAAAGTACAGGACAGGGGGGCCAAACTTTAAAGATAAAAGACTACTAGCATTATTTGGATGATAAAATATCATTTACACGTGCTACATACTCTTTTATGTTTCTCGCAACCATGTTCCCTTCCATTTTACCCCTTACTATCTACAACTACTAAGATACACAACATAAGTTAACTGGCTCCACATTGTGCCAGATCCTCTCAGCATGCATGGTGACGCAGCCATACAGAAATGGTATGCCGTGTTGAATTTAGAATGATTCATCATATAATTGAAAAAACAGATTGTGATCCCAAATTCATTTTGTGTTGATGACGGTAAAAATAACACATAAACAAATTAAAGACCTATATTAAAAGCGGTCATGAAGACAGGAGCTAGATATAGTTGGGCATAGCCCGACCTTCGCGTATTGGTTGAAATACGCCAACACTCGAAGGTCGGGCTACGCCCAACTAGGCAGACGCTTCGTGGCCAGGATGGCTATTAAAGATGTTCTGTTGATGTTCTATTGATCCAGCAATTATTATAGAGCGTGATTCACTTCTCTAGTGAAGACAGTGAGACCGTGACTCCATTGATTATAATCTAGCTATGTACACACTTATGCTGAAGTGTGTATCAGAACCCTCAACGATGACTCAGAATTAAGTCTCAACGCATTTACGTTAGCGTAAAAGATAACGAACCAGGCCATCAACAACTCACTTCGAATTCACGAGTTACTGCATGGCTTAAGCTTGCCACAAAGAGTTATAAGGTACATGCATGCAGTTACATCTAATGACCCAAAATGCTAGGCCTAGCTCCTACCTATATGATGAATAATTTTTGTCTTGCAGTTAATTAATATCAATCTAAAAAAAATTAATTAGACAGGGAGATCAGCAGCTGTTTACTCTATTGACGGAGCTCGTTAACAGCGGGAGTGCTTCCTAAAGGACGGATTACATTGCAGGTAAGACCTCTTGGCGCTAATATTGTGTGTTGTTTGTGCCTGTCTTCCTGCATTCTTCGTGGTACATCCGCCGGGTATTGTTATAGCTATAAAGGATTGAGTTTGAGTCGAGTGTCTGATATTTTTACGCAACTCACTGGAGAACACGGGACTAATAGTTGTACACATTTGGTAAACATACTGTAGGCCCAATAACGCTACACACTTGGTGAGCAGAGCCAGTAAAGTATATCGATCGCTGTGCCTAGTCGGGCCACACCCAACTTCGCCGTTCATATCACTGAATTACGATGTATAGGTCTGGTCTACGAGGCTATTTTGGTATACGAAAGAAATAAAAACAAAATCAAATGATGATTATTTTAATATTGATTATTAAGTTTAAACCTGGAACAATTCTTCTACTTTTGATGACCCTAGCTACCATCCTCACTAGAGAGATATTCACCCCCATATACCTAATTAATACAATTGTTAAAAATCAGCTGAAATGTCAGTTATTTGATTAGCATCCCTTTGTGCTCTGATGGTTACATTTTGCATATTAGTGATAACACATCCCATGGTTGGATAAATATTGGCCAACTAATATTACGTGCTAACATACATGTACATGTGTCTTTATTATGCAGATTTGGTGACCCTACATTGTAGTGAAGGGTTAATGCTATTTTACAGAATTTGGGAAAACAGTTTTCAAATGATTAGCACAGTCTACATGTGATGCATTCTAATTGGTGAACACCTCCATATAATTAGTTTGTTTGATAATCAAGCTCCAAAGTTATTATTTAATACACAGCAGCAGATACATACTCACAACTATGTATAAAAAGCACTACAAGTAAAAGGTTTTACTATCTGTCTCTCAAGTAAATTGGAACCTGTAATTGTACAAATTGTCGAACACATGTACACAATTATACACAATTATTGAACACAGTATCTGTACACAAGTCTGGTGTACATTCAATATTTTACGTGTAGGCTTAATAATAGCTCACAATTGATTAACTGAGCCTAATAAACAATTGGTGAACACTCTCAAATTATGTGTGCAATTTTAATAGGGTAAACTGTACTACATGTACATGTATTGGTTTATAATTTTACCATTTAGCATATTCAATTGAAAACCTATTGGGTTAACTAACTTGTACTTGTGGTCAACAATTATGTAATCTATGTGTTCACCATTAGCATATAATTTGTAAACACCCCATGTACATGTAGAAGTAATCAATCAATTGGTGAACTTAGCATTAACACAATTGGTGAACATAATTTATTGTAATAATTGTACAATACACTGTTGGTGAACTAATTACATACACACAATTTGTAAACATTGGTCCAATAATTTTACACAATCAGTGAAGTCTCCTTAATTGGTGAACCCAAGCACATTATAGTTGTTACAATTGATGAACACATGCCAAACAGTCTGATAATAATTGTCCACAACTGCTGTACTTAGAAGACTTGTAGATTTAATTATTGGGGTTCACAGCCTAATAATTAGTGAACACATGGACTGTGGTGATGTTACACAATTGTTGAATACTGCCTAGTAATTAATAATTGTACAAATGTACATAACTGACATTAACATACACACACACAATGATTTAACACAATGTTTGAACCATAGTTCACAGTCAAATTAAAATATCATGGTCTTCAAATTGGGAGCACAGCCTATTCCATAATTGGTGAACGCTCAGAATGGAATATTTAGGCTGTGTTCACCAATAATTGTATTTGGGTATGTTCACCAAGTACATGTATGGAGGCTTATTTAAAAATTGTCTAGGTATTGAACATACATGTCTAGACACCATTGTGTGTTCAATATTTACAAATAATTTCACAACTGTGAACAAGTAGTTAAAAACCTATTGGATTAATTTTTGTCGTGGTTAAGAATTGTGCGAAGTGTGTGTTACCAATATATATTATTTGTAACCTCATTGAGCCAATAATTTTGTGCAATTGGTGAACTTAGCCTTAAGTGCATGAATCATTCAACACACTTGGTGAACCACACGATGTATTGTAATAATCATACAATACTACATGTATTGATCACTGAACACAACCTAATAATTGTACACACAATTTGTGAACATTGGCCCAACACATGTGAGCCATTTGTACATGTATTTATGTACATACATTATAACATACATACATGCCACACAATTTGACCCAATAATCTTACATGAACCCAAGCACATTGACCAGGGTGGTGTTTAGCAATGCTTATAATACAATGTTATCAATCTCACTTAATACCCTGGTTTTTTGGCCTAGACATTATTGGCCAATGTGAGCTAAACCTAACGATTGTACACAGGTACATTTACCTGTACACAACTGGTAAAAATCGGCTAAATAATTTTACATTTGTTTATTTGTTGATAGTCTAGTTGTGTGACATGTTAATATGCTTCTTACAGTAACAGTACATGTAATTTGTGCACTAACATTGACCCTTCAAAGATAAAAGAAATTGATATTAATAATCGTGGACAAGTTGCAGATTGCAGATATGACCTGGTTCAGTTCTGGTTGGAATCAGACATGTCATGCTCCTGGAAGAAGCTGATTGATGCCCTCTCATCCTGTGACCATGTGGTCCTGGCTGAACAATTAAAGACATTGTATACACTATAGCATATTTACAGGTAGCAATAGTGTGTTTGTAGCTTGGAGGTAGTGTAGTGTTGGAGTGTTGTGTGATATGCTGTTCTAGCTTAGACTGTTAGTACATTTGTAGCTATAAATAGTTCAACTGATGAATGTACATGTATGTATGATGATGATGTATTACAATGTACATGTATTTACATATAATGATGTTTTGTACACCATGGGCAAAAGTGTGGTCTGTGGCATGTAACCATGGTGCCAATATATGGGAATTACCTACCAGGATTTATAATGTCATCTGTGTGCTACCAGACTACCTACTGGAGCATTCTGTACTGGAGCCAACATTATCTCCAGCTAATCATTAGAGCATAGATATGTATACTAAGCATTGTTTTTTCATCTGCCCATTCAAATATGACTAAAACTATCCTAGCTGCTCCTTGATGCATATGGGCCGTGTGCCTGCCTCTATAGTCATTTGAGCACACAGCTCCAATGCCAAGCTAGGGGAGAAAATTCATGTACACATCCACATGCAGGCTGATAATTAATACTTAGATAAATACCAAACAGTATATAAATATGTATAGTCCTGTGTAGTGTGCACGTCCACATGCATGGAACTACTCCCTTTTCCCTACCAGAACAATTGCACACATAACATCGTTGGTCAGCTTCCCTCATCACTGCCTCCCATCCTCATCTGATAATACCTCATGTGGCTGCTACCTGTCATGAACGTAATACACTATGTGTATTAGTGCTCAATTATATACCTTTCTGAAGTGGATGTGCTCAGTTAATACAATAGCACATCCGTAAAACCATGACCAATTTCTCAAGACCAGGACTGAGGTCAACCAATCTCTCAAGACTTTTGTATGTAAAGGTACTGCGGCCAACAATGATGCACTTGTGGGTTTTTCTATTGGCAAGATGAGTGTTAAATTCACTTTGTTGTTATAGAACATGCTTTCCTGCACTGAAACATTGACCTCATAAATGGATGACCCCCTTTTAAAGTACAGGACAGGGGGGCCAAACTTTAAAGATAAAAGACTACTAGCATTATTTGGATGATAAAATATCATTTACACGTGCTACATACTCATTTATGTTTCTCGCAACCATGTTCCCTTCCATTTTACACCCTTACTATCTACAACTACTAAGATACACAACATAAGTTAACTGGCTCCACATAGTGCCAGATCTTCTGGTCACCATGTAACCACCTGTCAGCATGCATGGTGACGCAGCCATACAAAAATGGTATGCCGTGTTGAATTTAGAATGATTCATCATATAATTGAACAGATTGTGATCCCAAATTCATTTTGTGTTGATGACGGTAAAATTAACACAGCTTTACACTTTAATAAACAAATTAAAGACGTAGGCCTATTTTAAAAGCGGTCATGAAGACAGGAGCTAGGTATAGTTGGGCGTAGCCCGACCTTCGCGTATTGACTGAAATACGCCAACACTCGAAGGTCGGGCTACGCCCAACTAGGCAGAAGCTTCGTGGCCAGGATGGCTATTAAAGATGTTCTGTTGATGTTCTATTTATCCAGCAATTATTATAGGGCGTGATTCACTTCTCTAGTGAAGACAGTGAGACCGTGACTCCATTGATTATAATCTAGCTATGTACACACTTATATATGCTGAAGTGTGTATCAAAACCCTCAACGATGACTCAGAATTAAGTCTCAACGCATTTACGTAAGCGTAAAAGATAACGAACCAGGCCATCAATAACTCACTTCGAATTCACGAGTTACTGCATGGCTTAAGCTTGCCACAAAGAATTATAAGGTACATGCATGCAGTTACATCAAATGACCCAAAATGCTAGGCCTACCTAAATGCTGAATAATTTTTGTCTTGCTGTTAATAATATCATTATTTAAAAAAATTAATTAGACAGGGATCTGCAGCTGTTGACTCTATTGATGGAGCTCTTTAACAGCGGGAGTGCTTCCTAAAGGACGGGATTCCATTGCAGGTAAGACCTCTTGGCGCTAATATTGTGTTTTGTTTGTGCCTGTCTTCCTGCATGCTTCCTGGTACATCCGCCATAGCTATAAAGGATTGAGTTTGAGTCGAGTATCTGATATTTTCACGCAACTCATTGGAGAACACGGGACTAATAGTTGTACACATTTGGTAAACATACTGTAGGCCCAATAAAGCTACACACTTGGTGAACTGAGCCAGTAAAGTATATCGATCGCTGTGCCTAGTCGGGCCACACCCAACTTCATCACTGAATTACGATGTAGGTCTGTCTGGTCTACGAGACTATTTTAGTGAGTACAATTCAGAAATAAATGATAACTCATCAAAATCAAATGATGATTGTTTTAATATTGATTATAACGTTTAAACCTGGAACAATTCGATGACCCTAGCTACCGACCTCACTAGAGAGATATTCACCCCCATATACCTAATTGTCGAAATGTCAGTTTTTTGATAACCATCCCTTTGTGCTCTGATCGTTACATTTAGCATATTAATGATAACACATCCCCTGGTTGGATAAATATTGGCCAACTAATATTACGTGCAGTTGATAAACATACATGTACATGTGCCTTTATTATGCAGATTTGGTGACCCTACATTGTAGTGAAGGGTTAATGCTATTTTACATAATTTGGGAAAACAGTTTTCAAATGATTAGCACAGTCTACATGTGATGCATTGTAATTGGTGAACACACCCACATCATTAGTTTGTTCGATAATCAAAAAAAAGTTCCAAAGTTATTATTTAATACACAGCAGCAGATACATACTCACAAATAAAAGGCACTACAATTACTATCTGTCTCTTAAGTTAATTGGTACCTGTAATTGTACAAACTGTCGAACACATGTGCACAATTTGGAGAACACATGTATTGTACACAGTTATTGAACACAGTAACTGTACACAAGTCTGGTGTACATACAATATTTTATGTGTAGGCTTAATTATAGCTCACAATTGATTAACTGAGCCTAATAATTTGTTACAATTCATAAACAATTGGTGAACACTTACAAATTGTGTGTGCAATTTTAATAGGCAAAAGAATTTATTTTTAGGCCATGTTCACCAATACATGTCCATAGTTCACAAGTTGTATTTGTGTGCGTGATCACCAAGTACATGTATGTTAAATGATGAGGCTGAATTCACTAAACTGTATTACATGTATAGGTTCATCATTTTTCATTAAGCATATTCAGTTCAAAACCTATTGGGTTAACTAACTTGTACTTGTGGTCAACAATTATGTAAACTGTGTGTTCACCAATAGCATATAATTTGTAAACACACCATGTACATGTAGAAGCAATAATTTTCCACAATTGGAGAACTTAGCATTAACACAATTGACATAATTTATTGTAATAATTGTACAATACACTGTTGGTGAACACAGCCTAATAATTACATACACACAATTTGTGAACATTGACCCAATAATTTTACACAATCAGTGAAGTCTCCCTAATTGGTGAACCCAAGCACATTATAGTTGTTACAATTGATGAACACATGCAAAACAGTCTGATAATAATTGTCCACAACTGCTGTACTTAGAAGACTTGTAGATTTAATTATTGGGGTCCACAGCCTAATAATTAGTGAACACATGGACTGTGGTGATGTTACACAATTGTTGAATACTGCCTAGTAATTAATAATTGTACAAATGTACATAACTGATATTAACCTTAATTCTCCTGGTCTATGTTCTACATGTACACGCAGGATCAATATGTGAAAATTCATTATAAATAGAAATGCAGTTTTTTTGGCATCCATTTCTCTACTGCTGTTTGATGTGTCTATCGTGCTAAATTTACCAATTGTCAGTCTATTTTTTAAATCGCACCCTTGGTTACATGATGCTAATAATACGGTTCTTTAAAATGTAATTTAATTGTCACAGAAAAAACTACAAGTATAAGTTTTTTTTGAATGTTTTTTGAAGCATGATGAGTCTATTTTTTAAATCACACCCTTGGTTACACAATGCTAATAAACAGATATGGGTCTTAAAAATGTATTGTGTAGAGAATTTAATTGTCACAGAAAAAAGTACAAGTATAAGTCTTTTTGAATGTTTTTTGATTCATGATGTGTTTGCTACTACATTCTAGGGCAGTGTTTTTACTCTAATTGGTTTTGCCATTTTTACCGATAACACACTATGTTTCAAGATTTTGTCCATTTACTTGGCTATTCCTGCGTCTGATAAATACCTATCGTTCATAAGCTTGTGGAGCTAGCAATTTCCAAATCGACAATGTACTTTTTTACATGCTTAGTGCAAAAGACCTGTCTTTCTACCCCCTTCTTTTAACATGTTGTTCTGATCTTCCCAACATTACTTTTTAGTACTTTAAGTTGCTTTGCGATTTACCGCAAATACATCTTTTAGCAATGCAGTATTGATTGTATTTGACAATCTTTGAAGAATTGCTAGAAAGTAGAATTAATAACCATTTCTACAGTACAATGAGATCTTGGTTTGGTCTTATATCATGTGAGTTTGCTAAAAATTAATTTTATCTTGCGTCCTGCGCGTAGGACGATAATCTTACGCCTAGGATGACAGGAGATTAAAGTTTAACACAAATGATGCACCTGACATTTACACCTGTAGGCTTAATAAGTACTCCAACTTAATAATTCCTCAAACAGCCTAATAATGTTAATGTTACAATTTTTGAGCATTGGCCAGATAATTCAATTGTGCTACATGTATACAATGTACATTACATAATTTATGGAAATGGCCAATAATGTGTACACGTGTAATACTACAATTTTAGTGAATACACGGGCACAATGATTTAACACAATGGTTGAACCATAGTCCGCTGTCAAATATCATGGTCCATGCATTGTCACAGACTTTAATTGCAGAGTTATCTCAATTTGATCCAATAATTGTTATTCCATAATTGGTGAACGCTCACGAATGGAATATTTAGGCTGTGTCCACCAATAGTTCAGCAATAATTGTATTTGTGTGTGTTCACCAAGTACATGTATGGACACTTAGTAAATTGTGTAGATATTGAACATACATGTGTTTAGATACATGTTCAATATATGGTAAATTTCACAACTGTGAACAAGTAGTTAAAAACCTACTGGGTTAATTTGTGCCATGGTTAAGAATTGTGCAAAGTGTGTGTTACCAATATATGGGGTTGTGGCAGTGAAAAGGGACCTAGTGCATATTATAAACATTTTCTAGGAAGGAGCATCTAAATTGACGCATGCAATAAAGATACATGGATCACACAATATGTATTGGTCATTGAACACCACTGTACATGTACACACAATTTGTGAACATTGGTGAGCCATTTGTACATTGTATTATAAGTAAATGCCACCCTGGTGCTTGGAATTGTAGTCCTCAATAGACCCTTCCCTTTAACGGCATAAGGAATGCAATTATTCTTAAACGCGTCACTTCCGGAGTTCTTCCTGTGTAGAATCATGACGGGAGACGTATGTGTCGTGTGTAAAATGACTCGTAAGTTGGACAAGAGTGTATCTAGGTCGCCGCCACAGTACTAGTGGCCACACTACATGTAACTGCATGTACAGGAACTTCCATTTCAGATGGGCTTCGAACCCCAAGTGAATCCTGACCATTGTTCCCTTCAGGAATGACATTTACATCCGCACTTAATCCAACTGGATACAGATCAAGGGGATCGCTATGTCCATCCAAAGGAAAGTGACAGCTGCACACGCGATGGTAAGCTTTAATATCCTTCTCTACAAGGCGAAGCGATCGAATGCAACGTACCCTCGTACTTTTTTCGACTGGAATACAGTGCATAGATACATTCTTGACCAATTTACGAGTCATTTTACACACGACACATACGTTACCCGTCATGATTCTACACAGGAAGAACTCCAGAAGTGACGCGTTTAAGAATAATTGCATTCCTTACGCCGTTAAAGGGAAGGGTCTATTTACATGTACACGTGTAATTCTACACGTACAATATTAGTGAATACACGGGCACAATGATTTAACACAATGGTTGAACCATAGTCCGCTGTCCGATATCATGGTCCGTGCATTGTCACAGACTTTAGTTGCAGAGTTATCTCAAATTGACCCAATAATTGTGAGCACAGCCTATTCCATAATTGATGAACGCTCACAAATGGAATATTTAGGCTATGTTTACAATAGTTCACCAATAATTGTATTTGTGTGTGTTCACCAAGTAAATGTATGGACACTTAGTAAATTGTGTAGATATTGATATTGAACATACATGTGTTTAGACACATGTATGTTTGATATATGGTAAATTTCACAACTGTGAACAAGTAGTTAAAAAACCTATTGGGTTAATTTGTGCCGTGGTTAAGAATTGTGCAAAGTATTTGTTACCAATATATGGGGTCATGGCAGTGAAAAGGGACCTAGCACATATTATAAACATTTTCTAGGAAGGAGCATCTAAATTGAAAAATGTCCAAGTAATTAAAAAATTCAGGCCACTGTAACTCCATGATGGACAGACTGCGTAAGAAAAAAAGTTGTAGAGGGCATAATGTCTCTTAGAATATGAAAACTTTAAAAAATATGCCCAATATGTACATGTAGGTCACTTTTTGCTGCCCATAAAATGCATATAATTTGTAAAGATGGAACCAATAATTTTGTGCTAAGTGGTGAATCACACAATACATGTATATGTATTGGTCACTGAACAAAGCACATTGACCAGGTGTTTAGCAATGCTTATGTTATGAATCGCACTTAATACCCTGGTAAATTTTTGGCCTAGACATTATTGGTCAATGTGAGCTCAACCTAATGATTGCACCTGTACACAACTGGTAAAATTGGCTAAATAATTTTACATTTGTTTATTTGTTTATAGTCTAGTAGTGTGAGGTGTTAATATGCTTCTTACAGTACATGTACATGTAATTTGTGTACGTTCTGCAATCATGTGTCTTCGTGGCTCTAGATGGTCATACCATCGAGGGCACATGCTCCCCACTAGACTCTGCCATTGATCTGTCCTGTTCAGCAGGCAGAAATGATTAATGTCTTGTTTGTTTGCCCTAATGTTTGTGTAAAAAATAACAAACTAACATTGACCCAATAATTTAACAACTGGTAAACTGGTGAAGATTGTCTAAAGTTGTCCTGATCCGACAGAATGCACGGGCACTGCTGGTTCATGCTGCAGGGGCTCGTTGAATATTGTGTATTTATTTATGTATTTATATTTAATTATTTATTTCTCTCATACAGTACAATTTTATTTTGCAGTAATTTGAGGTTATTTTATTTTACGCGGTTTACGACAGATGCTGGGAAATATTGGGGAATATATAATATTCATAATTCCCTCCTATAGATTTTTTCCTAAGCTAAACATGTTTAATAATACTCCAATCATTACAGATGAAATTGGAAAAGTAAAGAATCAGCCAATTGTCGTATTGTAACCTTTAAAAGCCAGCTCATTATAGTCTTAACGATGTGCCTCAGCATTCAAGGTACAGTTCCGATATACGTTATAGCCTATACTTAATAAATGGATGCAAAAGCGAATGTTATAAGAAACAATTTTATACACTGAAAACCAAATACAGTGGTATAAGTAGTGCGATCGACCAGGAATTACATAGAAAAACTAAGGGCACCTGGCGCAGCATGTTTGCTGAATTGTTCGACAATACGAGCCTGTATAAAACTCCACAGGGCAGTTGCAAATACTGAGTTTTAAATAGGATATACTGCAAGAATAATCATACAAACCACTAGGAGGGAATTAAAAATAATCAAGATTTCCCCGCGTCTGTCGTAAACCGCGTGTTTAAAAAAAATTACATATTTTTGTATTCCCTGTAATGTTGTTATTAACCCTTTGAACACTTGATGTGTATCTTATTGCACTGTAATGCATGGTATTGAACAAAGTGCCAATCAAATGGTAAGTAGCCACATCATGAATTATTAAATCCTGGTACCGGTGAGGTGGAATATGCATGCATTTAGAACTAACAAATCACATGTGTACCCGTGGTAACTGCTGACATGCATATACAGCCATGCACTAAACCAACGTATCACCTCTCCTCCAATAAAAAATGTGCAAACCTACTGTGGACCTGGGAGTACAGTGTTAACAGTTTATGTTGCGCAGTAATAATTTGCACAAAGTGATGCAAATTATTACTATATTTGTAAGCACAGTCCCCACACTGCTTCTTTATCACAACTCCCAAATCCTCCCTCTTAACGATCGAGTCTAGCATGGTGTACATGTTTACCTCATCAACCACAGTTGCATCCTAGCTATTTCTCATCATGTAGTCTTTTAACATGCTTTAATTCATAAGAGTTGAAAGAGACATCCACAAGCCTTGAATAGCAAGATGTACATGACTTACATGTATAACAATGTCATGAGAACAGATTGTCATGCATATAATTATGCCCTTGGCCTTTAAAGGGTTAATGTAATTATATATACATGTATGTAAAGGAGTTGTGTACAATTATTATGATACAGTGTTGAAATCATGATTTCTGTATGCTGTATTTGGGATAAAGTTTAGAGCCACAATTTATGGTGTTTTATTTTTTGACTATATTGTTTTTATTTACTTAATATTTATTGAATATAAAACCACAGAATCCCTGCCCTCATGTCCCTTCAGCTACCCCCACTCATGACCTTTCCCTTTTTCCCACCTGAACCCTATAGATTTCACCCCCTGCCCTGAAGGTCTGGTGAAATTCCCTGGTACTACCCCCAGGGACATACAGGTTTGTTCCCCAATAACACAGGCCAATGGCAGTATTTTTAGGAACCCTCTACACCCATAACACTGCTGCCAAAGATCCCAAGGGTGGAGAGGATTATCATGGGAGGCCAACAGATGTTCATCTCCTCACTCCAAATTACATGTGTGAATTTACACCATGTACACATACAGGGATACATAGGGATACACTATATAGATTACATGTTACATGTGGTGCGGGCCCAATACAGAGACTGTATTGCCCTTCTGGAGTGCAATCGGGCACTCTCTGGAGAAGGAATGGTATGGGGACTGGTGGTCATGTGTAATGGTCTGCTGACACTTATGCTAGATCATGAGTAGACCACAATGTGTGTGCTTGAATAATTACTGTATACCTGGTAAGTAATGGTGCTTGAATAATATTGGTGGTGTTGTTGCTATCTACTATGTAGTGAAATGTTATTACCCACCTGTATTCGGGTACTATGAATTTACAATTTATATACATGAAACTCAGGGCACTGAAGGAAACAGATATGCTTGCTTCTAGTAGCTAAGCTGAACTGCCCGGTGAGGTTTGCAAAGATATGAAGATACTTAGAATAACTGTAGCTAAATAAATTGCAAAGGTCAGCAATAATGTCCCTCAAGAGGTTGTGTTGTATAACCACATCTCCTCCATGTCTGCAGGTCACTGCGGTGGCCAAGGGAATCAAGGGTGGTTTTGGGGCAGAAAGGGCACATGACCCCACCTGAGGTGTTCAATCTCAGCCACCATCTCAATGCAGCCTGGTATTCGTTGGACTCCAGGTACAAGCCCAAACCAACAGAGGGGATGACTGACAGCCAAGAGGCTGCATGAGGAGATTAGCATTTATATTTGTATTCATGTATTGAATTGTTGGTGCTGTTATTATAACCTTCAGTAATTGTTTCCCCCATCACAGTGGTACACCTCATAATGATGATACCAAGCCAGTGGACAACTTCAGGGAGAGACATAGCAGACCAACATCTGAAGACATGTAATACAATGTGTGTTAAAATCAAAGATGATGATTAAATGTTACAACTTCAATTTTTGTAAATATTCAATACACTCAATTAACTATACTATATTTAATAAAAAGTTACTGTAAAAAGTCTTCCACTGCATGCTGGTCCACAGAACCCATAACATAAGTGGCATTTCCTCGTTGCACTGCAACTGATAGCCTTTGCAGCAAGTAAGAGTAGGCATTACACTCTCCTGATGCCTGTTTAAGGCGATGGCCAAGCTCCTTCAGGAATTTCAAAGTCTCTGACCCATAAACTCCTGATGTCTCAATTGCTATGGGTGTGAATATATGGCTGTGGTCCACGTGTGCATACTTCACACATTTTTTGTGCTCTGCCTGGTTGGCCAATGCCCCAGCCTCTGCAGCTGCAAAAGCTGATCATGAGTAGGACGGGGCATATGTGTCAGGGCAGGTGGCATCCCAGACAAGGAGCTTACCACGACTATGGTTATCCCATCAGGTCTTTTCCCGTCAGAACGAAAAAGGCCAGAAGGCTCCAAGCGAGATGGAATCTTAGTAGCAGTCATGGCCCTGTGGATTGTATCATTGATGGAGGCATGTCGATGGTGGCACCCTTCACTTTTTTGGCAACTAAGACCATGAACAGCTAAATCGGTCACTTCAAAACCGCAATGGTGACAACTGTGGGCTCTACACAAGGACAAACCCAAACGAAGACCAATTGCTATTCTTATGGTCAAATTATCCATACGAAGACCCAGTGAAGTGACAGGCAGACTATTTAGCCATAGACCTGATTCTTTGTTGCATGCAGCCAGGAGGCGAGCTTTGTAGAGTTGGTCTGTGCTTTTAGAGAGAATAATGCTGACTGTGGCTAGGACCCTTGGGGAGTCCCATGCCTTTTGCTTGTACTTCGCTGTACCAACTGGAGGTGCCTCCTGGCAACCCTCTGACCAGCAAGTAAGTGCTTCATCTACAAAACAGATGGGGTATCCTTGCAGACATGGTGGTAAGATCTGGAGGACAAGGTCTGAGGAGGCAGCAGCAGAAGCCAAAATGGCAGAGGGTGCAAGCTGCACAGCACTACGAATACCAAGTCCACCAAACTTCACTGGCAAGGATGCCTGTGTGCACCCAAGGTGTCCTTTAGTGAAAGGCAAATTACAGCAGGTACTCATGATGGACCTGAGCTCTTCATCATATAACTGCAAGCAAGGTGAAATAAAACATAGAGACGTTCTAAGATAGTATAGGAGTTTGGGTCGCGCTTCAGCAAGGCTACCCTCTTTGCTCATGCTTACCGCGTCCTCAGTCATGGTCGGCATGGCAACGTCGCGGCTTTCGTTTGTTTAGAACGCACTCCTTGTTTTAAATGAAATGGTCCATTGAACCAAGTGATGATAATGCAACACAGTTGTTAGTAACTATATAATGTCCTAGTAGGGAGCATTCATAAATTACGTCACGCAGCAAGGGGGGGGGGAGGGGGTTCGATCAATCGTGACGAAATGTGATGTTAGGGAGGGAGGGGGTTAACAAATGTGTGACATCACAAAAAATTTTTGCGCGGGCACTTTTAGGGCCGCATAGACATTGAGACTCTCTATTGTTGTTGCATTATTACAAGGCCTGTGCATTCAGCTCTTTTATAAGTGACAAGATCGAGAAGGTGCTGGAGCGTGTGCTTATTTATCTGAATCGTGCCGGGAAAACTGTTTTACTGTCGACTGCTACGTCGCTTGCTCAAGGTCCCCTTTGGTTAATGGCAACCAACGATGCGCTGTATCAAGCTTTGTTTAAAGCTTACACTGATGCGCACCCTACCAAGCCAAAGCAACTTTCCCAAGCTGAAGTAGCGAAGAGGTGGAATGAAATGAAGAAGGAGTTTTAGTGTACAATTAAACAATTGAGAGGGGGGGGGGGGGGGGGGGGAGGTGTTGTGACGTAATATTATAGGGGGAGGTCCTGTGAATGTGATGCTTTGTGACGAAGGGGGGGAGGGGGTCCAAAACAGGTTAAAAATGCGTGACGTAATTTGTGAATGCTCCCCTAGATGAGATGCTGCAGCTGGTTGCCTCGCCCATGATAATTGGCCACAAATATGTATAAATCACACAGAACTCACGTGACGTCGCAATCGAATTCGCGATCGGCGCCGCGTGTTCTAGATCTACATGTAGTTGTTTGCTAGAACTGAGATCCCAGAAGACACGAAAATAATGACATGGAACAGGTATGCGACTATAGTTATCATCTATTACTAATACCACATCGATCCACTTACCGCACCCACTGTTAAGACGCAAGCCCAACCAAAGGATACAAGAGCGCCCTCCAAGAGTGATGACGTGAACAGAACTATTGAGGTAGCTATGTGTTACAAATTGCATCTACTATCTGATATTTACTCACACTCATTCCACCAACCACGAAGACGCAAACCCAACCAACGGGTACAAGAGCGCCCTCCAAGAATGATGACGTGAACAGAACTAATAAGGTAGGCGCTCATTATGTTCTGCACTATCATGGATTACAGAGTAGGAAACGGATCACTTGCTGTCTCGGCCTGTCATCATTAGGCTGGATAACACCTTTAATGCGGTCACGACGTGTTAATTTATATATTCATCTGGTTGCCTTCAAGGCGTTTCCGTTTTAAAAAATCGTCATCATGTTTTCATCACTAGTGACGTTCTAAAAATTGGTGGTTTAGTTTAAAAACCTGAGCTGGTCTACATGTATGTGCATTAATTTGATACATAACATGTGGAATGGACCTGTTCAAGTTTTCTCCTTTAGTATGGCTGTATATGTAATCTCAAAACCTCCTCATTAACATGGTTTATTGTACCAAGCGCAAAAACAAATTGATCAGTTTCGTATATAAAACTTGTTTCTGTAGGGAATAGCTATGCCGCTGAGTGCCTGCATGGTCGATATTTAATGTGCTCATTTGACAATACAATTGTGGAGTGTAGTTGAAGCTTTCACCTGATGATGAGTGAATTGAGACATTGGTCCATTATAAAAAATAATGGCCAAGCTCAACATTATCAGGTGCCTAGTGTACAGGTGCCTAGTACATTTATGTAATTTGAATCACTGACAAGTCATTTAAATAGGATTTCATAATCTGAACCTGCGTCAGCAGGTTCAATATAGGATTGATTGAGGAATGATGAATGTCATTAAAAATTTTAAATCGCGTCGGGAGGGACAACGGAGAAACGGATCACTTATCTCGTTGCAGCAATCGAACGACAACACCAAGATCTACATTTTCATGCTAGTTTCATGTCATTAAACTATGCGCTTCCAGACAAACAAAGAACCTGCTTCTTGTGCCCATTCCCAAAAAAATTGTTCGTTGTCGTCGTCGTCTCCCTTAGGAAGGTATAACTCGAGCTACGAATGGTTTTAAAGAACGACAATAGTACCAATCTCTTCAGAATTTACCGGCACGTTATCCTAGCATGTCATTTGGACACATATCACATCTAGAAAGAAACTACAGCGAGAAATACCCTATTTTGTTGCAAGTTCTATGGCCATCCAGCAAGTTCTAGCAAGTTCTTAATAAAATGTATAATTTTAGGGAGTAAAAAAAAAAGAAAAAAAACCTTATGAAACAAGTAAATAAAAACATCCTCTAACGAGAAAGTTGGTGGGCATATAGGATTGACAATGTTGGTGTAAAAAGCACGGAAACAAGTTTGACAGAAATGTTACTGGAAAATTGAAATAGGCCTATATTTAGCCCATTTTCTCAAGTGTGCGCTGCCTAAATGTGACTGGGCTAAATATAGGCCTATTTCAATTTTCCAGTAACATTTCTGTCAAACTTGTTTCCGTGCTTTTTACACCAACATTGTCAATCCTATATGCCCACCAACTTTCTCGTTAGAGAATGTTTTTATTTACTTGTATAACAAAGAAATCATTTCCAATTGCACATGTATAATAAATGTCAGAATTTAATATGGGAAATCACCCTGATTGATCATTCCTCCTTGTTATTGCTCAAATGATTTTTTATGAAAACCTTTTGTTCACACAAATGAAGGGCTAAAAATGAATACATTCGATCATCCTGAATTGGTAACATGAAAATTAGTAATGAAAGATAAATGATAAGAGGGAGAAAGTATAATAGTGTAAACAGAAATCATTTCTGTCTTTGTCAAAATGAATTAAATGTACTTCTTGTGATTTGTTAATATTAAAAATCAGCATACTATGATTTGTGAGAAAGAAAAACCACTAGTAATATCAAAAGTTTCCATTTGCATATGAATATACACACAGTGGACATCTTGTAGTAATTACTGTAGGTACAAATACATCACTTCTATTAGGATGGTCAGAGTCCATTGTGGATAGCAAGTTTGAATGGACGCCTTAATGAAGTAAAGAAACTCATTGAAGCTGGAGCTGATATCAATCAGGCTAATAAGGTTGGTATGAAATGATCTGCTCCATTTAGTGGTCTGCATATCCTTGACCACTTTAAATTTGTTCACCTTAGAAATGATGTAATGTTATGTGCAATGTACAACGTATGCATGCAGGTTGTCAATATCATGTGGTATAGATATTCATTGATCGTCCATTGACTGTTGACACAATCTTAAAAGAAGGTTTACAATATTAATTAGAAGTAGAGTTTCCTATTTACATTAAATTACATGTAGATGTACCTATATTGTTCAGTCTTGTTTTCCAGCATACTTTAAGATCAGCTTTTACTTTGACTAGAATAGGGTTAGGGGGAGACTACGTATTACGTAATCCAGTGGTTGAAAACTACCATGGAGGGTGAGCTGTCTAAAATGGCATATTTGCTAAAGCATAACTAATTAACTAATTAATTAAAAGCCCTTTATGCCAGATTAAATGTGACTCCTATATACTGGATGCATCTCTATACTGTAACTGTGTTTGCATGTGAAGGATTTCACTTTGATGAAACGAAAAGCCCTAGCTTCCTAACAAGAGTGTAAAAGACTCCATTTCTAAATGCAGACCTGTTGTGCATGTGTGTGTATGTGTGTGTATATGTGTGTGTGTGTATGCATGCACACCGCATTATAAGTAAATTGAAATGCCCCATAACAACATGTAGCTTCCTAATAAGAGTGGAAAACACTACCCCTTTTAAATGCAGGCCTTTTGTGCATTTTTGTGTGTGTGTGTGTGTTGGTGTGTGTATGTGCCTGCATGCGCACCACGTGATTGAAATACCCCATAAGAACAGGCATAGTTACCAAATAATGAAATACTTGTACCATTGCCACATATAATGCTGATCTGGTGACGTTGTCATTTCTACACCCTCCCAATATGCACCTTCTCCCTCTGTACTTCTCTCATTCACTTCCCTTCTTCATATTCACTTTCAAACTGTTCTCCCTTCTTATGTGCATCTGTGATGCCTTTGTTCCTTCTCTCCTTACCAGAACAATACAACTCCACTGTATGTGGCAAGTCAGGAGGGTCATCTTGATGTAGTACAGACCTTGTTGGGAGCTGGTGCTAGAGTGAATTTAGCAAGATCTAATGTAAGTGATGTTTAGTTGTGGAGAGATGTATATGGACTAATGAGGGTATGGAGGGATGTTTTAAGGATGATAAAAATGCTGCCCCACATATTCATTTATATATTCAACGTTGTCGTGTTTTAGATCATATTGAACGATGAAGCTTTGTTGTGTGCTGAAGTTTAGTGGATATTTCAGCTGCTCTACCATTAGCGTGCATGGTATTCATCACGTGCAGCTGTAATTTTCTGGCCCAACCAAAAACTTGGTCAGTTTAATTGTCCTGGCCACTCAAAGAGATGAGATGGTGCAATAAATGAATAAGAATGTGAGCAATGTATAGTGCTTATCGAGGTGCTAGTTTATCGATGTTCAAAAGAATTTGTGGTTAAATCTTATTCATCTATGTGGATCTAATCACTGAACAATTTTCAAAGTCTACTTGTAAACAGTCAGTTGTAATGATACCACCACATGTAGATGATTTTAGCAAATACATGTAACACTTGATGGATGTATTTCATGTACGAATATGTCATCGTTTGTGCGGTGTCATTTAAACGGCATACAACTAGTTGACACATTTACATGTATGGTGCTATTCATATGAAATGAAGTTGGGCCGAAGTTAGAACAATACAGGTCAAAAACGCTACGATCATACACTATGAATAGATCTTTTTACACATCCATACATGTACACAAAAGGTGTGCTATCTAGCACTGCCCAGCCACATACAGCACAATTCACAGAGAACTGCCTCAGTGTCATTCATGTAGTACTCCAAGCTTATCTGTCATCCATTAAGGAAATCTCCTTATTTGACGAAACACATCATTGCATCAACACTGCGCAAAACTGGTATCACAGCCCCTTTTCACATAACCATACACATGTAGGTGTAGCGTGCCATCTTTATACTCAGGTATGTTAAGACTGGCTACACTATATTTGGAATTTGAATTTTCTGCAAATTCAAGCATTACAACATGCCGCTTTTTGTTTGGGTACTCCTCGTAGCTATTCTCTTTATATCAAATCTTTGTTCAATGATCCCGCAAATTGATTCAAATGATAGTTGTCATAGCAATCTTAGAAGTTTATTGCATCGCGCTCCAAAATATGGGGGCGTTTCTTTGCGTTTTCGCAAAACCCGGGTGATTTAATGTCGTTGTTAGTGGACAAAAACAGTTATATATTGTTTATTTGATACTGGTCTAACTATTGTGGGTGGGCATAATGAAATGTAACTTCGTTTGGATAAGTTGCACAACGAAAATGATAAATTTTGTGCGTAATTTTTCGCAGTTCTAATGTTTGTCTGCAAGCGCTCAAAGCGTTTCGAAATAGTGATCTAAAAGCCTAGTATAACGATTAAATATGGGTTTCCCAGAAGTAGAAGAACTGCAGAAACATGCGAAAAACTATTCTTTTATCGCCCGGGTTTTCAATTCTAACATTAAGTCAATTATTTCACCGTGCGTAACCGTTGTCATAGAAACAACATTATGTATTAATTACACGTTATCAATCCAAAGTGTATTGGACGTTATTACTCTGTGGTAATGTCTGTGTATGAATATTTATGAATAAACGCTTCCTTTGGCAGCCATTTAATTATTTTAAGTGTAGTCAGTCTTAACACACCTGAGTAGGACACAATAGACAAACAAAGAACGGGCGTTATATTCCCAACTGCTTAGTGACTGACAAGCAAGTTTCCAGTGCATCCTTTACATAACCATCCTTGGCAGATTGTGACCTCTAGTGGCCATGCCTCTTGAATAAGTGATGGGCCACACCAGCCCTCACTGCAGCAGTGGCACCACCTGCCCACAGACTATGCATGCCAAATACACTTGGGTCCATACCCAACTGTTCTGTCTTTTGTAGCAGATCACCCCACCTGATTTACACAATCGCTCCCCACCTATTGCACAAACAACAGCCCAAAATGCTTTGCCATGCTCTTGTGTACACCTGGCATGTGGTGTCCCTGTACGATCAACTACCAGGGAGGAACCCTCCCTGTACTGATCTGTCTTGCTAGACGTTATATTTATGGTCATGCTTTCTGTGCCAAATGCAATATCAGAGCACTGCAACTTTAACAACTCATCACAATGCATAAAACCAGCAAATGCCAGCCGCCATACTACTAACAGTCTGACATCAGACAATGATGGTTCCTGCCCCACCAAGTCTACCATTGCCCTTAACATATCTTATCCATCACTACGCGTAAATTAAGCAAATGGTCATGAAATGACTTCCCCATAACAACTATGTCATCTATATACACTAAACATCTGCTCCATTTAACCCCAGCAAGCACCATATCCATCAGCCTCTGAAAAGTTGCGGGTGCATTACACAACCCAAATGGCATTACCTTAAACTCGAATAATCATTCCTCACGCTCCTCCTCTGACAAGTCATCACAGCTCTGCACACAGTTGTATAGCATCTCTCTTTTCTTTGCCGATATTCCACCCACCCTATTGTCCGCAGAACCATGTACAGTCGCTGCAATGTGACTATCTGCAATCCTCTCAGCCATTGCAACTGCCATTCCCTTGTAAATAGTAACTGCTACTGGCGAGGAATTACCATATGCACTGGTATACACCCCAACTCACAATCATGTATGGGCTTGACAACAGCACCCGCAACAAAAACTTGGGGCACATTCTTGTCTCTCAGGCCTTCTACCAACCAGGTTCCGCTACCACATAGAGAATTTGTGCTTGCTAAAACTTCAACTTCGCTCCAAGCTGGAACAGTTACATTCTCCATCAGAGTGGCCATGGCCTGACACACCAAATCAACCTCCCCACTTCCTGCAGTCTCTAATGGAATCTTTAAGCCATGACACTGCATAACTATATTGGGTACATCAATAACACAGGCATGTTTTTTCAAAAAGTCAATGCCCAATAGAGACTGGACACTTAGTGTGCTTACAACAACAAACTCTGCTGCAAGCCTTTGACCCCTTCCCTCTCACCCATATCAGGGTTTCATCGAGGGGGGGGGGGGGCAGGGGGGGGGGCATTTACCCCCCCTTGCCATTATATTGCCCCCCCTTGGTATTTATGGAGTGATCTTTAATAAATGCATCATAACTACACAAGTGATGAATACAACATATACTGTAACACCAGTCTGTAGTCTAAAAGTAATTTGATTTGCCTTATAATTGCCCCCTCTAAAAAATATAAACTCTACTTTTGCCCCCCCTTGAGGTTTTTTCTCAATGAAACCCTGCATATGTCCATGCTAACAACACCCTCCACATCAACAGGACTCCCATTCACACCTACCAATGTCCCCCGTTCCATTGTTCCATTGTAAACTTTGCACCACCTAGTCTCATCCATTGTTCCTTTCCCAAAAGGCTGACTACAGCTCCAGTATCGATCATCAACGTTAGGGGAACTTGATGCACAGATGCTGTGATGAAGTAAGATTTTGAGGGATTAACAGTAACAACAGATTGGACCTTTCTGATGCCCTCTTGCGCATAGTCCTCTGTGCTGAGGGCAGTCAGTTTCCCTGTTTCTTTCTTCGCACAGAGCAGAACCTCTGGCAAAATGCCCCGCCTTTCCACACCTATAACACAACAGTTCTTTCTTTTCCTGTTCCTTTTTCTTGGTTTTTCCTTTTCCCGAGGTAGCTGGTCAGTATTTTTCTTTCGTTTTCTAATTTTTCCAACTGTTTAGTGATTGAGTCTAGCAACTGCAGGACCCCGGGTTGCACCCGAACATTGCAAACATCATACCCATTCTCTGGTTCTTCCGCCTGCACCGCTGCGACCCTAGTCGGCTCCTCCTTCCTCATCAGTGCATAGGATTCCATTTCCAGAGTACACGACACTGCTTCTTCAAGCGTCTGCTGACGCACTGCAAGTGCTATATTCGCATCACTCAACTCACCCAAATACCTATCGAGAGTCAAAACTTCTTTGGCATCCTCGGAGAGGGTTGGAAACGCTTTGTGAGCCAGACACCACAGCTGGTCCGCGAAATCACCCCACTGCTCTCCGTTCTTCCTTTTCCTTAGACGGAACTCCGCCGCGTAACGTTCTCTACTGGGCTCAAACCGGTTATGCAGAGCATCCATAGCAGCCTGAAAGTCTCCTTTCACCTCATTCGATAACGGCTTCCATGCCATCTGTGCCTTTCTCATTAACCTCACCGGCAACCAATTCAGTTTAATGGAGTCATCCCAGCCGTTCACCTTTGCTACCGCCTCAAAATGATCGGCCCAGTCGGTCCAGCTAGAATCCCCAGTATATGCATCGGGAGTCACCATCAGTCTGGTAGCCCTCGTGGGGTGCGCCGTTCCTAGCTCTCCCGAAGACGCTGGTTGCCTTTCCTGCCGACTACGCCACTTGTAACGACTTTGGTTAGCACAACAGTACACTGTACAATGTAGGTATAATCACAGAAAAGACAAAAGACGCAATAGTACAGCACGCATACATTTAAATAGTCAATTCCTAGATGGTTCGAGATCTACATGTATTTCTTGCGCAAGCGCATTAGTAGCGACAACCAAGATTATTGGAGCCTCCTGTTACATAAGTAATTTACATTGATCTCTCTTGTACATGTATTAGGACGGTCTGAGTCCATTGTGGACAGCAAGTTTCAATGGACACCTTGAAGTAGTCAAGAAACTCATTGAAGCACGAGCTGATATCAATCAGGCTACTAAGGTTGGCTGCTCCATGTACAATGTAATTTTTACTGTAGCGTTGCAATATCATTTCTACATGTAGCCATGTGTTTCTAAAGTAAAATAGCTACTAACACATCAAATGACTAAGATTGCTAAATCAATAATGCCCCTCCCCCTTTGGCGCCCTTCGTGGGGTTGGCCCCTCCCTTCGGTATGCGCAGGGGCCGCCTATGAAATTACATCATTTTATTTTAACCAAAACCTTCTGTGCTAGGTTTTCATAAGTCACAAGATATAAAAATTTAATTAAAATAAAATTGGTGATGTAGGATTTGTAGACAGCAATTGAGTAAAAAGTAAGGAAACAAGGAATTACGGATATTAGGCATTCATTTAATTATAAATATTACAGACCTACATTATTTAGCAAACCTACCTCCTTGAAATTCTGTGCTAAATGTAGGTCTGTAATATTTATAATTAAATGAATGCCTAATATCCGTAATTCCTTGTTTCCTTACTTTATACTCAACTGCTCTCTACAAGTCCTACATCAATAATTCTATTTTAATTAAATTTTTATATCTTGTTTCACACATTTTTATGCATGAGAATAAATGAAGAAGGAAGTATATATGCATATTGAGGCATGTATTGGGCAACCTTAGAATCATACTCTATCGTAGCACAAGAGACCGTTTGATCTGCCCACATGCAATGGAACAGTGGGCAAGGGTGGGGTGCAATGGGCGGCGCAGGGCACGCCTACTCCCAGCTAGGTGCTGTACATGTAAGCCGGGATCCGCCTCTGGTAATACGTATTATATCAGAGATACATGTATTGAATAATAGTGCCACTGTGCCGTGTCATGCAAGATTACTTCGCATGGTGAGGAAGGATTCATCCCGGCGCAATCACATACATGCTCTTAACTAAACTATCTTAACTTGGTCGGAAGATCGGTACGGCGCAAACGGTAGCCCTGCTATATAGCATTCAAAAAACGTTAGTTGTCATTGTAATAAATATACGTATTGTTTGATGTAAGGTGAAGTCCACCCCTCCCCCTTCCTCGTCGCCTTCTATAAGGCCGAGCTCCGGGAGGCCCCCAGTATGAGGAGGCCATATTCCCTATGGGGCTGGGGCCAGCGGTGGCGCAGGTGGGAGCAGCGGAGCTGGGGCAAGCAGAGCAGGGGCCAGCAGTGGTGGAGCTGGGGCCAGTGGAGCAGGGGCCAGTGGCGGAGCTGGGGCAAACAGAGCTGGGGCCAGCAGTGGCGCAGGTGGGAGCAGTGGAGCTGGGGCGAGTAGACCTGGGGGCAGTGGTGGAGCTGGGGCAAGCAGAGCTGGGGCAAGTGGAGCAGGGGCCAGCGGCGGAGCTGAGGTCAGAGGTGGGGTGAATGGAGCTGGGCAAGCAGGACCGGAGCAGGGACCAGGACCGGTACTGGTGAACAGGGAGGGCCCTCCTCACCCGAGTCATCCAGGGCGACAGCAAACAGATTTGCTGCTTCTTCTTCCGTGACCTACAAGGGTAATAATATATATAGACATAATGTCATGCGTGCAAATCCTATGAACACATGCATACCTCTTCCATATAGAAATAGTGAGTGAGAAAAGTTGCTTTATATAAACCAAAACTGATCTAATCCAGGGAAGGATTAAATTATTGGAATGGCCTCCCATGTGTTGAACAAACCAACTATATATGCAGTGGTGCTGTAATAAAACCACAGCACGCCTGCCTCCTTCCTGTGTGCATAACACATATGGTATAGTCCAGCATGTGGTCTTACATGTACTATGGGGTGCTATGAAAAAACATGCACATAGAGCAATCCTTCCCTGATGTCGTCTGGTACAAGAGAGAAATGAATGTTGCGTGAGATAGAGGAATAGTTATATATACTACAATTAGTACAATATTTTTAAATATTTTTACCCATGCATAAGTCGATTTAAAGTGGCAGCAACCCTAGGCCTCTCTCTACACGTGATTGTGTGCAGTTTCACATATATCAGCAAATACTAGGCATTAAGAAATGCAGGCCGTCTTAATTCAGCCCCACCCCCACCTGCAAATTGTAAAAAAAGTTGACACAGAGGAACCTTTCCACATGCCTTGCAGCTGTAGACAGCTAGACATTACATTATATGTAAACACATGCATGGGAAGGAGGCAGGCCTATTTTGAAAAGCACTTTGGACCTGTAGAGAACTGATATAAGGATTGGATTGTGAGTTAAGTACAGTGGAAATCGTGATACTTGTCGTTAAAATTTTTTGGGTGTGTTTTAATGTTAACTTGATTTTTTAACATTAACTGTATGCAGCATTGAAAATCTGACAACACAGTGTTGTTGACCAAACATTTGTAAACAAGTACCGGAAATAAGTAAGTGTCACGTGACTAACACGTCTGTTTGTTTTTGTTTTTAAGTGTCCCAGTCCAAAAAACGGATTTGTAGCATATTTCTCAGCTCTGAGGCAGCAGATCAACACAAAATTTGGTATATAAGAGAAAAACAAACCTGCCCAACGTTTGGCCGAGTCACATTTCAAACCCGGGAAATATTTTGTGTGTTTTCATGGGAGACACGTTTGTTTAGGTCGAAAAGCGTTTAGCATGCCGTTTTGCACAGTGGGCGTTATATGCGACAGTACATCGATTTGTATATCGAGGGATGGTTATTGCACCATAGACACCTATGTTTACAACGTAACAGTTAATTTTACCGTCAAAACTCTGCTTGCAAACGTTGAAGCTTAGAAAACACGCCATTTTCGAGTGAACTCATTACAAATGTTACGTTATTGTAACAATTTCTTAATATTAATTAAAGTTTCGATTTTATGGCTGGTTCTTAGGTTCTTCTAAGAACCAAACATCAACCAACGCGGCGAGCAAATAAGGAGGCAAATCATGTGTGGGCATCGTTGAAGCGAAGGAAGGCTCCGAGGGGTAATCCCGAAGCTGCCGCTTTGAAGCGGTGGTCGGTCAGCGAAGCAAGTTCCTCAAAGAGCAGAAGGACGAATGCTACTATCGCAGAGAATGCAGCCAAGGAATTGGAGTCCCTCGCTGTACACATGCCAAATGTGTCCGATAGTGATGAAACATCTGACTCACATTATTATGTGAGTCAGATGTTTCATCACTATCGGACACATTTGGCATGTGTACAGCGAGGGACTCCAATTCCTTGGCTGCATTCTCTGCGATAGTAGCATTCGTCCTTCTGCTCTTTGAGGAACTTGCTTCGCTGACCGACCACCGCTTCAAAGCGGCAGCTTCGGGATTACCCCTCGGAGCCTTCCTTCGCTTCAACGATGCCCACACATGATTTGCCTCCTTATTTGCTCGCCGCGTTGGTTGATGTTTGGTTCTTAGAAGAACCTAAGAACCAGCCATAAAATCGAAACTTTAATTAATATTAAGAAATTGTTACAATAACGTAACATTTGTAATGAGTTCACTCGAAAATGGCGTGTTTTCTAAGCTTCAACGTTTGCAAGCAGAGTTTTGACGGTAAAATTAACTGTTACGTTGTAAACATAGGTGTCTATGGTGCAATAACCATCCCTCGATATACAAATCGATGTACTGTCGCATATAACGCCCTCTGTGCAAAACGGCATGCTAAACGCTTTTCGACCTAAACAAACGTGTCTCCCATGAAAACACACAAAATATTTCCCGGGTTTGAAATGTGACTCGGCCAAACGTTGGGCAGGTTTGTTTTTCTCTTATATACCAAATTTTGTGTTGATCTGCTACCTCAGAGCTGAGAAATATGCTACAAATCCGTTTTTTGGACTGGGACACTTAAAAACAAAAACAAACAGACGTGTTAGTCACGTGACACTTACTTATTTCCGGTACTTGTTTACAAATGTTTGGTCAACAACACTGTGTTGTCAGATTTTCAATGCTGCATACAGTTAATGTTAAAAAATCAAGTTAACATTAAAACACACCCAAAAAATTTTAACGACAAGTATCACGATTTCCACTGTATAACATATGATTGTGTGAACTCATATGCCTCTTTTCGGGGTGAGGGCCTATATAGACAGAGCCATTAATTTACATGGTACCCCAAGGTCACAGCTGCAACCCTAATTGACCATTTGATAAATCTTGTAAAGATGATGTACTTGAGAACACAGGATGTTCAGGTTTGCAGCCATAGAGATGTCACATGCTGGGACACCATACATGGAATCATGCAGGAAGTTAGTTAATCCTGCAAAGCATAAATCACTTATCCAAATTGAAGCTGTAGCTCTTTTAAAAAAGAGCTGCATATAATAGGTAACTGGTTCCAGCTGAAAACAGGAGAACATCATGGAGGATCCATTGGGGGTCCTTGTGCATGTTTTAGCAGTCATAGACGCTATGCACGGCTGTTTGAGGCTGGACATTTAGTTTGATAATTAGAGCGCTACGGTATATGGTGTAGAAATCATTGGGTCATTATCGACACCATATGTTCAACGATGTGCCTTGCAAGATGGTTACATTTGGTGTTATTATAAACATATGCAGTAGTACCAGCAATCATCTGGCTTCAAGACACAAACCTGAAACGATAAATTACGCTTTCCAATTAATACATGCTCATAGGCATATGACGTACGGCACGATCGAATAGGTATGAAAGATGCGCGAATTACATGTAGCTGCCAATTTTCCCACATATAAGTTTGACATACAGGCAATGTGAAAGCTTCAAGCAGTTAGTTTATGTCATCCACTAAGCACGGCCGGCTGTTTTCGGCCTGAACGGGCTGCCTGTTTTCTATGAATAATCATGACACGTACGATGGAGTACCATTGCCAACACATTCAGCTGCATTGCAGAGTGTGAAAAACGCATGTCTTTTAAGAGAGCAAGCAAAAAGAACACCATAAACCAGTATTCAGGCCTTGCATGGTATGGCAGGGGCGGATACAGGATTTTCCAAAAGGGGGGGGGGGGTTGAGACCCGCGATACGAAATGCGGAGGGGGGGTGCTGTGTCCGCTTCAGGCTCGATATGAAAAGCGGGGGGGGGGTAGTGGTGTCCGCTTCAGGTCCAATACGAAAAGCCTGGGGGGGGGGGGGGGGGGGGGGGGGGGGTTGCTGTCTGCTGCAGGCGCGATACGAAAAGCAGAGGGAGGGGGGGGGGGGGGTGCTGTCTGCTTCAGGCCCGATACGAAAAGCGGGGGAGGGGGGGGGGGGGGCTGCTTAGCAGAAGAGGGGGAGGTACCTTCAATGCACTCACATGCATTGTGCAGGTGACAAACTTCCGTGTCAATTCTATAGTATTTGTTGTGCCCTCTCTTTGCTTATGTTTATACAGAGGTAGGCGCCTAAGCCTCTGGAGCTGCATCAATTTGCAGTTGTATAATACATCCCTATTGTTATGACACAGCACTATTACCCTATACACCTAGCTTGGTATAAAACATTGTAGCAGAGTGAATGTTCCAGGCACATCAAGGCTTGAATCAGTTACAGATGTTCTGATCTGTATATGGCATCTGAGACCCTAGATGTTTTGCAATATCAACAATGGCACAAACCTAATCAAAGAATAGCTTGACTCTTCCTTACATGCATGTCTGTGAGGGAATATCCACAAACCTTAGCAACCACATCAGTCAGCATGACAACACTGTAATGAAGGTCTCCAGAGTGAACCTTGTGCATATCATCTATTAAGTGATCAGTGATTAAAATAGGAGGCATCATCGGTGGAGTCAGGGATTACACAGCTGGCCTAGCAATCACAGCTGGCCTATCAATCACAGCTGGCCTATCAATCACAGCTAGCTGGCCTAGCAATCACTTGGCATTACCTGTGCAACACCCAAAATCTAAAACAACTTTGCTCTTACTTATACATACATACATGCATGTTATTTAAAATGGCACATAGGGCTTCTACTACAAACTATATATCCAGGGAGAGGTCAGAGGCAAGAAACCTCAAATGGGCCTGGTTGAGATAGCTCTCCATTTTACTGCCATTGTTCTGGCAGAAAGAAGATACAAGAAGACACCTATTTATTGATGGAAAAGCTGCTGGGTGCATGGATAGCTTAAATAAGATGATATTTATAAATCAACTCGCTATGGCTCACCTGCATGACAACTAAATCCTGGCTGGCCCAGTGATGAAGTATGGATCAAGCTTGGACCTCTGCAAGGGTGGAGAGACACAATAATATGTACTATACATTGCAGGTGTAAAGGTTTCTACTTGATCTTTATCAGGCACAGAATCAGGCACTGAATCAGGCACTATGTACTCCAAAGTGTTGGAATATCAAAACACCATGCATTTCCATCACTAAAGTTGTCAACCACCTACCAGGTTTCACACCTGACACCTTGAAACATCAATAAAGTATATGCACATGCTGTGAACATTAGTTATCGAATAATACATCTGATTCAACAACATTGAATCTTACTGCCTTAACAACATCAACAGAACATTGAATGCCAGTGTAAATGCTGCATGACTTTATAACCTTTAACTCTTAATGCCATTGACCTAGTTAACATCATATTCATCACATGCACTAGGTTTGTGGAAAAGTGGCAGGATTCAGTCAGTCTCCTTCCGGCTTGCAGAACAAGGAGTCAAATCCATGTATGCATACCATGCATCATTGCACAGAATAACATATGCCGAGGTATAAGAGATGCACTTGCAGAACTACAATGCAGTGTGTGATGGAGCACCTTATCAACATCGTGTCAAAAGATGTGGCAGCAATACCACAATCAACGAAGCTTGAACTTTCAGGACTATACCTATTGTTATGCTTGACACGGCATTAAAAACTCTTGTAACATCAGCTATATTTGATGATCTGTAGCGCCATCATTTCAGCCGGCCGCACTTAGTCAATGCGCTATCTAGGTAGTCTTAACCCTCCGCTACCTAATCACGCTTAGCTTTTTCCTAGGAAAATTGGCAGTGGTCCACTGTTCAGTTCTTTGTGGAGGATACCCAATTGAGGTACTCGGCTTGCGAGCGCTATACCTAGCGTGCGCTACAGAGTTGTGGCACAAAATTTATACGATGGACAGATAAATGGCATGTCTATACTAAAATGGCTGTTACGTGTCAGTGCAACAAGTACAGTCCTTATATAGCTCGAAAATACAAAGTGCTTGTTTAGGTCATGATGCATGATGCCATCGTTTCAATATTTCGGGGCGTAGGTCTTATTGTCCAACATTGAATGGGCCGGAAACAGCCATGTATGACAAGGTTTAGACCACACACTGTGCCACCATATATGGTATGAAATGCAGGAAGGGGCAGGCTTGTGGTTTTATGGATGCAAGTTGCAAGATAAATGTTGACACAGAGAAATTTGTTCACATGCCCCATGCAGCTGTAGACAGCAATATATTACATGACATATAGACATATACATGGGAAGAAGGCAGGCCTATTTTTAAGAGCAGTTTTGTATAGAGAACAGCAACTGATATATGGATTGGATTGTGAGATAAGTATAACATATGATTGTGTGAACTCATATTCCTCTTTTCGGGGTGAGGGCCTATAGAGACAGTTCCATTAATTTACATGCAGTCAAGTCACAGCTGCAACCACATTTGCCATTTGATAATCCTGCAAAGCATAAATCTCTTAGTCAGAGTGATAGCTCTTAAAAGAGCTGTAATTAGTCCAGATGATGTACTGGAGAACCCAGGGAAGGATTGCTCCATGTTCAGGTTTGCAGCCACAGTATATGTGTCAAAGTTTAAGACCACATGAAATCATGCAGGAAGTTAGTTAGTCCTGCAAAGCGAGGCAGATAGATAGCTCTTAAGAGAGGTGCATGTAATAGGTTCCAGCTGAATATTAGAGATCATCATGGTCCTGCATGTTTTAGCAGCCATAGAAGCTATGACACATACTGGGCCACCAAATATGGTATCCATACTGGAAGTAGGCAAGCATGTGGTTTTATAGACTGTACAGCTGTAAGATAAAATATTTGTATCAACGTTTACACAGAGAACCTAGGGAACATGTTTTAGTAGCCATGGATGCTACATCCTGTATGGCATGGTTTAAAGACACATGCTGGGCCACCATATACATGGTATCCATTGACAGGCATGTGGTTTTATCCCTGTAAAAATATAATAGTCAACATTCACAAGACACAACCAGTGTGTAGTGTGATTGTGGTATAAAAATCCCCTCAGAGAGTATCAAAGCTGGCAAACATATACTCCAATGCAAATTGATCACATTTCATCATTGGGGATTTTTAGACACATACACATATTATGCTGTCATCAACAAATGGTACAGAAAGGCAAAGAAACGGTGAAATCAACTAAATCCATGTACAGCCAATTGCCTGATTGTGACAATGATCGTGTGTGTGTGTGTGTGTGTGTGTGTGTGTGTGTGTGTGTGTGTGTGTGTGTGTGTGTATGTGTGTGTGCATCAGATCAGGGGAGGACAACCTTGCTGCAGGAAGGTGTGCTTTCATTTTTTTTTTGCACATCACTCACTCAACCCTTTGAACACAGCAGCAAATCACATTAACTTGTGACCTCAAGATACCAACACAAATGGTGGCATGGCTGTTTGCTTTTCACTAGCATTCCTATAAATACTGCATTTATTGGGTACCTCATGGTGATGACAATATACATGTATACTAACACATCTATACAGCCAGCTGAGATGTCACAACTTCAAAATGGTTACCATTCACATGAAGAATGTACATTGATTTTTGTGTTACATCTTCAACGATTCCAGGATCAATGTGGGAAGGAAAACGTGGTTCCCATCTTTGGTTAATGGTTGAAAAAGCTTATATGTTACACTTTAACAGGTGGGCCAGTACTGACATTTCGTTTGTTGTCCCCCAAGAATTGACCTTATCTATACGTGTGTTATGTATGTACTCTTGTACACTACTGCCCATGTCAACACACTGTGCTTCTTCCAAATAGGTAGCAATGCGCCTCATATGACTAACAATAGCTGTGCGGATTTCAAAATGCTGGTCTTGCGACCCAGTTATTATGTAGGAGAAAGAACGAAACAGACAGTTCCCATCGATGACCTACAATTCTAACTACAGTGGTTAGGTCAGGGTGGTTTAAGAGAAAACGCTCCCGCCCCCTTTTTCAGAATGGATTTCACTGGAAAGTAAGACCTAGTTGAGCACACTTTTCATGCTGCTATCTCAAATCTATAGTGAAACACATACCAAGTGGTTGTAGGGGCACTACGTTCTACCACGTGTGTTCTTTTGTTTTGTTTTTTTACAAGAGCCATCGTCCAATTTACACTTCTTAGGTGGTGGCTTTTTCAACTCACTCGTACGTTTGGATGGCGGCAGTGTTGGTAAAATACTGCTTGGGTCAACTGGTATTTGTTTTGTACAAGAGCCATCATCCAATTTACGCTTCTTACATGTAGTTGGTGGTTTTTTCAACTCACTCATAGGTTTGGGTGGCATTTCTGCTTGGGTCAACTACACTAAGCGAACCAGTAATCTTATGCTTATCAGCTGTTTGTTTGTCTGGTACCTTTAGAGATGGTAGGTCACGTGTTAATGTTTTTCTGAGTCTGTTGACCTCCTCAATACATTCCAAGCTGACTTCTATTGACTTTGGATCAAATGCTACCAGGTGAAGACCTTCTAGTGTCCTTACACGAGACAACGCCACATATGCCATACCTGTGGCAAATAGGTCAAATGAGAGATCTACGATAGCACAGTCTAATGATAAACCCTGACACTTATGGATGGTCACTGCAAATGCTAGTATCAGAGGAAACTGCTTTCGGTACACAAGGCATTTCTGAATTACCTGAAATTTGCTTCGCACTCTTTTTATTTGGCATTCTTTTGCAGGGTTGTGGTCAAACATGACATGGATGCAATCCACGCCAATTGAATTAATAGGGCCCCCTTAACTAAGCCTTCCATGGTACTGAAGTTTCTACGCAACATCACTCTTGCACCAACTGCTAACTTCAGCACAGCCTCTAAACCTGCTGTCAAGTTACAGCCTAGATTCAGTTTTTGAAGAGCTGCTGCAGCTGAACCTGTAGTCTCATCTATACACTGCACCTCTACAATGCCCACACCCAAGTTTACGAGCATGCCAAAATTGAAAATGTCACAAGCTTTCCGTGTAGAAAACAGGCTCAGAGGTGATTTTCCACACTTTTGAAGGTCTTGGAACTTTTCAAGAGGGGTGCATGTTATCACTCTACTCTTTAATGTGGCAATAGTGTTTGCTGATAGAGAGTCTGTTCTCACATCATTTAACAACAAACCAAACTCGATATCTTCTTTCTGCCTCTGGTTAATGATCAACTCGTCATACTCCACGCACTGATGCCAAATGTTTACAGATGTGTAAACAAAGTAATGAGCTATTGTTATGAAGGGCTATATTTAGCTTACCCATGTATGTAACCTGTACACTAGGACTAGGCTCAAACAGAGAGTATCTAAAGGGAGAAGAATAGAAAAACAGAAGTTAAATATGAATATTTTATGGTTTAGATATTATATGCGCACCCTCGTTAAATTTAGGTTTGTTATTCTGAGTGAGGTATGATTCTATTACCAAATTTTAAAGCATGAATTATTCACGCGCAAGGTATGGAGTATATGGGGTAGTGCAATAGAAATTTGGGCTTATGTAGGACAATAAAAGAAAGTAATGCTTGCCATTGATACGTAAAAATCCAGCGCTTTGTAGCCCTATGATACACTATTCAATTTTGGATGCGTAAGAACTGAGAGCGCTAACCTGTATCCAAAAACTGTTAAATTTGAAAAAAAAATGCAAAAGCCCAATTTTCTCTTGCACTGCCCCATATGTATTGTGGGCGTTATTCGTTTTTCCTATCTACATATAACTCGCAGACTACTCGCAAGAACACACGCACACGATACAATATATCAGTCCCTTGCGTGTAGGACATATTGCACCCAAACATTCCAAAAACTCCTACCTCATAGGATTTCTTTTCCTGCGGCTGTTTATCCTTGAGATACCTCTCTTGGCCTTTGGATTTGCCTGATATTGATCTTGTTTGGAGGCTAAAATCAGTTCTCGATTTTGATCATAGTAGGCCTTCACGCTATCCTTCTTACTTTCCAGATCAAGGCAGTATTGGGCCTTCACGCTCTCCTTCTTACTTTCCGGATCAAGCCAGTATTGGGCCTTCGTGCTCTCCTTACTTTCAGGATCAAGCCAGTATTGGACCTTCACGCTCTCCTTCTTACTTTCCGGATCAAGCCAGTATTGGGCCTTCGCGCTCTCCTTTTTACTTTCTGAATCAAGCCAGTATTGGGCCTTCATGCTATCCTTCTTACTCTCAGGATCGGCTTTGTAGCGCTTCCTGTCGCAAGTCTTTTTTTCATGCGCTTCATGAAAACTGTGACGCTCCTCAATATCTTGCGACTTGCCAACACAACAGTCATCATTTAACTTTGTGATCTTCTTTGCACAATTCTTTTCTTCTCGCGATCGACGTGACGGCATTTTGAAGAAAACAAACCAGACATGTCAAGCTTCTGGTACACCGTACAACCGTGACAAAAATTGAATACTACAGCCAATTCTTGAGCCTTGATACAAGGTTGATACAGCGCTTGGTATAAGGATGATAACATTGTTGTTAGAACGAGATGATATCGGTCGTGAACATGAAAGATGTTCAAAACTGTACCAATAACTGTACAGTCAGTCATAGCCTGATAACAACTTGTAACAACCTTGATAACATGCTGTTCCACAGCATGTTACAGTATTGATCAACAATGTCAAAGGTTACAATTACCATATATGGTTTGAATTCAAATTTCGTTACATAAACATTACGGACACATACAAAATATACTATAACAGTAATAATAGTTTGTTTCATCGTGTCTCTAGACAATTCTCTTTGCTGAGACTTCTTTTCATTCCAAAAGCACAGTAGCAGCTGTTGTGTCTTCAAATTTGCAGGTGTGTGAACAAGAGTGGACAAAGGAAACTGCCCGACGGATGTTAGTGCTTTGAGTGGTGAAGATTTGTTTGGAGAGCTCAAACATATGACAATCCCACTCGTTCAGTATCTGCAGACCACCATGGTTCAAGGATCTGAATCCTTGAATCATGCAAAATGCATCTTCTGAGGATGATTTGCACGAAGTTAGCAAAACACCATACTTGAAGATCTATGACATACAGAATGATTATTTGCTGCACACATAAATATTACAGCATACCTGGTATGTTCAATTCCACATAATCTTTAGTATGCACCAACTGCTGTGTACTTGAAATCACACCACGATAACAAACAACTTCTGTATTGAGGCTGCAACCATTCAAGTCGATGACGAAGGGTAGTGGCAAAGAAAGTAGATAGTGCACTGTGCCTGGTTTACACCCAACTACTGGTAGCGTGACTGTCTTAATAGCAACATTCTTTGATCTGAGGCAAGCCTGTGAATGCACTTCTTTTGTACCTTGTTGTAATGCTTGACATACCACATACCAAGCGTGGTGATCCTGGCATGTATATGGCCCTGTCACTTCTTGATATGCAATTAAAATATTCGTGCACACTGATGTATAAAGGTCTTTAAGTACTTGTCCACACCTGTATGAAATCAAACACATTTTATTTTATTTATTACAGTACATACATTTCATCATTCAAACCATAGTAACCTCTATCTGCAATATAGCGCATGTGTTGGAGGTTGGCAAAATGGTTGGCAATGTCATGGCTTGGAGCACATCGATTACTAAATATATTTTGCTCTCTAACTTTTGCATTGAATGATTCACACCTGGTAGAACATACAGGCATATATAGTTATATTACTTTATACATACTGAAGTGGTACCTCTCTGCATTGAAAGCTGATGTCGGTCATGCACTCAGTTATGTGCAGAAACAAGTGAACCTTTCGTTTCTGTAGCAGATGTGGCATGTGTAGCTTGACACTATTGACAAAGGCCTAGCAAATTGATTGGCACTCACCTCTTTGAGACGGTGAAAAAAAATTGCAATAAACAATTTTAAACACCTGGAAAAAAATTTAACTTGAATAAAGAGTGCATGCATGCACACCTGATCCTGTGGTTACCTTAGAATAGCACAACAAGACCTCATTCTGCTCTTTAGTGAGGTAAGGAACCAAGATAAAGACTGCCATTTGTGACCAAGCCTTAAAGTCATGGCCAACAAATGACTGATATTATCGGCAGACATTACCATACATCTTGGCAGCAAAACCAGATGTGTTAAAGGCTGCTATCTTGGCGAGTATCTCTTGCTTCTGGTGTTCTGAGAGTGCAGGCATTAAGTTCTTGCAACAAATATTTACATGGACCCAGGTCTGGAGCAGAGTGTGTAGCACTTCAACAGGCAAGTACCTGAGTTACATCACAAAGTGTAAAGATGAATAAGCTAGAGATTATACATATGCTATATCTGGTGCAACTTACTTTAAATTATCACTTATCATATGTAGAAGTGGGTTTGGACTTTCATTCAATCCGTACTCTTTGTGTAGCCCAGTCTTTGCACTTTCAGAAAGGCAAGAGCTTATTTCCTGTATCCACAACATAGCCTAGGCGCTCCCTTGTCCTTAGCTCACAAATATGAGTAGGAGTCTCATTCCTGTGTGTCTGCATGATTATAAATATCAAGCTAAACATTAAGTAAAAAAAAAAAGACTTACCATACAGATGTGACAATATTTTAGAGCACGACTTCCAAGATGGTTGCACAGCTCTGATGCTTGTGGATTGTCACAAATGATGAATAGTACCACTGAAACTATCAAGACGGTAGTTAGAAGGTATGCATCGTAGGCCTCCATTGTATACACCAATACGTACTGGCATTGAATAAGGCAGTTACAACATAATACAAGCTGCGTATAGCTGCAGACTTACATAGCTTTTTCTTGATTCCTTGCCTATAGGAACAACAAACGTCTAAGATAATATACCCTGCGCTTTATATAGAACTAACCAATACTCAAACAAGGAAGCATTTTCATGGCCCATACTACCCCTCTCAAGCAATGACCGAACCAGAGAGCAAGCACTAATAGCCGTACCATTGTTATCGAAGACGCCTTTCGTTAAGTGATTTTTTCCCTCCACATGCACACACACCACGCAATTAAGGATTTGGTTGGACTCGACACTATAGCGTGCACAAGCAACACATACATGCATGCATTAACCTATATACTATAGCCGTCACACACCGTCCACGTACACTTACGTACGCGTACGCGCGTGCGTCCCCAATCACTCTCACACTATGTATAGCTGTGTGGCTGTGTGGCTGTGCACTATGTACTTGCGCGCGTGCACAGCCACATACACGCGTACCCAAAGCGAGATGATACACTCTACGGAGGGTTGTATGACGACAGTTCCCCAAGGACACGTGCCTAGGCATAGGCATCTTCTTGACACGAGGAAGATACTATATAGATGCGGTACTGATATCGACAACTTATCATTGTTGATGTATCACTATTGGATCATGTAATTCCAACAACCATGTAACGAGTTGATGCTTTTACCATGATTGGTACAATTTTTACATCAGTCAGTGACGGGAATGATGACATCAGCAAGGTTAATACTTTACATTTTGAATTTGGCTGTGTAGTATAAACTGTAGCGCACTATATGAAATATAGAACGTGTTCAGCCACATGTTCCCGCCCACTTTTATGTCTTCCAAAGGCCGATAAAATCTGTTGTGGGATATACTAACAAAACTAAGTTTGCTAGAGATTGAAATTTGTATCAAGCATAACTCTCGTTATTAACATAAAAAAACAAATCCAACTCGACATTAAGTTTCTAACTTGTTGGTTCTCGTGCTTCCGCATAACAGCTAACATTATACTTCAATCGTGACAAAGATGCAATGCAATAAACCTCTTATCCAAGCAAATCTTATCTTATCAGATTCGGAAGGAGAAACCGTTTGTAAGGTTCGAGAGTGGGAACAAGCAAGTGTTATCTCTGTTGTCTGAGCTTTATAAGCGTCGGCAGTTTTGCACATTGTAGGTAATCGACGGTTGTATCCAATACGCTCGCTAAAGGCCAACTGATTCTACGGTGCATCGGGTATTTTGCTAATCATATTCTTCACACTTCAAATCCTACATAGGACCTACTAACGTAGGTCCTGATACTAACAGCATACATGTACATGAGACAGTTATGCCCTCGTCAATGGCTGTACATGTATCTCTATAGCGACTCATCTGGATCGTTATGAGAATTGATACTTGTGCAGTTGGTTAGATAAGCAATATATGAGGAGTGTGTTCAAATAACCAGTGGAGGAAACTGTGGCGTCAACGCAGATGGATGGTGTGGGGTGTAGATACACCACTCATCCTTTGTAATACCTTATCAGTACATAGTAATAAAAAACCTCGCTACATGTATCCTGCTCACACATAAAAGTGCTCTTCCAGAGCTAAGGAACAATTTCATAACAGTTAAATGAACAGCACATGGTGTGCACGTTAGGACACCTACAATGTCCTCAAACATGCTCCATCTCTTAATTCCATCCCCCCCCCCCCCATGGCACTTCACACACCATGTAATGACGACATTTGGGTGGGAAATTACATATATATCACATAGCCATTCTTGGCTGTCGACCATCAGTAGCCATACATGTATATCTTAAGCAGCTGATCATACACACAGCCTACTGACTGTGGTGGGTCAAGGCCTATTACCTCAGTCCTTACCCTAATACCACAAACCCATGTGTTCCATGAACATGCAGGCATGCATGCAAATTGATCTGGTGATATTGCCATTTCTATACCCTCACCACATGTACCTTCTCCCTCTACTTTTCTCATTCACTTCTCTTCTTCATATTCACTTTCAAACTGTTCTCCCTTCTTATGTGCATCTGTGATGCCTTCTCCTTACCAGAACAATACAACTCCACTGAATGTGGCAAGTCAGGAGGGTCATCATGATGTAGTACAGACCTTGTTGGGAGCTGGTGCTGGAGTGAATATAGCAACATCTGATGTAAGTACATGTAATGTTTAGTTGCGGAGAGTGTATATGGACTAATGAGGGTATCTTAGCACAGTGGTTGGTAGCAGTCTAATCACTCTAACCACCAGCCCAGTTGGGGGGCACAACCAATTATTCTCTTCACCGCAGTGAACAGTGAATGCATCCACTGCCTCCATTCCTGGGCATGCAAAACTGTCCAACTGAGCATTATAATTATCTGCACATTTGACTTACCCTCGTGTTCAACCAAATCTCTCCCTTGCACTGGCCTTTTCGGCCTCTATTTTACCCTTAACTGCATGCATCATCGTCCAGGTACATCTCGGCTTTTAACCCCTTAGATTGCTATAGCTTAACCAAGGGTCGCATAAGTTTAGAGAACACATATGGTGCTGACGACAAACCAAAAGGCTGCACCGAGAACAATTTCCATCAAGACCCAAGTACTTACGATGTACCTGCACCACATCCACATGGTGGTAACCCGACTTTCGTACTAAAATTTCTGTTTCCGTACTAACGGGTTCACATGATGCAGGTTAAGGTGATAGGGTACCCTCCTGGATTTTGAAAAAAAATCATACTAGCTTGTAGCCTGAGAGCATCTTAGAGGACCGTATCATTTTGACAGTTATTAGATGAGCAGTAAAAGTAGTACAAATATTCTAAGAATAAAACTTTATAATTGGTTTGTTGAAAACTGTAGTGCTTAGAAATCACCAAATTAGGAGGATAAATATGAAATAATATCTTCTTTCGTTTGGTGCATTCGTTTCCAAACGGAGCAGTAGGTTTGTGCCAAAGCTTGAACTAACCATCATTTCAGGGTGAACTAATTGGGCTATTCATGGATTACTCATGCTGGGCATTCCAGAACAGCTACTTTATCGTGAATACACGTTCTTCATTACTTAATTGTCCTTTTGGTGCATCGATAAAGTTACTATCCTTTTCCACATATTTACAGCAATTTTTAACAAAGTTACGCATCCCTGGACGCCATATTTGTACCTTGAAATTGAATTAGATAGATTTTCGGTTTTCGGCTATTTAGAAAAAAGTAACTTATTTTGAAAACAAGGACAAGATATTTTCCTACACGTACGCTCTTCTTGGTGCTTAGCTCCTATCGTAATAATATGCTCAACACATGATCATAAGGTCTGTTGTCCTGAATATACAGGAAAAAGAGTTTTTGCCGTTCGTATTTCAAGGTGCTCGTAAAACAAGCGGTGCTAGTGTTTCTGCGCGTTATTGAAATGCTATCAAGGTGGCATATCTTAAGCAATAAGGTGGATTTTCTCCGAATTATATACGGTACTTGAACAGAACTACCAATTGTTGATGACGTATTTTAATAATTCAGACCCCAAAATACATGGTGGACTCAAACTGTGCATGCGTGCGCGAATTACAAGATGGCGGATGCCAAAGTTTAAAGCATTGCGCTCGGTTAAATACGTTACTTATCCAAATGATATCAAGGTGGCATATCTTAAACAATAAGGAGGATCTTACCAACTTTTTTTTCCAAAGAAACCACGTTATGGGTGCAACTACCTTAAGCACCAAGCGCTTCTTCTGACAGCGGGCTGCAAGTATACGGTCTAGCATTTACTGTCTGGATGTAACCTCCACTGAGCAGCTCAGCAAGGCCCACAAATCATGTGTTCACCCACGCTGACTGCTGTTTTTAGTGCAACGATCGTAGCACTGTGCAGTCTTTAAAGATAAAACGATGACGCATATGTACGTGTTAACCAATTCCGCGAAGTGCACAACTCCGTTTACACTGGTTTTATAGTGGTAACAAAACGATGACGCTGCGTAGATCGCTGAAAGGATTGAGCAAAGCAATTCTAACGTAGCATATAAAACTGAACAAGTGCGTTCGTTCAGAAGAACCGTTTTACGAAATACCATTAAGTCATTATGCCCCTCCCCCAACGGTAAAAATCGCTCGCTATTTTGATACGTCTCCTCTCTTTGAAGGGTTACGACGTCATAATAACAGATGAGCTTTTAATTTTAGCCACACTTAATTAATCGAACTGAGCACTGTTGCGGAACGTCCTAGCGATGTTCTACAACCTATCAAGCGATGCGAACGTTTTTAAAACGCGTCTAAACTGCTGCGATTAACAACTTTTGTATTTGAAGAATTGTTACGATGCCAAAACTAAACGAAACCAGAAGCCATATCTTAGTGCAATGACCGTCGCACGAAAACGAAATGTGACTTTTATTTTGGCCGCTACTGTATTACTCCACAATATTGATGCTTTTGTTCCTTCTCTCCATACCAGCGAAATGTTACTCCACTGTTTATGGCAAGTGAGAATGGTCATCATGTTGTAGTACAGACCTTGTTGGGAGCTGGTGCTGGAGTGAATATAGCAATATCTGATGTAAGTGATGTTCTAATTCATCAGTTGTAAAGTGGATAAATGGAGAGATGTGATAGGTACTGTGTATGATGATTTACAAATAAACATGGGACAATGACCAAAACCCAAGGCCCACTCTACTCATTATTATTTTCATTGCTGAACTTGAATATAATAAAAACTAGTTACCTGAAGAAATTGCATTTCATGTTCAAAAATTTCACTAGTAGTAAGGTTTTTCCAACATTGAAATATAACTAATCATGCAAGATTTATTATTTTCCTACACATACAGTACCGGTCATAATAAAAGTCACGTTCCGTTTTAGTTCTACGATCGTAGCACTGTGCAGTCTTTTTAGAACGCTAAGATAAAACGATGATCTTATGTACGTGTTAACTAGTCCGCGAAGTGCACAACTCCGTTTACACCGGTTTTATAGTAACGTACGCGGTAACAAAACGATGACGCTGCGTAGATCGCTGAAAGGATTGAATTCTAACGTAGCGTATAAAACTGAACAAGCGCATTCGTTCGGAAGATCCGTTTTACTAAATACGTTTAAGTAATTATGCCTCCGCCCCTACAGTAAAAATCGCTCGCTATGACCGCTACATGTACTTCTTCTATACGTCTTCTTTGAGTTCCCAAAATCCTCCCTCCCTTTGAAGGGATAAGTGGATGACGTCATACAACAGATGAGACCGCTTTTAACTTTAGCCACACTTAATTGAACCGATCGCGAGCGCTGTTGCAGAATGTCCATCCAAGCGATGTTCTACAACCAATCAAGCAATGCGAACGGCTTGTTAACATTTCAAAAACGCTAGCGATTAACAACTTTTGTGTTAATCATATTTGAAGAATAGCTACGATGCCAAAACAAAACGAAACCAGAAGCCATATCTTAGTGCTACGATCGTAGCACTAAAACGGAACGTGACTTTTATTATGGCCGGTACTGTACAGAACAAAGGTAGAACATGCATTAAGGTACATGGACATTGAACAAATTTTTAACTGTACTTGTACTTGTTACACAGGTAGAATATAATGAAAACAATGTCAAAGCATTTACATGTATATCCACATCAATGTAGCCAGGTACAAGCAAAGGTACAAGCATAGGTACTGTACAAGGAGCAGTCTACTGTACAGTAATGATACAATCCTACACATGCAAATGAAATAGCATTTACTGTTACATTACCATGTGCCTTCTTAATGGCTGATATTTTTATCCCACATTGCACATCAATACTCCAATAGACTGGAATGGTACACAGCACACAGACCAATACTCCAATAGGCTGGAATGGTACACAGCACACAGACCAATAGTCCAATAGGCTGAAATGGTACACAGTACACAGACCAATACTCCAATAGGTGGGAATGGTACATAGCACACGGACCAATACTCCAATAGGCTGGAATGGTACATAGCACACAGACCAATACTCCAATAGGCTGCAATGGTACACAGACCAATACTCCAATAGGCTAGAATGGTACACAGCACACAGACCAATACTCCGATAGGCTGGAATGGTACATGTACACACAGCACACAGACCAATACTCCAATAGGCTGGAATGGTACACAGCACATAGACCAATATTCCAATAGGCTGTAATGGTACAATGAGCAACCTACTGCACAGTAATGATACAATCCTACACCTGTATATGTAATAGCATTTCCAGTTACATTACCATGTGCCTTCTTTGTGGCTGATATTATTATCCCACATTGTACATCAGTGGTCTATTATTTTATACTTTATGCTACATGTACATGTGTTCAAAATGTAATTTCTATACCAATGAAATGTCCAAAGTCAGATGAGCATATGGAGGTGATGAATGCTGTTGTTGAGTGGTGGGACAATGACCAAAACCCATCTGTATAGGGAAATAGATTGTTCTGGGGCAAAATCCCATACCCCAATGTGGGAACATTCCCCTTACATGGTGTCCCCACAGTTCCTTATCACATAACAATTGGTGTAGCCTCACCTGTGCACACCAACTTAATACGACACAATAGGCTGGAATGGTACACAGCACACAGACCAATACTTCAATAGGCTGGAATGGTACACAGCACACAGACCAATACTTCAATAGGCTGGAATGGTACACAGCACACAGACCAATACTCCAATAGGCTGGAATGGTACACAGCACACAGACCAATACTCCAATAGGCTAGAATGGTACACAGCACACAGACCAATACTCCAATAGGCTGGAATGGTACACAGCACACAGACCAATACTCCAATAGTCTGGAATGGTACACAGCACACAGACCAATACTCCAATAGGTTGGAATGGTACATTGCACACAGACCAATACTCCAATAGGCTAGAATGGTACACAGCACACAGACCAATACTCCAATAGGCTGGAATGGTACACAGCACACAGACCAATACTCCAATAGGCTGGAATGGTACACAGCACACAGACCAATACTCCAATAGGCTGGAATGATACACAGCACACAGACAAATACTCCAATAGGCTGGAATGGTACACAGCACACAGACCAATACTCCAATAGGCTGAAATGGTACACAGCACACAGACCAATACTCCAATAGGCTGGAATGGTACACAGCACACAGACCAATACTCCAATAGGCTGGAATGGTACACAGCACACAGACCAATACTCCAATAGGCTAGAATGGTACACAGCACACAGACCAATACTCCAATAGGCTGGAATGGTACACAGCACACAGACCAATACTCCAATAGGCTAGAATGGTACACAGCACACAGACCAATACTCCAATAGGCTGGAATGGTACACAGCACACAGACCAATACTCCAATAGGCTGGAATGGTACACAGCACACAGACCAATACTCCAATAGGCTGGAATGGTACACAGCACACAGACCAATACTCCAATAGGCTGGAATGGTACACAGCACACAGACCAATACTCCAATAGGCTGGAATGGTACACAGCACACAGACCAATACTCCAATAGGCTGGAATGGTACACAGCACACAGACCAATACTCCAATAGGCTGGAATGGTACACAGCACACAGACCAATACTCCAATAGGCTGGAATGGTACACAGCACACAGACCAATACTCCAAACATAACACCAAACAAAAACAACACTAATAACAACAACAACATCGGGCTGCCAACACAACAACACCACACACAATGCTGGGCAACGGGCTTATAACAAACCTATATTGATGAGCCCACATCTCCTTAAGGAAATATCCCTGTGGAAAACCTCAATAGGAAAATCCACATACATAATGTGGGGAAAAAACTGTCTATCTTGCACTGCCCAGCCACATGCAACACAATTCACAGAGAAGTCCACCTACTGCCTCGGTGTCATAGTACTCCAGGCTTATCTGTCATCCGTTAAAGAAATCTGCTCATTTTGCAAACAAGTCACCATCTGGTTTGACTACTTGTATGGGTGTGGCTGTGGAGTGTAAATAAAAATCTCCAGACACTTTCACATCATTTTCTATAAAGCCCAGGAGGTCATACCACCCACCCCATGTCCCCAACTCTGTATGTATTACTCCACAATATTGATGCCTTTGTTTCTTCTCTCCTTACCAGAACAATACAACTCCACTGTGTGTGGCAAGTGAGAAAGGTCATCATTCGCTGAGATTAACTATATAAAGCAGTACCATCCAATATGAGTGGGTAAAGCCCAAAAGTCATGGGTGGGTAAAGGATGGGTCAGAAAAATTCCTGCAATGTCCTCAAACACAGCTCCATCTCTTATATCCACCCCCACCCCCACCCCCCCTTAATGGCACTCCAAACACCATGTAATGACGACATTTGGGTGAGAACTTATGTCACATAGCCATTCTTGGCTCACTACACTGTATGACCATCAGCAGCCATACATGTATATCTTAAGCAGCTGATCATACACACAGCATGCAGCTTGACATGTCTACAGTTCTATACATCTCTGTACATCTCTGTGGATGGTTTAATGGTGTACTTTCCATGTACATGTAAACTTCCCCTCCACCTCAGCTGGCACTTGAGATGTTGAATATTATTAAATAGAGTTTAAGGTAGTTAAATGCGGTTAACCGATGCGAGCGGCCACGCCTACATTGGCTACATATGGGCTGGAGCGCATGCGCCTGGCACACGTGTTCCTCAGTCTGCCGCGTGCATTGACTCTTTCTTTTTGAGAAAGCTTAAACTTAACGATGGGTGAGAAATCCGCTCCCGAAATGACGACCGGGTCAAAATACAGCGTTGAAGACCCTCTCTTTAACGAGCGTCAGCTGGCTTGGCTGTCCACCGCCATGACGAAGGGAGCGCCTCAGTCCTCGCAGTCGTCCAGTAAGTCGAAACGGTGGCTTCGCGATAGTTGGGTTGATAGAAGGGGCGCATTATTGATGCCATCTCTCCGCGGTTTGTTGTCGCCTGGGCGTGCTCACGATCTGTACCTAACGTGTTTTTTTTTATTTTTATGTGATTAGAGGTGTGCATAGGTGTATATATCTTTCTCCGCACTAGTTAGGTACGGCGCCCGCGACGTCCACTATAGACGTGCCGACGTTTGCTCCACAACTCTCAGGCGAGAGTTAATCTCAGATGTCGTCATCGAGCACAGCGCCTGTGTCGTCAAATCAGGCACCGTCGTTCGACCCGATCGCAGGGATACCAGCTCAGCTTGTCAAACGTATCCTCAAATTCGAATTCGTGAATATGGCGGACATGTTACCAGTCGCATGGCAGGATGATTCCCAAACGGGGACCGACACCCATCCGTTGTCACGCAGACTCGTCCGTTGCGCGCCTGTTGCGGAGATCACCGTGTGGCTGGAGGGATTTGCGCGGCTGGCCTCGGTTTTGTCGTTGAAACACCCCACCAAAGCCGCCGAGATGTGGGCCTACCAATCGGCTATCATTCGCGCAGCCAGGAACTTCGAAGGCACCACGTGGGTGGCCTACGATCGCCAGTATCGTCAGGAGGCCCTGGCCAGCAAAGATCTTAACTGGTCGGTGGTGAATTCGCGGCTCTACAGCGAGGCGTTCACTGGTCGCGCCAAGGTCATTCTGCAGTGTCGCTACTGCCTCAGTGAAACGCACGACCTCCGTGCCTACCCGTCAAATCCGGACATTCTCGACCAAGTTCACAGGCCAGCGAGCCCACACTCGCACTCGGCGGCAAAGGACACAATCTGTCAAAATTACAACGACGGGAGGTGTCGGTATGACCGTTGCAAATACCAGCACATGTGCCGCGAGTGCCTTGGTCCCCACCCATGGCTTTGATGCTCGAAGAATACCCGGCGAGAGGATCGCAACGGTCGTGACCGCTCCTGGCCGCCACGTCCTTAGTATATTTGTGTAACCAGTGCATGCGTGGACATCATATATATATATATATATATTGTATGCGTGCATACTTGTACCGTCCATGTTTGCCCTCCACCCATTGGGTATGAACACCTGCTTTGTCAGGTCTGCAATGTACATAGTAGCTTTTAATGGTCCATTGCTATTCCGATTATACTTTACGGTGGGTCGTTCACTTTTTTGCAGGCGCTACGGCCTACCCATACATTCGTGATCTCATGGTGTTGCAATCGTGCACCTCATTACCGTCACCTCACGCCGAATTGTTCGAGGGTGGTCGCACCCCACTGAATCTCACCGCGTGGGAAGCTCCCCTCCGCAGACACCCAGACAAAGACTTTGCTACATCCATCTGCTCAGGCTTAAGGGTGGGGTTCCGGATTGGCTTCGTGCGCAGTCGACGGCTCAAAAGTGCCACCACCAACATGTTCTCCTCGTTCGAACACCCCAATATCGTTCAGGGGTACGTTTCAGAGCAACTGAAGCTGGGCAGGATGCTGGGACCGCTGGACCCCATATGTCACTCCACTGTCCACATTAACAGGTTCGGCGTTATTCCCAAGGGCCACACCACCGGGAAATGGCGCCTGATAACAGACCTATCCTACCCACCTGGGGAAAGTGTGAATGACGGTATCAATCCCGAGCTCTGTTCCCTCCGCTACACATTGGTCGACGACGTAGCTACAGCAGTCACTGGATTAGGCCAGGGTGCACTTATGGCAAAGGTCGACATCGAGGCAGCATATCGTCTGGTGCCGGTTCACCCAGACGATCGCCCACTTTTGGGCATGGAATGGAAGGGCCAGGTTTTGGCGGATCCAATGCTACCGTTTGGTCTCCGGTAGGCGCCAAAAATATTCAACGCTGTGGCTGATGCAGTGGAGTGGTATCTGATGTTGCGGGGGATCGCCCACTTATTTCATTATTTGGATGACTTCACTATTCTCAGGTCGCCTAATTCCGACGAGTGTGCGAGATCCTTAACCGTGTTGCGGCAGGCATGCACCGAACTCGGGATACCACTGGCCGAGCATAAGACTGAGGGTCCAGCGACCCGGGTAACGTTCTTGGGCATCATGATCGATACAACAACAGGCCAGCTGAGCCTTCCACCGAAGAAACTGGCGTGTCTACAGTCCCTCCTAATTGACTGGGGAGACCGGAAATCCTGTTCGAAGAAGGACTAATTGGCACTCTAAACCATGCTTGCAAAGTCGTTCGTCCCGGTCATTCCTTCTTGAGGAGAATGATAGACTTGCTTAAACAGCACAAGAAGGCGCACCATCGAATCCGGCTCAATCGAGAGTTCCACTCCGATCTACAGTGGTGGACAGACTTTATAGCACCATGGAAAGGGGTCTCGTACCTACTTGCAGGACCCACATCGGAGTTTGCGTCTGATGCTTCCGGGTCATGGGGTGCGGCGCCCATACCACCAACTTGTGGTTCCAGATCGAGTGGGACGAACAGTCCTCGCCCCTAGCAATCACGATAAAAGAACTGCTGCCGATCATGTTCACGGTGGTTGTGTGGGGCAGGCGCTGGCAGGCCCAGAAGGTACTCTGCCACTGTGATAATCAAGCAGTCATCGCAGTACTTTGTTCAAGGTCGAGTAAACAGCCACAGCTAATGCACATGCTGCGCTGCCTATTTTTCATCGAAGCGTCGTACAGGGTTAGGGTTAGGGTTAGGGTTAGGGTTATCCGATGATCTTTCCCGCAATAACCTGTCCTCTTTCCTGTGGTTTAAATTAATGCCTAATATTGAATTATCGGCCTCGTATATACCTACTAAGGCGAATGATCTAACCGATGATCTTTTCCGCAATAACCTGTCCTCTTTCCTGTGTAAGGTTCCAGCACTCAGAAGCAAGCAGGTAAAAGTTCCTACCCAGCTACTGGAGATCCTGCTTGACACGTCAGGGGGATTGGACGTCACGAAACTGGACGCGTCGCTTCAGGGATACTTTCACAATGGCCTCACCGCATCCACGCACCGGTCCTACAACTGCGCATTGAGACGTTTTAACTCGTTTTGCATGCAATACAATGTTTCTGATCCTTTCCCAGTGACCGAGAAGTTGCTCTGCTACTTCTCCACTAAATTGGCGAATGATGAGCTGGCACCTCAGATGATTAAGGTGTACCTTTCGGCTGTCCGCAGCATGCAGCTGTCCCTGGGGCTGCCGCCTCCGCGGGAGGAATCCACACTGCCAGTGTTGAAGAGGGTACTGGACGGCAGGGCGTCAGGGAATCGCACACCATGTATTCACATGCCAATCACCGTTGCCGTTTTACGTCAGATCCATGCTGTGCTAGGTGCACCGGTCTCTGAACCAGACAAACTGGCGTTCTGGGCTACTGCCACCTTGGCATTCTTTGATTTATTCCGCCTCGGTGAGTTACTGATTGGGTTGGAGGCCGAGTACAGTTCGGCAAGTCATCTTTCCTGGGGAGATGTTGCCCTCGACAGCAAGGCAGCCACTACCTTGGTTAAAATCCACTTAAAGAGGTCAAAGTGCGATCAATTCAGCGCAGGAGCTGATATCCTCATGGGGCGCACTGGTTGTCTACTATGCCCGGTAACTACCATAATAAAATTCATTAACTGCAGGGGCGATTCACCAGGGTATTTCTTCATTGACGGGGAGAAGAAGCCCATCACCAAGCCCCGTTTCATTGCACAGCTGAGAGACTACATGAAGGCAGCAGGTCTCCCCAGTGATCAGTTTGCGGGCCACAGTTTCCGCATCGGGGCCGCCACAACAGCTGCAAAAGCGGGTATTGAAGACTCCATGATCCAAACCCTGGGCAGATGGCATAGTGCGGCGTTCCTTCGTTATATCCGCACGCCTCATGAAAGCCTCGCAGCACTGTCCGTATCATTAGCCATACATGTATATCTTAAGCAGCTGATCATACACACAACATGCAGCTTGACATGCCTACAGTTCTATACATCTCTGTACATCTCTGTGGATGGTTTAATGGTGTACTTTCCATGTACATGTTAACTTACCCTCCACCTCAGCTGGCACTTGAGATGTTGAATATTATTAATTACCCTATCAGTATACATGTACATGTAGATTGTGGCATGACCTCAGTCCTTACCCTAATACCACAAACCCCGTGTGTTCCATGAACATGCTGGCATGCATGCAAATTGATCTGGTGATGTTGCCATTTCTACACCCTCCCAACATGCACCTTCTCCCTCTGTACTTCTCTCATTCAATTCTCTTCTTCATATTCACTTTCAAACTGTTCTCCCTTCTTATGTGCATCTGTGATGCTTTTGTTCCTTCTCTCCTTACCAGTACAATACAACTCCACTGTATGTGGCAAGTGAGAATGGTCATCATGATGTAGTACAGACCTTGTTGGGAGCTGGTGCTGGAGTGAATATAGCAAAATCTGATGTAAGTGATGTTCTAACTCATCAGTTGTAAAGTGGATAAATGGAGAAATATGATAGGTACTTTGCTGAAATATACTAGTTACATGTACACTGTACCTGAAGAAATCGAATTTCATGTTTAAAAATTTCACTTGTAGTAAAGTTTCTCCAACATTGAAATATAACTAATCATTCATGATTTATTATTTTCCTACACATAGGACGAAGGTAGAACATGCATTAAGGTACATGGACATTAAACAGATTTTTAACTGTACATGTACTTGTTACACAGGTAGAATACAATGAAAACAATGTCAAAGTATTTACATGTATATCCACATCAATGTAGCCAGGTACAAGCAAAAGTACAAGCATAGGTACTGTACAATGAGCAACCTACTGCACAGTAATGATACAATCCTACACATGCAAATGTAATAGCATTTATAGTTACATTACCATGTGCCTTCTTTGTGGCTGATATTTTTATCCCTCATTGGCATCAGTGGTCTCTTATTTTATTCTTTATGTACGCCACATGTATACATGTATGTGTTCAACATACTCATTAAATGTTTAATGTTGTCAATGCAATGTACTTGTTACATGTACTTTCAGTTTGGAATTAGAATGCCATCATATCACCCTACACATCAGCTACATGTACATGTTACAATGATTAGCAAAAAAATACACTTCTGGAATCTTCAACTGTAACTGGGCTGATAAAATTAATTAAATTAACCAAATGCCATTGACCCACACACTTTAGTTACACGTTGGACTGATTTTGATGTTCTTTATACACCCTCCCAACATGCACCTTTTACCACGGTACTTATCTCATTCACTCCTCTTTATCATATTCACTTTCAAATTTCTCACCTTCTTACATGCATGTGCATCTGTGATGCCTTTGTTCCTTCTCTCATTACCAGAACAATACAACTCCACTGTATGTGGCAAGTCAGAATGGTCATCATGATGTAGTACAGACCTTGTTGGGAGCTGGTGCTGGAGTGAATATAGCAAGATCTGATGTAAGTGATGTTTAGTTGTGGAGAGATGTATACATGTACATGTATGGACTAGTGAGGGTATGGAGGGATGTTATAAGGATGCAGTGGCAAAGGGCTACATGTACCATTAATAAAAATTATGAAAATTGCACATACGTGTACATATATTCAACGTTGTCGTTTTTTACATGCAGATCGTATTGAACGATGACGCTTTGTTGTGTGCTGAAGGTTTCAGCTGCTCTACTGTTAGCGTGCATGGTATTCATAGCGTGCAGCTGTAATATTCTGGCCACAACTAAAAACTTGGTCACTTTAATTGTCCCTGCCCACTCAAAGAGATGAGATGGCACAATAAATGAGGGTAGAATAAGAATGTGAGTAATGTATAGTGCTTATCGAGGTGATAGGTATCAACGTTCAAAAGAATTTGTGGTTAAATCTTATTCATCTATGTGGATCTAATCACTGAACAATTTCTAAGTATACTTGTGTAAACAGTAGGTTAGAACCATGTACATGTAAACCATTTTAGCAAATACCCGTGACAGACGTATTTCATGCACGAATACATCATCGTTTGTACGTCATAGTTTAAACAGCGTACTACTAGTTGACACATTTATGGTGCTATTCATATGAAATGAAGTTGGGCCAAAGTTAGACCAATACAGGTCAAAATCGCTACAATTATACACTACGAATACAGAACAAGACCTTTTTACTGCCCCATACATGTACACAAAAATGTGCTATCTAGCACTACCCAGCCACATAAAGCACAATTCACAGAGAACTCCCTCGGTGTCATACATGTAGTACTCCAGGCTTATCTGTCATCCGTTTAGGTAATCTCCTTATTTGACCAAACACATCATTGCATTAACACTGCACAAAACTGTGGTATCACAGTCCCATTTCACATAACCATAGTTGTAGCGTCACCTGTGCACATCATCTTAATAAGACACAATAGACAAACAAAGAACGGGCTGACCAGTTGGGAGTTATATTCCCAACTGCTTAGTAACCGACAAACGAGTTTCCAGTGCATCCTTCATAACCATCCTTGGCAGATTGTGACCTCTAGCGGCCATGCCTCTTGTATAAGTGATGGGCCACACCAGCCCTCACTGCAGCAGTGGCACCACCTGCCCACAGACTATCTATGCCAAATACACTTGGGTCCATACCCAACTGTTCTGTCTTCTCTAGTAGCAACTCTCTACACTGTATGTCTTTTGTAGCTCATCCCCCACCCACTGATTTACTCAATCGCTGCCCACCTTTTGCCCAAAGCACTTTGCCATGCTCTTGTGTAAATGTACATAAACCACCCATGCTGAAATATCTCTCCATCATGGCTACCGGGTATATAGGTGTCCCTGTACCTCCCTGTACTGATCTGTCTTGCTAAACGTTATTTTTATGGTCATGCTTTCTTTGAATTGCCAAATGCAATATCAGAGCACTGCAACTTTAATAACTCATCACAGTGCATAAAACCAGCAAATGCCACCAGGCATAGTACTAACAGTCTGATATCAGACAATGATGGTTCCTGCCCCACCATAGATTATAGAATAAAGGGATTGGAAACGGTATATACATTTACGTGACGTGACGTCACGTTCCGTTACATGACCGTGCTTCGCATCGAATCCTTTGGTGGGCGTGCGAGCTGTTCCGTAGAGAGCTTCTTTCGGCGTTGTTTAGCCTATAACTGTGTGTGAGGACAGCCTCTTTGACATCAAAGAATCCTTTAACTATTCTTTTTACAGAGTTTCAGTTGAGCCAGCGAGCGATTGTAGCTACCACGTGATCGGGTAGTGGTTGTGGCATTTTCCTGGACACAGGAAACATTATATATCCACTTTGGGAGTTCCCATATAGATTATGTAGTTGGTAGTGTGGCGTAGTAATGTTCTGGAGTCCCTGCAAAGGGTTCTGGCATTGTAAATCGTCATATAATGATATCCAAAAAGCGTACTTTTTGTGTACTTTTCCCAGAAAAGTGATCAGGATTCTAGAATATTTGAGGACATATATTGAATCAGAAATGCATATTGAGTGGCGTGATCAGAATTTCTTCTGTGTTGTGCATGTGTTGTAGGAGCAAATGGCTCGCAAGTTCGTTTCGGTCGAAGCTCGTGTTGAATGGAATTGCTCCACAAATGCCTCTTCTTATTGTTAAACGTATTTTTACCCTTTGAATAGCCGGATCGGGCACAATTTTCTCAAATGTACTGACTATTTTCTCGGCAAAGCTCACAAAAGTGCCCTGGCCAGAGTACATAATTTACGGAATGGTGAAATGCGGATGAATCCCGTAATCTTTAGCGTTTCCAATCCCTGTATTCTATAATCTATGGCCCCACCAAGTCTACCATTGCCCTTAACATATCTGCAGTGACAGGCTCCTTGCACATCTTTGGCCCCACCATTCCACTCCTGAGCCCTGCCAGTGTCACCTGCACTAATGGTGCATCCCTCACTGATGGCAAACCAGCCACCTGATGCAGCCAGGCACCAGTGCTTGCACTGCCTCGTCTGTTGCAGCTCACGACTCAACACGTTTCCATCTCTTGAAGGCACCCAGGTACAGCGCCATCCAACCACACTCGCACACGAATGACTCGCTAACACTGACATTCGATCTCTGTACTTGCATCGAATGTATTTTTGGGGGGAAAATTCAAGTTCAAGTAAAAGCTTTAACAAGAAATTGAACTACTATATGCAGTTTGATCACCATTCTACACTAGTAGACTTGACTATAGCACACCAGCACACCATGTTCCGTCTTACTGACACTAAGAACTCACTGGCCACACCCATAACCCCCACTCATAGCTCCACACTCACTGGCCACATCCTTGACCCTCACTTACTGGCCACACACATTGATCCTCACAACTCCACACTCACTGGCACACCCAGAGGCCCTCAGCATCAGCAACACAACTCTACATTCACTGGCCACACCCACCAACCCTCACTCACTGGCCACACCCATCGACACTCACTGGCCACTCCCAGAGGCCCAGTCATAGCAGGCAGGAATATATCTCCTTCCATATAAGGGCTTCAACATAACTCATACGTATGTGTGGATACATGTGTGTAAGTCAGTCTACACATGTGTATGTAAGTGCATTAGTGCAGTGCAACATGCAGGCCGTGCTCCACTGAATACCCCCAATAGCCAGTATCACTCACATACGAATACACCAACCTAGCGGCTGGAGGGCTAAGCCATATAGGCTGGGCATTATATTGGGCCACACAACTAGATGATTTCCAAAACTCTAACTCCCGCTGCACACCTCGGTTGATCTCTAAGTGCTCACACCATGCATGTCTGGACCACAGCAAGACATACAAACTCCTAGTCATAATCCTAGACATTGGCCTCAAAGCCAACCCCTTGGAAATAATCTTGCCAACCAAACTAGTTATAAACCGTGCATTCAGATGTGTGGCTACCCCAGTGATCTGCAACATGGCACGCAACACTGCCAACTTAGCTTCTGGAACCGAAACACAGCCCCGTTCCAGGTCTGCATTGAATCCCAACCACGCTGTGCTAAGTGACGGGAACCAAACTGACTTACCCTCATGCACAACCAAACCCGCACATTCAAAAGCATCCCTCACCCATGCACTGGCCTTTTTGGCCTCTATCTTACCCTTAACTGCACATATGCCATTGTCCAGCTACATCACTGCTTTTAACCCCTTAGATCGCCATAGCTTAACCAAGGATCGCATAAGTTTAGAGAACACATGGTCCATCAAAACCCAAGTACTTACAATGCACCTCCACCCCTCCACATGGTGGTAACCCGACTTTAAATCATATTCTCACCTGATCTGAAAAGCATCATGGCAATACGCAAGTCTTCATACTTAAATTTCTGTTTCCATACTAACTGGTTCACATGATGCAGGTTAAGCACCAAGCACTTTTTCTGACAGTGGGCTGCAAATATGTGGTCTAGCACTTACTGTCTGGACGTAACCCCCACTGAGCAGCTAAGCAACAGCAAGGTCCACAAATCATGTGTTCACCCACGTCGACTGCTGATTTGTCCTTGTATACGCCGTAGGTTTGAAGTAGAATGGTATCACATACCCTTCCCATTTTAAATCAACGATCCACTCTGGGGCACATAGCACATTCACCCAAAACTGTACATGCTGTCTCTACCACCCTTTGATGGACGCTGTTCGGCAATCATCCAATTGGAATTCACAGCATCTGCCCATAGAAAGTTTTATGGCATACCTCAATGTAAAGAGCCCCAAATTTATCTCAGTTAAGGGGCTGGTGATTGATAAAAGTGTACCAACCAAGCACAGGTTATCACAACCCTTGATGTGTAGGAATAAAGCTTTTAAACTACATGTATGTTTAGAACAAGAGCAGCTTGTACACATGTTCTCCATCCACACTCTGTACTTCACCTGTAGATTTATAAAATATGAAGAGAATTGATACTTGTGCTGTTGGTTAGATAAGCAATATATGAGGAGTGTGTTCAAATAATCAGTGGAGGGAACTGAAGAGGTGGTGGCATCAAAGCAGATAGATGGTGTGGGGTGTAGATACACCACTCATCCTTTGTAATACCTTATCAGTACATAGTAATAAAAAACCTTGCTACATGTATCCTGCTCACACATAAAAGTGCTCTTCCAGAGCTAAGGAACAATCTCATAACAGTTAAAATGAACAGCACATGGTGTGCACGTTAGGACACCTACAATGTCCTCAAACACAGCTCCATCTCTTATATCCCTGCCTCCCCCCCCCCTCCCCATGACACTCCAATCACCATGTCATGACAACATTTGGGTGGTATCCCATAGCCATTCTTGGCTGACTATGACCACCAGCAGCCATGTATCTTCAGTAGCTGATTGAGCACACACTCCATTAACCTTGAGTAGTTCAGCCCACTCCCCTTGTTGTACACAAGGTTTTGCCTTTCATGGTAGCAGCAAATGTCCTGATATCACTGTGAACAACAGCTGCATTATAGAGGTTTCTATCAAATAAAAATTAATCTATACACCTTGAGTTTCCATAAATTTGCATATTCCATTTCATGTCTATCGAAAAACATAAGCGGATAATGTGATTGGTGGCAACCTTTTTCCGTTTTCATTAAAGTTATATTTGATTGTTTTTATCTCAACTATGAAGAATAATTTTTAATGAAAGTTGCACCATCCGTCATACATGTACATGTTATTAGAGCTGTCTTTCAAAAAAATCTCATTAAAATTCATGATATACTTTAACCCCTTAAGCACACTTAAATATGTATCATAGCCAATAGGTACATCTTCTAATACCCAAATGTTGTCTGATACAAAATAAGATGACCCATGCATAACCACTTATAAGTACAAGTACTGCTCTTTCAAACTCACAAAGGTGATCAAAATAATTGATTATGCGAGTGGCCATATTTCATAAACGGAACTACATAGGGTATACAAATATACTGCAATTTTGTGTAATAGAGTTGTGGAAAATATATATGGGAAATGGTATCTCAATGTGAGAAGGTAAGGTATTTAGGGTGGTACAATTAACCCTATTTGTGCCCTTTACTACTCCTTGGTAGAGGGCCCAACGATGTCCATGGAACGGGCTCCAACATGATTGGTAGTGGGATGAGTGGAACAGGCTGTCCTCTTCAGTTGCAAGCCTTCTGACATGTTGCACAGTTGTGACTAATGTTGGCCTTATCCTTGTAAATATTGGCCAGTAGAAACTGCTGGCTAGTTCATCTTTTTCTGGTGTTCTACCATTGGAATTTTGTGCACCAGCTTCTGTGCTGCTTCTCAGCATTTTTTGGGAACGACCAACTGTTTCCTCCTTTCACTCTTTCCTGACTGCCCCTTTACTGGATGTTTGAGGGAGTCCTCAGATGTCAATCCTTAGATGACTGCATATCCTTTTGTCAGTTTTCTGAAGTTGACAAACCTCCACTCTCATGATCAGGCTTTCCCACAGCTCCAAATTTTTGCTAACAGTTCATCCTTTCTGGCACTCCTATGCTGTGGACAAACATCGTGTGGGTTGGTCGTTCCGTGAGCTTACCATCTTTCATGATACTGGTACCGTCTCTGGTTCCGACTCTTGGACCTGCTTATGCTTCTGAGCACCACCCTGGGGTTCTGGTACCCTCTTTGAGTCGTTCTGGACCTGGGGTTCCACTGCCTGTTCTTTTTCCCATTACCAGAGCAATTCAACTGCACTTCTTGTGGCAAGTGAGAAGGGCCATCATGATTAATATTATATTATTAATTATAGATGTACATGAAGATTATGGTGGGTCAAGGCCCATGACAGCAGTCCTTACCCTAATACTACAAACCCATGTGTACCAACATGGGTACAGTATACATACTGCAACATATACAAATTGATGTGGTGATGTTGTCATTTCTACACCCTCCCAACATGCACCTTCTCCCTCAGTACTTCTCTCATTCACTCATTTTCACATTCACTTTCAAACTGTTCTCCTATTACTTGTATGTGTGTCAGTGATGCCTTTGTTCCTTACCAGACCAATACAACTCCACTGTATATCGCAAGTCAGAAGGGTCATCATGATGTAGTACAGACCTTGTTGGGAGCTGGTGCTGATATGAATATAGCAAGATCTGTTGTAAGTGATGTATAGATGTGACAGGGTGTGAACTAAATTATTACTCTGGGGCACATAGCCATAGCACATCCACCCAAAGCTGTACATGCTGTCTCTACCACCCTTTGATGGATGCTGGTCAGCCATCACCCAATTGGAATTCACATCATCTGCCCATAGAAAGTTTTATGGCATACCTTAATGTAAAGAGCCCCAAATTTATCTCAGTTAAGGGGCAGGTGATTGATAAAAGTGTACCAACCAAGCACAGGTTATCACAACCCTTGATGTGTAGGAATAAAGCTTTTAAACTACATGTATGTTTAGAACAAGAGCAGCTTGTACACATGTTCTCCATCCACACTCTGTACTTTACCTGTAGATTTATAAAATATGAAGAGAATTGATACTTGTGCTGTTGGTTAGATAAGCAATATATGAGGAGTGTGTTCAAATAATCAGTGGAGGGAACTGAAGAGGTGGTGGTACCAAAGCAGATAGATGGTGTGGGGTGTAGATACACCACTCATCCTTTGTAATACCTTATCAGTACATAGTAATAAAAAACCTTGCTACATGTATCCTGCTCACACATAAAAGTGCTCTTCCAGAGCTAAGGAACAATCTCATAACAGTTAAAATGAACAGCACATGGTGTGCACGTTAGGACACCTACAATGCAGGATTTATCTTTCTTTTATTTATGATGGGTGGATAGGCAACTGGGCATGGGTGGGTTTGTCAACCATGGAAGTTATACATGTATGTCACATGCCAGAATTCAATTGTGTGCAATCAGTTCATAGTGTAGTAATAGTTACATGTATAAACAACAGAATACACAAATTGATTTCCGCACATTGAAAGATCATGCCTGCACCGCTGGTGAGAAGTGGAATTAACTATAAAAAGCGGTACCATCCAATATAATTTTTACGAGTGGGTAAGCCCAAAAGTTGCGGGCACCTGGGTAGAGGGTGGGTCAGATACATGTAAATCCCTGCAATGTCCTCAAACACAGCTTACTCCCTCATATCCCTGCCCCCCCCCCATGGCACTCCAAATGCCATGTAATAATGGCATTTGGATGGGAACTTATATCACACTAGCGTGTCCTCGTGAAAAATCACGGGTTGATTATTTGTCACGCTGTTATTCATCTCGCTATTCGTTTGCCTGATGAACAGTTGGTCTACCTCCTAGCTCCTCTTTTTTTTACCGGCTGTTTTACCCAATGTTGCATACATAATCTATCACCTGTTCTAACATACCGTTATTATGCAACCTCTATAACATGCCCGCGCAATACAAATACTTCATGGAATTATTATTGTCAGATAGTAACTACATGTTCTCGGCCTGTACGATGAGAGTTGAGAGTGAACCACAATAGCGTTGCTTTTATTCTTTCTGCATGTGATCACATTATTACCTGTACAGGCATGTAGGTTTTGTGGCAGGCATGGTCGCTAAGTACACGTTGCTACAGTATGTACCTTTGTGGGAGGTGGTCGTTCCTATTGGTTGTTAGGTACGCATACATACCTAGCAACCAATAGGCGCTAGGCCGAGTATATTAATGAGTTACGCGGACGTACGTACGTTGGAAATTATAGTATTAGATAGCCATTCTTGGCTGACTACACTGTATGAGCCCTAACCCTAACCCTAACCCTAATCAGCAGCCATACATGTATATCTTAAGCAGCTGATCATACACACAGCATGCAGCTTGACATGTCTACAGTTCTATACATCTCTGTACATCTCTGTGGATGGTTTAATAGTGTACTTTCCATGTACATGTAAACTTCCCCTCCACCTCAGCTGGCACTTGGCGTGTTGAATATTATTAATTACCCTACCCAGGTCAAGGCCCATGACCTCAGTCCTTACCCTAATACCACAAACCCATGTGTTCCATGAACATGCTGGCATGCATGCATATTGTTGTCATTTCTATTCCCTCCCAACGTACACCTTCTCCCTCTGTACTTCTCTCTCATTCACTTCTCTTCTTCATATACACTTTAAAACTGTTCTCCCTTCTTGTGTGCATCTGTGATGCCTTTGTTCCTTCTCTCCTTATCAGAACAATACAACTCCACTGTTTATGGCAAGTCAGGAGGGTCATCATGATGTAGTACAGACCTTGTTGGGAGCTGGTGCTGGAGTGAATATAGCAGCATCTAATGTAGGTGATGTTAGTTGTGGAGAGATGTATATGGACTAATGAGGGTATGGAGGTATGTTATAAGGATGCAGTGGCAAATGGCTAAATGCACCATTAATAAAATTGCTACCTACCCCCCCCCTCCCACAACACATACATGTACACACAAGGTGTGCTATCGAGATTAAAGAAGTTGTGAGGGATCATGGGATCTTCCAGTGACTTCATAGGTGTGACTTGTACCTGTGCCGTGAGACTCTTGAGAATAGGTATTGTAGTCGCTTGTATAGGTGTTACGTTAATCCCATTTTAGTACTGTGGTAAAGTTCCGGATGCTCTTGTACCCTCGCAGACTAATCGGGGTTCATGCTGTGCGCATGGAAAGTCTATAAAAGGCGGTGTATGTGTTCAGTCTTGGTTCCTTGTTTTTGATGTGATCGTGATTTATTCGTGTTTAAGCTATACCTCGGTTGTGCTATACCTTTCGGCGAGCGCAAGCCTTACGTTGGCCTAAGGTAATCCTTCACAGATATGTGCACGTTACTCAGGTGTGGGTCATTCCACTGTGACTTTGTGTGGGAGCGTGCTTCACATCTTCAGATCATGATGCATTTACTCATATTTGTTTGTCTTTGGATGAATGTTGCTTTTACCGTTTATTACATTAATAACTTGAATGGCTTACGAAATATGCTGTCCTGAATAATTAATTTTTCCAGATAAAGTTCAACTTGGAAAGCTCATACCTTTTTTGTCTGATACAGACATAATTAACATCGAACTTAATTGGAACCCGTATTTAATAATAAGTTATGTGGGTTGTGAAAGGGTTAAATAGTAAAGCGCTGATTTAAAAATTCTGATTTATGTAGAAGTTTTTTAAAATAAGGGAAGACTAATATTTCGCTTTTTTGTTAATATATAGATAACCCTGAGAACCGCATGCGTTTAATGATGTGGCAGCCATATTTATTTTTTAACTTGGCTTATATTACTAAGTGGTGGTAAGTGTGTTACATAACTATCATACAACAGCTATCAACACTGAGGTTTATTTGTCTTTCATTTATGCCTCAAGTGTTTCTTTGATAGTGTATGCCAGCCACAAATGCCACATACAAGTAAGATCTTTTAGTGAATTGTGTAGTATCAATGGCAAGAGCTTCCTAATATACCACAAACACTTAGACCACTTAACAACACAATTTGTTCATTCACAGCAATTTACATGTACACATGTACAAATCAATTTGACTTAGTTAACGAATTTATGCATTTAGTTGTGTCAGCCAGACATTGTTTGGCAAATTTACTTCAGCTGACTGACCAGGTCAGTCAACAGAGGAGACATTCCACTATCTGTACACATTATGAACTGTAGCATGCACAATCATTTGTTGTTTGGACTTAAATTGAACTGTGTAGATGTACGTACACGTAGATTTACCTAAATCGCACTGAATTCTTGGTGGGTTGCACATAATGGCAGCTAAACAATGTCGATAATGTGAGATGGCTCCTTCAGAGAGTGTAGCTATTTTGCTACCATAAAACATGAGCTTTACGTTTTGGTGCAGTGAACAAACACAACTGAATGTGTGCCACTGGAACCTGCTAAGACACATTCTCTAGGCCTTAGCATGGCAAAGGTAGAAAAGCCAATTTTTATACCTGGGTTAAGTGTCTTAAATTGCTCATATAATTCCTTCAGATTGCAGAGTAGCAACCGTTTTTGGCAATGTTCTCGTTTACCCTCTGCAGTCATAACTGATACATAGTCCTTTCTTCCAGGCATAACTCGGCTTATGTTGTCACTATGATAAAAAGCTTTAACAAGGTTCTCAGTTGCTGCAGGAAGGCACCTGCCGTGTTTTAGATTGGGTGTAGAAAGTATACCCTTTTCTGCTACAAGCTTTTTTGCACACCTGGCCATGTAGTTACAATGTAAGTGGTGGTACGTGTGTTACATAACTATCATCCAACAGCTATTAACACTGAGGTTTATTTGTCTTTCATTTATGCCTCAAGTGTTTCTTTGATAGTGTATGCCAGCCACAAATACCACATGCAAGTAAGATCTTTTAGTGCATTGTGCAGTGTCAATGGTATGAGCTTCCTAATATACCACAAACCACTTAGATGACTTAACAACACAATGGTTTTGTTCATTCACAGCAATTTACTAATCAATTTAGTTGACTTAGTTAATGTATATAGTTGTGTCAGCCAGACATTGTTTGGCAAATTTACATGTACTTCAGCTGACTAACCAGGTCAGTCAACTAAGGAGATGGTCCACTATCTGTACACATTATGAAATGTAGCATGCATTGTTGTTTGGGCTTATATATTGAAGTATGCATACATGTACTTTACTTGTAAAACACAAAGGACTGGTCATTAATAAGTAATTTACATTGATCACTCTTGTATTAGAATGGTCGGAGTCCATTGTGGACAGCAAGTTTCAATGGACACTTTGAAGTAGTAAACAAACTCATTGAAGCAGGAGCTGATATCAATCAGGCTAATAAGGTTAGTATGAAATCATCTGCTCCATTTACAATGTAGTGGTCAGCATGTACTGGTACTTTTAACATGATGTAGAATAGAATGAAACGTTTTGGGGAAATTAATGGCCATGGTCATCTACAGTATGGTAAGTTATGTTTAGATGTGACGGGGTGACGGGGTGTGAACTAATGAGTGTATGGAGGGATGTGGTGTGGTGAGGACTTGTTGCAGGATACATGTACATGTATATTGATGTAGTATAGTACTCTTGTTGTTACCTCTGAATTATTTTACACACTTCCTGTATTGTAGAATTATGTAATCTTAGTGACACATTCATTGTTGGACCTAGTTATAGGTATATTTTTATGGTTACATCATGTACACTGCATGGGCTTGAATAGATTTTTATTCCACAAGAGATGTGGTATTAATATTTTATTTGCCACAATGTACATGTATTCAAATTTAAATGGTTATACTCAGGAGGACTGTAACATGGACATGTACATGTACATGTAGTCAAAGACATATTTTTAGTTTATTGCATGTCAGTATTAGCAGGTGTTTTGATATTCATTCACTCATGATAGCATGCATAAGTACATGTATATCACTCATGTACATGTACATGTATGGTCTTCAGGATGGGAGCACACCCCTGGACATAGCTGTGAAGAAGGGTCACAAGGAAATAATTGAACTACTGAAGCTTAACATGAGCAAGGTTAGGTTAGGTGTGCATGTACATGTACATAGACACCTAATGTGTGTGCTGGTGTGATGTTTGGTACTCAGGTGTGTCAAGCTAAATAATCCCTGCAATATCAACCTTATTATACTGTCATAGTTCCTTAAATATGTTAGATAATTTGCTATGTACATTTTGCCAGACCAACATGTATCATCTATAACTGTATCACTGTTGACCACATTGTACTGTGAGGTGCTTTTGCATAACCCTTGTTTACATGTAATTACTTGCTTGTGTGACTCACTTGTGACCTCCATGTAATGTACGTCTAACATAACTGATTTCAATAAGAAGTCTGAAAAGTACTAGTTGTCTGCTGCAGACAACCATCAACCTTCATTAACTTCATTACATGAGCTGTAAATTGCCATTTGTTGGTTAAGTTTATGAGGCAAAATGCTCAGACTTTGCAGGCCCATGATTTGTCTGCCATAGCCCTTGAATTTTAGTGTATACGTGTTATTTGTATGATATGTACGTAACACTGTATAATTTATATTTTTAATTATGTATTTGGCTATGATTAAACGCAGAGACATAAGAAAATAGAATCCATTTTGAAATCATGTGCTATTAATCCAAGTTTTGTCAATAGGCACTGAAGATAAAATAAAGACATCTGATGGTATACATGTAGTGTTTCCATGAGCACCAAATGTTGCATGTGTTGTTGTATACCATCAATGATGTACATATTCCCATGTACTACTTCAGGATGATGGCCTAACTGAACAACATGTACATGTATTGTGCTGCAGGGTGGTCCATTAGACCTTTTGTATTGTCTTGGTGACCTACATGCATACTGCAATGACTACTAACTCATTCCCAGACCACACACAACCCATGCACACTACACAGACACAGTAAGTACACAGACAGTCAAGTAGTTGCAACACACTGCTAATTCATAACAATATTAATAGTGGTGGGAGCTACAGGTAATCTTGATAAGAGGTCAGGATACTACAAGTATGGTAGGAGCACTGTTATTGATTTTGAATTAGGAGATGTATGCTGCCATGGCATATGATTTTTGTGTGTTTGGTCTGGAGTACATGTCTTTATGAAATGTATATTTGTCTGTTTACAGATAAAGCAGCCAGTGGAACACAAAGAGTAAACATTTGTACCACCAAATGTATTCATGATCCTTCACACTCCACTCTATCTCCTCCCCTCTCTCTTCCCTCTCAATAGGTTGGTCACATTTGCCTCCACACATGGTGACAATATCAGACTTGAACATGGAGGACAAGTGGCCTGCAGATTTAATAACAACTCAAGAGGCATTGTGATTACTTCTGCTCCTCTTCCTAGTGATGTCATCTTTCAGGTGAGATGACAGGTTTAGACATTGTCACCACATACTGTTGTTCCTCACTGACATGTGGTGCCTCAGTTGTGAGTGTTGTGACTGTCGTGCATGTTATCTTGGCTGTTTTAGATTATACACCCGGGTATACAATTGACCTTGGGATGACATTGAATTATACTGTACATATTACAGTGTTCATTTCACATGCCTGTATAAATATATCTGCACTCGTCTATTTTTTCTATTCTTGATTTGTGGGGGGGAAATATCTTATTTGTTGGTACAGTATATCTGATTTTGTGTGGCTTTATATTATCCTGTTGGTGCCTTTCTAGTACATCATGTATACAGATACAGTACATGCAATTCTGGCAATTGCTAACACTGCAAGTGTGTGCATATTTCATACAATTGATATTATACAATGCATACTGATTACACATCAATAGGTGGAGATTATGGAGGTGGACTCCAAATGGAGTGGCTCTCTGTCCATTGGAGTCACTACACAAAGTACAGCACAGGTGGTTTCTGTGGACAATGTAAAGCAGTTGTTGGGACAAAGTTTTATTGTGACATCATCAGTTAATGGCAAATCATCCTTAGCTCTGTATGCTGGAGGGCAGGTATGACACTGTTTAGTTCATGTACATGTGTACATCTGTTGTGCGTGCTATAGAGTGGTCCATATGTACCGCCATTGTATTAAACAGAAAATTGTACGTCTCATTGGTTATTGTATGTATGTACATGTACATGTATGTGAATCAAACTATTCACTAGCTGGTCAATATGAGGCTCCCTCTGGATAGCAATAGAAAGATGCTGCCAAATATATTGAGTAGCATTCTGAGTGTGTTCCTCTTGCCAAGTTCTTAAGGGAGAGGGAGGGATCAAGAAACACCTTGTGTTGCTACAGGGCACAAAATACATGTTAAATTAAACATTTAGTGATACTATGTACTTGATCACCAATTATTCCACATGGGCATGTACCTGTACATTTAAATAATGTTTTTTGACATGTATTAGATGTATATCAATTGTACAAATGAACTGGTTCATATAAATACATGCACCTCATGCCAACACTTACATATGTATTAATATCGCCAGGAAGTGGATCAACTGCCTGATGAAATCAATTTCCATGACCTAAAGGTTGGGGACACAGTTGGACTGCTGTACACAAACTCTGGTACCTTGCACCTCTTCATTAATGGTGCCCACATGGTCACACTTCCCTGCACTGTCCCCACGGGTGTGTATGGTTTGGTGGACCTGTATGGTCAGTGTGTGAAGGTATCCCTAAAACCACTGACACCTTGGAGTGGGGGAAGTCCCCTTCATGTCATGGCTGATAAAAGTGCTCTTGATCAGCAGAGAAAGCAGCTTGCTGGTAAGCTGTCCATGTCATTTGTTGTTTAGACCTGTGTATTGCATTGGAGCTTAGTTTTATGTATATGTACACTGTAGTCCTGTTACTTGTACATGTACATGTACATGTAGCAAACACTTCTTGTTGGTTTTGCATATCCTAATTGCATTGAGAAGTGACTCAGCTGACTCTAAATATGTCAGACCATCAGGATTAATGATGAGAATGTGCTTAAGACATTGCAGTAGCATGAAGTAATGTGCTGGTGGATCTAGTCAATAACTAAGCGGTGTATGAATTGTTGGCATCAAAATTCGACTTAAGAGTCTGAATGTTCTATTGTGTATAACATGATGATGGGCCATATATTGACCTGCTCCAGGACAGCATGAGACATTAGGAGAGATACTATTAATTAACAGTTAACTGCATGCATGTACATGTAAAGAAACCTGTATGTACTTCTCAGTTTTATGATACTTTATATCAAATTTTCCTGGACAAGCAAAAGAAAAGTAACGCTCGCATTGAAATGTATGGCTAATTATAAATTCAGTGCCTAATAACTTTATGATGGATAGTCAAATTTAGGATGCGTAAGGACCATTTGATAAATGCTCTTTAGACTTCACGGAAAATGAAAAAATTTGATAACGTAAACTATCCAGAAGAGTGATTTTGCTGGACTCTGTCCCATTTGCCCTTTTTGTGTCAATAATAATAACATTGAACACTTTGTACAAAAATGGTTACCCAAAACCATTTTCTAAGAGATAAAAATACACTTACAGTGGTTTAAGGGCTGTAAGATACTGCAGTGCCAAAGGAGTGGCAACATTTTTAAAAATTGTTCCCTAGTTATCGCTATCCATTATACCTCTTCATTACTATGGTAATGCAGTCCAAGGCTCTGGTCAAGGGGTGATTTTGCTGGACAGTGTCCCAAATGATGTTAGGATAAAGTGAAACGCACGGTAGTTAGGAGAGGAGTTTTGCATTTGTGGTGATATGTAATATTTATGAATGGCCAAAGCTAACTGCACCAAACATGTAACTAACTTGTCTAACCTGTTTTACTGCTATAATTTATGTGTTTGTGTATGTACCATTGTTTCAGTTATTGTATCGTTAGCTGTTCTTAATATGGTCTAAGCACAGCATGTTGAAGGGAGGGTTTGTGCCATTGAGCAGAGTGTAAGAAGTCGATGTGCACCCCTCAACAAGTGGTACATATACATGTATCATCACAACCCACTGATGCATCTTTCAGGTGGAGGCTTTTCTAAATTATGTCGTAGCACCACTACTTTTTTGTTGCATTACTACAACAAATGATCATGTGTTGGGCGGTGGGGCATTAATAGAAAGGAGACAACTGGTTTTACATGTGGTATATGTGTTGCCCAGGTCTTATTGATATCCATATTTTTACTTCATCAAGAATGTTGGGTGTCATTTTGAAATCTGCATGTACTTAACTTCCCCATTTTTATAGATGCAACAAAATTGTATGAAGAAGCTATGAAGGAAGGTTCAGTAAATATATCGATTATCAAATGCCTGGTGCTTGGGATAGCAGGTGTGGGGAAGACACACCTCAAGTGGCTCCTTCTGTCAGAGAACACAGATAAACACACCGGTCGTGTTAGTACAGGAATAGCTGATAATCCAGTGCATGCATTTGTGGGCTCTGTCAAGTCTATTCTAGCAGGGGTGGACGAGAAAGATACTGGTAACTGGGAGGTTTTGGATGAATCCAAGCTAATGCAGGTTCTTATAAATGCCTACCAGAATGAGCCTTCCCCTATTTCAGCATCAGTTTCCATAGCAACTCAGGCTTCTCCTCGTCCAGCTGCACATCAGCAACCATCAAGGTTGGCTGACCCATTATCAAAGCTACATGTAGATGTCAAGGTCCCATCACCTTCATCTATTGAGCCTGTATTACCTCCATCTATTGAGCACCAAAAGATATCTTCAGACCTCCCTATGGAGGATAGGTTCAATGATAACCCAGCTGCTGGTGTAATTAGTAGTCGATTTATTGAGGCATTCAAAAAAGCTATAGATAAGAATGTATTGCATTTTAAAGTGACCTTGGTCCAGTTCATCGACAGTGGTGGTCAGCCCCAGTTCCTTGATATCTTACCTGCCTTTATCCAAGATGTGTCGGCAATTCTCTTTGCAGTAAACCTTTCAGAGAGCTTAGACCACTGCCCAGAGATCTATTTCTACGGGCAGAACAGTCAGCCAGTAGGCAAACCATACACATCTCCATCCTCCCACAAGCAGGTGCTAGAGCAGTGTATGAGAGCATTTGCAACTAACACCAGGGGTTCCCATCCTTACCTGTTTGTTATGGGTACACACAGAGATGAGGAACAAAAGTGCTCAGAGACCAAGATAGAGAAAGAAGAAATCATTAAGCGTGTGGCAAATTCAGAATTTCTTATCCACAAGACGGGAGTTGAAGCAATTTGGGATGTCAATAGTAAAACTCCTGAGAAAGTAGATGAAGAGGTTGCCCATAAATTACGTCGATCAATTGTAGCTAAGTGCAGTAAGGGCAATCACCGTCTTCTGCCATTAAAGTGGTTTGTTCTGGAGATGCAGATAAGGGCATCTGCTCCACAAGGTGTTTTGAGTCTGAAGAAGTGTTTACAGCAGGCTCAAAGGTTAGATATGGATGAGAAAGGCTTGGAGGCAGCTCTCCTCCATATGGTCAAGTATAACCTATTCCTTTGGTACCATGAAGTACCAGGTCTTAGGGAGGTGGTGTTCTCTGATCCTCAGGTCATCCTGAAGATGATCACAGCCCTAGTCCAGTGCAAACATGAGCTGGCAGGCTGTGATGTGCCAGAATCATTCACTAGTGAAGGCACAGAAAATGATTGGTGTGTTAACTTCAGGGATCACGCTATCGTCCGTAATGAATTTCTCTCTCATCAGAATTTTCAAAAACATTTCATTGATGGTGTTTTTACAGTTAGGCATTTCACAGAATTGATGTGCCATCTCTTTATCATGGTTCCCTTAGAAAATGTTAATGGTTACTTAATGCCAGCACTTTTAGATCCTTTGAATCTTGACAAGATCAGTTTCCACCAAGGACCAGATCCTCTCCTGGTCTGTTTTCCTAATGAATTTGCACCACATGGATTATTCAGTTTCTTGGTAGCTTTCTTACAACACAAGGAGTGTATATTAGTTGAAAATAACAAAGTCCCAGCCTGTCTTTATAGGAATTGTGTTTCTTTTAAGTGCAGGAAGTATCCTGCTAGGTTCACCATCATTGATTCAGTGTCCTACATAGAGGTACATCTTAATGATGGGGTTCGCACAACAGTATGCCCTAAAATTAGAAAGCTTATCCATATGGGTGTTATGGAATGTGCCAATATTATCAAATACAGTGGTGGGAAGGAACTAAAAGATGGTTTTATATGCTCCATTACATGTAATTCTTGTAAAAGTGCAGCTATTCCTTATGATGAAGACCCAACCCGAGCATCCTGTACACGTTGTTCTTGTGACATGACTTTAACCAATGGCCACACCGATTGGCTTGGAAAGGAAGGAACACCAGGTATGTTCTCATTTTCTTTGTAAAGTGTAACCTGCTACAAAACTAGTAGGGGACCACATGTTGTGTATAGGGGACCACATGTTGTGTATAGGGGGCCACATGTTGTGTATAGGGGACCACATGTTGTGTATAGGGGGCCTCATGTAGGGGCCACATGTTGTGTATAGGGGGCCACATGTTGTGTATAGGGGGCCACATGTTGTGTATAGGGGACCACATGTTGTGTATAGGGGGCCACATGTTGTGTATAAGGGGCCACATGTTGTGTATAGGGGGCCACATGTTGTGTATAAGGGGCCACATGTTGTGTATAGGGGGCCACATGTTGTGTATAGGGGGCCACATGTAGTGTATAGGGGGCCACATGTTGTGTATAGGGGGCCACATGTAGTGTATAGGGGGCCACATGTTGTGTATTGAGGGGCCACATGTTGTGTATAGGGGGCCACATGTTGTGTATAGGGGGCCACATGTTGTGTATAGGGGGCCACATGTTGTGTATAGGGGGCCACATGTTGTGTATAGGGGACCACATGTTGTGTATAGGGGACCACATGTTGTGTATAGGGGGCCACATGTTGTGTATAGGGGGCCACATGTTGTGTATAGGGGGCCACTTGTTGTGTATGGGGGGCCACATGTTGTGTATAGAGGGCCACATGTTGTGTATAAGGGGCCACATGTTGTGTATAGGGGGCCACATGTTGTGTATAGGGGGCCACATGTTGTGTATAGGGGGCCACATGTTGTGTATAGGGGGCCACATGTTGTGTATAGGGGGCCACATGTTGTGTATTGAGGGGCCACATGTTGTGTATAGGGGGCCACATGTTGTGTATAGGGGGCCACATGTTGTGTATAGGGGGCCACATGTTGTGTATAGGGGGCCACATGTTGTGTATAGGGGGCCACATGTTGTGTATAGGGGCCACATGTTGTGTATAGGGGGCCACATGTAGTGTATAGGGGCCACATGTTGTGTATAGGGGGCCGCATGTTGTGTATAGAGGGCCACTTGTTGTGTATAGGGGGCCACATGTTGTGTATAGGGGGCCACATGTTGTGTATAGAGGGCCACTTGTTGTGTATAGGGGACCACATGTAGTGTATAGGGGGCCACATGTAGTGTATAGGGGGCCACATGTAGTGTATAGGGGCCACATGTTGTGTATAGGGGGCCACATGTTGTGTATAGGGGCCACATGTTGTGTATAGGGGGCCGCATGTTGTGTATAGAGGGCCACATGTTGTGTATAGGGGGCCACTTGTTGTGTATAGGGGGCCACATGTAGTGTATAGGGGGCCACATGTTGTGTATAGAGGGCCACATGTACAGTGTAGTGTATAGGGGGCCACATGTAGTGTATAGGGGGCCACATGTTGTGTATAGGGGACCACATGTTGTGTATAGGGGGCCACTTGTTGTGTAATGCCCCGGGGCCACATGTTGTGTATAGGGGGCCGCATGTTGTGTATAGCCCCGGGGCCACATGTTGTGTATAGGGGGCCACATGTGGGTATAGGGGGCCACATGTAGTGTATAGGGGGCCGCATGTTGTGTATAGAGGGCCACATGTTGTGTATAGGGGGCCACTTGTTGTGGATAGGGGGCCACATGTAGTGTATAGGGGGCCACATGTTGTGTGTAGAGGGCCACATGTTGTGTATAGGGGGCCACATGTTGTGTATAGGGGGCCACATGTTGTGTATAGGGGGCCGCATGTTGTGTAATGCCCCGGGGCCACATGTTGTGTATAGGGGGCCGCATGTTGTGTAATGCCCCGGGGCCACATGTTGTGTATAGGGGGCCGCATGTTGTGTATAGCCCCGGGGCCACATGTTGTGTATAGGGGGCCACTTGTGGGTATAGGGGGCCACTTGTTGTGTATCGTGTTTATGGGAAGGGGAGAAGACTTGTTTGTCATCCTGAGCACAACGTTTGGATTGGGGAAGAGGGAAGTCATATTCATGGTCCATGACTGTATGTTCTTCTCTTCAGATTCCACTTTTACTCATAAAAATATACTCAGTGCTCTTAAAGATGTGGTGGATTGGAAGTCACTGGGAATCCAACTAAATATTAGTCTTACAAAGATAGAAGAAATTGATATTAATAATCGTGGACAAGTTGCAGATTGCCGACGCCATCTTATTCAGTTCTGGTTGGAATCAGACACGTCATGCTCCTGGAAGAAGCTGATTGATGCCCTCTCATCCTGTGACCATGTGGTCCTGGCTGAACAATTAAAGACAAAGACATTGTGTACTCCTGTACCATAGCATATTTACAGGTAGCAATAGTGTGTTAGTAACATGGGTCTATCTTGTGTAATGTTGGTGTGCTGTATGACATGGTGTTCTAGCTGAGACTGTATATAGGTGCATTTCTAGTTTATAAGTAGACATTTATGACATGTATATATGATAGTGTATTGTGATGTACATGTATTTACATATAATGATGTTTTGTACACCATGGGCAAAAGTGTGGTCTGTGGCATGTAACTATGGTGCCAATGTATTGGAATCACCTACCAGGATTTATAATGTCACATGTGCTCTACCAGATTACCTACTGACTAAGATCATGATGTAGTACAGACCTTGTTGGGAGCTGGTGCTGGAGTGAATATAGCAAGATCTGATGTAAGTGATGTTCTAATTCATCTGTTGTAAAGTGGATAAAGGGATATATGTGCTACGCTGTAGGTACATGTACAAATAAACATTCTACCAGTGGCATGCAGTATTTGAATGTTCCATCACACTTGTACATGTACATTTTACTGGTTGATGGTTATTACCAGCCATGTTTGAGACACATCAAGTACTGCATATGCATTTGATGTCTCTTCATTTATTTTATACAAGTCTTAAAGTTGTCTTACACATAGGACTTGACTCGTACCTGTATGTTTGGATTTGAAAAAGTGTCAAAATTATGTACATGTATAGCAGTGGAGATAGAGCTTTAATTTATTCATTCTTATGACTATTCGTGTGATGCATATTGCAGTAGTTGATGGGTAAGAATAGGAACTGCCATAGTGGTGCACATGTACAATACATTAAGTAGGAAACACATCAGACTTCTTTTTTCTGTGACAATCAAATATACTGCATCTTAAGGACCCTGGCAATTTGTTTGTTGTATAACAATTTCATTGACAATGGGTAAGTTAGCCGACTACATGTAGGCATGCGCACGGAAGTGCAAAAATGTAAACGGTTTGAGAAATTTTAAAGGGTTAGGGTTAGGGTTAGGGTCCTATAGGGTTAAGGTTAGGGTTAGGGTTAGGGTTAGGGTAAGCGGTTTGAGAAGTTTTAATGGACTACACAATACAAACATAAACAAGCATACTTTGTAACTCAAAAATTTGAGGTATGGACTACACACACTGCAGTGTATTTACACTTCAGGCACAAATTGTATAACAACTACATGATGTTTCGAAGTGTGATGTTGTCCACATGACGAGTAATTAAAGCATCATTTTATCCACTTGCAAACTGGTATGATTTCACCCTGAGCCTTTTGGATGAAAGTACTGGAATGCCAAGAAAAGCATCTATCTGTTTCAGTATTAGTGGCAGAGTTACGGTGCCACAACATATGTGTGTCAATGACATATGTGTGTCAATGCTGCTTGAGCTCCAAGCATCGCTGTCACCGAGCAACATTGACATCTATTGCATGTGCCCAAACAAAGTACTGTTCTACAACAGCAGGTCAACAGCAGGTCCCTCCACCTCCTTTTAGTACACAACAAATGATGATGCATCTGTTCTATTTGCTGCAGATAGGGCTTCTTGTAAGCAGGATTTGCAGTATCTGTGGTTTGGCTTGTACATGTACTAGCTCATTTTCCTGTCATACCATACTACTGCCATATACAGACATCCTTCAACAGTTGTTCGCATAACACAGAGGTCTCCATGTTCCTTATCACTGGTGCTCTCGCTTTTGGAAATTGCTTGTGTGCTGCTTTCACTAGGCTGACAAACCTGCTACATGTAGTCCTCTGCAAGGCATACAGGCTGTGCCAATGACACCGTTGATTTTCTTTCTCTAGCTGTAATGTTCCAGCAGCAAATGTTGCTTCCAAGTCCATTTTTTGAACTGTTCATGGAGCAATAATTGATGCACCATAAGTAGCCCTACATAACATCACTAATATGTGCCACCAAGCCCAGCTCACCCTGAACACAATTTTTGAACACAACCCAACAATGGTGCACAAGTCCTTCCTGTTCATTTGACCCTTGTACAACACCACATCTTGCTGCAAACAAACATCATAGAACATGTAATTTTTGCTCTGATTTTATACCTTTCGCCATCCAGCTTGCTTATACGTGTTGTTATATGACTAACAAGATCCAAACGGAAATTACAATCAATTATCATCTCCTAGCAGTGATGCTAATGGCCAGTAGTAATAAGCCTACATGTAGGTTAAAATCAAATTTTTCACCTACATGTACATGTAGGCATGCGGTTAATCTGTCATTATAAGACTGAAGTGACATGAATGAACAGTAAAAAAGTATTTATGCTAGAAGCTTAACATTGCACATTAATGACATAGTGCTAATTGTAAACTAATGTAATAGCATTTACAGTTACATTACCATGTGCCTTCTTGGTGGTTTTTATCCCAAAGTGGACACTAGTGACCTCTTATTTTATGCCACATGTACATGAATGTATCGTTTCTTTAACATATTGGCAATATTTTCTATGTACATAAAGTTTGAATGGTTCAGTCAATTTAATTATTATGATTCCATTGTGTTTTTTGCCGTGTATTATACATAGATCTTGTAATCAACATGCCATTTCAAGGTGGCCTTACTAGTATACAATCTCTCAACTCCCATGATACTTTTGATTCTAAGACCCTTGTCGTTCTTGTCACTCAGTGTAGCTGCTATGTGTTTATTATACATGTATCACTTGTTCATGTCATGGTTTTAACATTTTATTGTTCAGCCTTATGAACTCATTATATCTGTACAATCCACTCTACACATACACATGCACATACTGTACATGTACCTAAATATTATTACATTTTCAAACTGTTACTAAGAGCATAATTTATGAAATGGAACTTGTTAGGCCAATTGGCCAATAGTTAATTTTGTTTAGCCTTTTATAAATGTTCAGCAATTTTATTGCACCCAATAATTAACAGTGCATGTGACTGAAATGAACAGTATCTTAAATTTACACTGGCACACATTGTTCAAGGGCATCTAAATTGTAGTAGTAGGCGTTTGCGAGGGCGCTGCCTTAGGGTTTCAGCAAATACAGTTACTCAGTACACAGGGACTTCTCAAATTAACTTTAGTCCAGCTAGTCACGTGACAACACATTACGTCAGTCAATTAAAACACCACTACATAAATTACTCGCAAAGCCACTTATGTGTTTATTTCTATCTTGTTTGCTCGTGCCGTTTTATCATTATTGCAAGTAGAAGTATCTCACTCGTACGTAATACACTCGAACATGCATGTCCTTTGCAACACCAGTATGAACTTGAGCGGTACTGGCATACCGCAAAGCATGATCAATGAGATGTTTTCCCTCAAAGAAAATAAGCTCTTCAAAACTGCCGGGCATATAAAATGATAAAGATTGCTCAGAGATTTCCCATATTGACCCACTAAATTAATTTATGGTCTACTAACTCAATAATGTGTTAATGGTCATGTATGAAATGTGTACAACTATTGATGATCCATTCACACATGACAGATGACATGCATACATGTATATCACTCATGTACATGTGCATTTTCGTATTTGCATCAACACCCCTGGACATAGCAGTGAAGAAGGGTCACAAGGAAATAATTGATGTACTGAAGATTCATGGGAGCAAGGTTAGATAAGGTGTGCATGTACATGCATGTACATTGTATGTACATGTACATGTATACACGAAGCCTCGCCTTGTTTGTGTGTATGCTTGTATTGGTGTTATGCAGAGCTGAAGCCATGATATCTATGTTTATTTTCATATACTGGTGCTTATATGTACATGTACATGTAAAATAATAATGATCTACTTTAACATGACTGTTGAAGGACTTACTTTAGTGTATATAATAATAAATGTGCATTTATTCCTTTCATGTATTATTGTTGTAATTATTCAATAACAATAACTCAATGATTTTAAAATTAAATGTTGCATGTGTTGTTGTATACCATCAGTGATATACATATTCCCATCAGGATGATGGTCAAACTAAACAGAATAACTTGAAGCCTTCAGAGGTGAGTAGGCTGTGATCTGAGGTAAATAGCTGTACATGTATGTTACATGTACATGTATTAATGAGGCAAATAGTAGGCTCATGCTTTGGTTTCTATGGCCCTTGAATTTTAGTACAGTGTATAAGTTTTATGTTTGTATTTTGCCATAAAATATTGATATTAAAAAGTACTCTGTGGTAATGATATTTGAACCGCGCGGAGTTAATTTGAACCGCTTCCGAAAAAACAAGATCATATCTCGGGATAGGAACGAGATTTGGCCATCGGACTTTTTTCTGTATGTAGGTAATAGATTAACGGATCCCAAGACTATAAGTAATTGGCCACATGGGAAACACATGCGCATAAAACAAAGGATTGGCGCCCAAAAAGTTCTTATTTAATTGTTAAATTAGTCTTCCTAGCCGAAAAACGCGGCGTCATGGAGGGTAACGGCGGAGAGGGGGCAGCTGCAGAGGGGTCTAGAAGGAGCCCACGGGGTGGGGGAGCCATCATGTCTTACGTGATACCTAAATATTCTCCTGGATACGCTGCTTTGAAGGCAGCCTACGAGTACCTTGAAGGACGATTTGAGTCACCCGGATTAGCAGCGCAGCACTGGCTAGTCGAGAGGCAGCATGTCAACTACTACGTTATAAAACTGGCTACGCAGGGTTTGGTGAGTTCCAAGATGTCTACCTCCCGAGCATCAATCGAGCCGATGATGCCGATCTCCCTAGACGAGCCGGATGGAGGCGTTGCGGTCTCAGCACACGAAACGTGGTGTGCAGCCTGGAGGTTCCTCCAATGATGCCTCAATTTAGTAATGATGAGGGTTCATGTGCTAGGGATGTAGGTGTGTGATTCAATTAAAATTATCTGGATAGCATCAATTTTTGCATGAATATATCGTGATTTTTTCGCTCTGGTTCAAATTTCGCCTGAATTTCACTGGCCGGTTACATGTACATGTGAGCGCCTCTCATGCATGCCAGGATCATCATGGAAGGTTGCAAATCTCACCAATCCATCCACTATCCATACACTTGAGCTGTGTATCATATCCCGCCTAGGACTAGGCATTCTTAAGTAATGTGAATGGTTTTTCGCAAATAGGTTCAAATATCATGCCAACGGAGTAGTAGTCAGAAACATTTTTTTTCCATTGTAAAATCACATCCTATTAAATCCTTGTGTTTCTCAATAGACATACATATACACATAATGTACATGTACATGTATGAAATAAACCATATTTGTAGTGTTTTCATGAGCACCAAATGTTGCATGTGTTGTTCTATACCATCAATGATGTAATATTCCCATGTACTACTTCAGGATGATGGCCTAACTGAACAGAATAACCTGAAGCCTTCAGAGGTGAGTAGCCTGGGCTATGTGTGGTCTGGGGATGAGGTAATAGGCAGTGCAGTATGCATGTAGGTCACCATGGCAACACAAAAGGACTAATGAACCACCCTGCAGCACAATACATGTACATGTATGTACATGTATGTACATGTATGTACACAGACAATCAAATACAGTAGTTGCAATACACTGCTAATTCATAACAATATTAATAGTGGTGGGAGCTGCAGATAATCTTGATAAGAGGTAAGGATACTACAAGTATGGGGAGGAGCACTGTTGTTGCTTTTGAATTAGGAGATATATGCTTCCATGGCATATGATTTTTATGTGTTTGGTCTGGATTACATGTCATTATGAAATGTATATTTGTCTGTTTACAGATAAAGCAGCCAGTGGAACAGAAAGAGTAAACATTTGTACCACCAAATGTATTCATGATCCTTCACACTCCACTCTATCTCCTCCCCTCTCTCTTCCCTCCAATATTCCCTCTCAATAGGTTGGTCACATTTGCCTCCACACATGGTGGCAATATCAGACTTGAACATGGAGGACAAGTGGCCTGCAGATTTAATAACAACTCAAGAGGCATTGTAATTACTTCTGCTCCTCTTCCTAGTGATGTCATCTTTCAGGTGAGATGACAGGTTTAGACATTGTCACCACATACTGTTGTCCCTCACTGACATGTGGTGCCTCAGTTGTGAGTGTTGTGACTTTCGTGCATGTTATCTTGGCTGCTTTAGATTTTACACCTGGGTATACAATTGACCTTGGGATGACATTGAATTATACTGTACATATTACAGTGTTCATTTCACATGCCTGTATAAATATATCTGCACTTATCTATGTTTATTATTCTTGGTTTGTGGGGGGAAAATATCTTATTTGTTGGTACAGTATTTCTGATTTTGTGTGGCTTTATTTTATCCTGTTGGTGCCTTTCTTGCACATCATGTGTACAGATGCATACATGCAATTCTGGCAATTGCTAACACTGCAAGTGTGTGCATATTTCATACAATTGATATTGTCCAATGCATACTGATTACACATCAATAGGTGGAGATTATGGAGGTGGACTCCAAATGGAGTGGCTCTCTGTCCATTGGAGTCACTACACAAAGTACAGCACAGGTGGTTTCTGTGGACAATGTAAAGCAGTTGTTGGGACAAAGTTTTATTGTGACATCATCAGTTAATGACAAACCATCCTTAGCTCTGTATGCTGGAGAGCAGGTATGACACTGTTTAGTTCATGTACATGTGTGCATCTGTTGTGCGTGCTATAGAGTAGTCCATGCCGCCATTGTATTACAATTATACGTTTCATTGGTTATTGTATGTATGTATAGAACGTGCAAACTATTCACTAGCTGGTCAATATGAGGCTCCCTCTGGATAGCAATAGAAAGATGGTGCCAAATATATTGGGTAGCATTCTGAGTGTGATCCTCTTGCCAAGTTCATAAGGGATCGAGAAACACCTTGTATTACTACAGGGCACAAAATACATGTTATATTAAGCATGTAGTGATACTATGTACTTAATCACCAATTATTCCACATGTTCATGTACCTGTGCATTTAAGAAATGTTTTTTGACATGCATTAGATGTGTATCAATAGTACATCTGCAATGAATGAACTGGTTCATATAAATACATGCACCTCATGCCAACACTTACATATGTATTAATATCACCAGGAAGTGGATCAACTGCCTGATGAAATCAATTTCCATGACCTATAGGTTGGGGACACAGTTGGACTGCTGTACACAAATTTTGGTACCTTGCACCTCTTCATTAATGGTGCCCACATGGTCACACTTCCCTGCACTGTCCCCATGGGTGTGTATGGTTTGGTGGACCTGTATGGTCAGTGTGTGAAGGTATCCCTAAGACCACTGACACTTTGGAGTGGGGGAAGTCCCCTTCATGTCATGGCTGATAAAAGTGCTCCTGATCAGCAGAGAAAGCTGCTTGCTGGTACGTTGACCATGTCACCTGTTGTCTTTCAGCATTATGCATGTATATTCCAATCAAACTTAGTTTTATGTTCATGTACACTGTACTCCTGCTATTTGTACATGTAGCAAACACTGCTTGTTAGTATCACATATCTCAATTGCATTGATACATGACTCAGCTGACTCTAAATATGTCAGACCATCAAGACATTGTAGTAGCTTGAAGTAATGTGCTGGTGGATCATTAAGTCATGTGTGAAGTCTATAACTAAGCGGTGTATGAAATGTTGGCATCAAAATTCGATTTAATAGTCTAGCGTAATATTTATTGTAAGTATAATTCATAAAATAGCCAAATGGTGATGTATGGCATGATGATGGGCCATATATTGACCTGCACCAGGACAGCATGAGACATTGGGAGAGATACTTTCCCTTAACAGTTAACTGCATGTACATGTAAAGAAAGCCTACTTTTAAGTTTTATGATACTTTATCATATTTTCCTGGACAAGCAAAAGAAAAGTAACACTCGCATTGACATGTATGGCTAATTATAAATTCAGTGCCTAATAACTTTATGATGGATAGTCAAATTTAGGATGCGAAAGGACCATTTGATAAAAGCTCTTTGGAGTTCACGGAAAATGAAAACATGGAAAACTATCCAGAAGGGTGATTTTGCTGGACACTCTCCCATTCGTCCTTTTTGTGTCAATAACAATGACAGTGAAGACTTTACAGCACAAAAATGGCTCCCCAAAACCATTTTCTAAGAGATAAAAATACACTTGTGGTTTAAGGCTGTAAACGATGATAAGTTATAAACACAAAGAATATTAGTATACTGCTGTGCCAAAGGAGTGGCAACGTTATTAAAAATTGTTCCCTAGTTAATAATGTGGTGCTACCCATTATGCACTACGGTAATGCATTCCAAGGCTCTGGTCAAGGGGTGATTTTGCTGGACAGTGTCCCAAATGATGTTAGGATAAAGTGAAACGCACGGTAGAGGAGGTTTGCATTTGTGGTGAAATGAAATATTTATGAATGGCCAAAGCTATAACTGCACCAAACATGTAACTGACTTGTCTAACCTGTTTTACTGCTGTAATTTATGTGTTTGTGTATGTACCATTGTTTAAGTCAAGCACAGGTATCAGCCTGTTACTGTATCGTTAGCTGTTCTTAATATGGTCTAAGCACAGCATGTTGAAAGGAGGGTTTTTGCCATTGAGTGGAGTGTAAGAAGTTGATGTGTACACCTCAACAAGTGGTACATGCATGTATCATGACCCTCTGATGCATCGTTCAGGTGGCGGCTTTTCTAAATTATGTTGTAGCACCACTACTTTTTTGTTGCAAATGACCAGGTGTTGGGTGGTGGGGCATTAAAAGAAAGGTGACAACTGGTTTTACATGTGTTATATGTGTTGTCCAGGTCTTATTGATATCCAAATTTTTACTTCATCAAAAATTGAAATCTGCATGTATTTAACCCCCCCCCCCCCCCCCCCCCCTCAATATTTATAGATGCAACACAATTGTTTGAAGAAGCTATGAAGGAAGGTTCAGTAAATATATCCATTATCAAATGTCTGGTGCTTGGGATAGCAGGTGTGGGGAAGACCCACCTCAAGTGGCTCCTTCTGTCGGAGAACACAGATAAACGTCGTGTTAGTACAGGAATAGCTGATAATCCAGTGCATGCATTTGTGGGCTCTGTCAAGTCTATTCTAGCAGGGGTGGATGAGAAAGATACTGGCAACTGGGAGGTTTTGGATGAATCCAAGCTAATGCAGGTTCTTATAAATGCCTACCAGAATGAGCCTTCCCCTATTTCAGCTTCAGTTTCTATAGCAACTCAGGCTTCTCCTCATCCAGCTGCACATCAGCAACCATCAAGGTTGGCTGACCCATTATCAAAGCTACATGTAGATGTCAAGGTCCCATCACCTTCATCTATTGAGCCTGTATTACCTCCATCTATTCAGCACCAAGAGATATCGTCAGACCTCCCTATGGAGGATAGGTTCAATGATAACCCAGCTGCTGGTGTAATTAGTAGTCGGTTTATTGAGGCATTCAAAAAAGCTATAGGTAAGAATGTATTGCATTTTAAAGTGACCTTGGTCCAGTTCATTGACAGTGGTGGTCAGCCCCAGTTCCTTGATATCCTACCAGCCTTTATCCAAGATGTGTCGGCAATTATCTTTGCTGTAAACCTTTCAGAGAGCTTAGACCACTGCCCAGAGATCTATTTCTATGGGCAGAACAGTCAGCCGGTAGGCAAACCATACACATCTCCATCCTCCCATAAGCAGGTGCTAGAGCAGTGTATGAGAGCATTCGCAACTAACACCAGGGGTTCCCATCCTTACCTGTTTGTTATGGGTACACACAGAGATGAGGAACAAAAATGCTCTGAGACGAAGATAGAGAAAGAAGAAATCATTAAACGTGTGGCAAATTCAGAATTTCTTATCCAGAAAACAGGAGTTGAAGCAATTTGGGGGGTCAATAGTAAAATTCCTGAGAAAGAAGATGAAGAGGTTGCTCATAAATTACGTCGATCAATTGTAGCTAACTGCAGTAAGGACAATCACCGTCTTCTGCCATTAAAGTGGTTTGTTCTGGAGATGCAGATAAGAGCATCTGCTCCACAAGGTGTTTTGAGCCTGAAGAAGTGTTTACAGCAGGCTCAAAGGTTAGATATGGACGAGAAAGGCTTGGAGGCAGCTCTCCTCCATATGGTCAAGTATAACCTATTCCTTTGGTACCATGAAGTACCAGGTCTTAGGGAAGTGGTGTTGTCTGATCCTCAGGTCTTCCTGAAGATCATCACAGCCCTAGTCCATGCAGTGCAAACATGAGCTGGCAGGTCATAATGTGCCAGAATCATTCACTAGTGAAGGCGCAAAAAATGATTGGTGTGTTAACTTCAGGGATCACGCTATAGTCCGTAATGAATTTCTCTCTCATCAGAAATTTCAAAGACATTTCATTGATGGTGTTTTTACAGTTAGGCATTTCACAGAATTGATGTGCCATCTCTTTATCATGGTTCCCTTAGAAAATGTTAGTGGCTACTTGATGCCTGCCCTTTTAGATCCTTTGAATCTTGACAAGATCAGTACCCACCAAGGACCAGATCCTCTCCTGGTCTGTTCTCCTTATGAATTTGCACCACATGGATTATTCAGTTTCTTGGTAGCTTTCTTACAACACAAGGAGTGTTTATTAGTTGAAAATAACAAAGTCCCAGCCTGTCTTTATAGGAATTGTGTTTCTTTTAAGTGCAGGAAGTATCCTGCTAGGTTCACCATCATTGATTCAGTGTCCTACATAGAGGTACATCTTAATGATGGGGTTCGCACAACAGTATGCCCTAAAATTAGAAAGCTTATCCATATGGGTGTTATGGAATGTGCCAATATTATCAAATACAGTGGTGGGAAGGAACTCAAAGATGGTTTTATATGCTCCATTAAGTCCTGTAAAAGTGCAGCTATTCCTTATGATGAAGACCCAACCCGAGCATCCTGTACACGTTGTTCTTGGGACATGACTCTAACCAGTGGCCACACTGATTGGATTAGAAAGGAAGGAACATCAGATATGTTGAAAGTACATCCTATCGATTTTTCACTTTCTTTATAAAGTGTAACTAAACCTTCTTTAGCAATGCGGAAGTATTCTGCAATCTTGATAATGAATACTGCTATGGATAAATTGCATAGCCCCAAAGCCAGTTAACTTCCTTATGAATATATGAATCGTTTCCCTTCTTTACGATATGCCCATTATCTACACTTGACTGCAAACACATTCCACACAATACTATTACATGTATCATGATGCCTGATCCCTTAAGCAATTGTAGATCCTAAATCCTATAATGATGGTGTTATCCTTACTAGAGGGAGGCTATTAAGAGTAACCTTTCCTTTCTCTTGCAGTGTTGCCTTCCATGGCTGCCTCCTCTTCTTCCCAGCTATTGTCAGAGCTAGTGGTCCAAGTAATTCCACAGTTGGAAGGTTAGTCATGTATGAATAGCCAAAGTGTTCGGCATACATGTTGTGTATGGGGGCAGGGGGGGGGGGGGGGGACCACGTGTTAATGTATGGGCAATCAGTTTGTGTATGGGGAACCATGGTTGTATAGGCGTTTGCTTGATGCATGGGGCTATCCATCCACCCACCCCACTTATCCCAACTAATTAATTTCATTAGCTAATTTCATTATATATTTTTAAGTTTTCAAATGATTTCTTATTCTAAGAGACACTTATGCCCTCTACAACTTTTTTCTTATGCACTGGAAATTAGTCTGTCCATCATGGAGTTACAGTGGCCTGAATTTTTAATTGCAAGTACATTTTAATTGCACGCATCAACTTTCATGCTCCTTCCTGGAAAATGTTACTAGGTTGGGTGGTTCTTTATCACTGCCACAACCCTATTATATCTTTATAAAGTTTTCTTGTTTTTCGAGCATGGCACCGAAAGGCTCCACATTTCGCGTTGGATGGGGGCAAATCACCTTGTCTTGTGTGCCCCCCCCCCCCTTGCAATTATTGAGCAGACACTTATGATGGAGGGCCACATGTTGTGTATGGGATAACATGTTGTGCGTATATACATACACCTAAGCATTGTTGTTATGATTAGTCAGGGTAATGACGGTTTGCCCCTCCTCCAGGAACACCCACCATGCCAGAACTATTATCTTTGTCTGCTAGGAAGGTCAATGTAGCTGTTGAAGTTGGTGTAAGGTATCAAAATTTTGGTATATTTCTACTGAATGATGCAAATGGAGCCATTGTGCCAGCATTGGAGATGGAACACCATTGGAATGCTGAGAGAATCAACATGGCCATTCTCCAACGATGGCTTCAGGGCATGGGTGTAAAGCCTGTGACCTGGTCTACTCTGGTGGATGTCCTCAGAAAAATTTTTACATATGAGAACTAAATAACTGTAGTACCTTGCAATCACTGTTTTAGTCTGTATGTGTATGTAATTAAATGTAATGGTTATTAGTTACTTGAATGCCCATTATGTTTGTGTGCAAAAATAGGACTACTGACATTTATTATTAAACCCTTCTTTACTTCCTTTTTACTCCACTATTTCCTTCCAATCCTATATGCCACCATGTTCTCATAGAGAATGTTTTCATTACTTGCATCATGTACACGTATTTGTAATTTCTTCATGAGATACGAGGTATACTATGTGGGAAGGGGGGGGGGGGGGGGGGGGGGGGCATCACCTGAGGGAGGGAGGTCTCCCAAAGTGGAAGGGCCACCAGTTTTGTTTGCACAGGACTGGCAGATAACCCAGTACAGGCATTTGTTGGCTCTGTCAAGTCCATACAAGCAGGTGTGGATGAGAATGATCCAGGTAAGTGGTTATTGATGATCGAGATGCAGGTCCTCCTTGCAAGTGCATACCATTTGAAGCCTACACCTTCAAAACCTATATATAGCTACCGCATGCATTCTCCAACGGAGAACCTCACTCACTAGTTCTCAACTAGCTAGGACATCTCCTAAATCTTCTCATGTAGAACCATTAGAAGCAGAGCATATAGCTAGTTTTTAGGTAGACTCCTGCTCCCAGTTTTAACTACACTTTTTGGGCCCACTAGTAGTATCAGAAAAGCTATATCTAAGTATTAAGTTTGAAACTGAACACCATGCACATATACACAATCTACATATGGTGACATTCCTATGTGTGGTGCACAATATATCTAACAAGCGATATGTACATATATGTTGCAAAGCAGCTGGCTAGTAGCGGCAGTCAAGACTATACATTTTGGAAAGAGTTACATAATAGTTCGAACGTGGCTCGAAGTTTACACAGTAGTTTGATTAACACCTTGTAATCTGCAGAATTTCTACCATGTGGTACTACTGCCTCCAATGTTCAAGCCGGGTGTGCATGTAACACAAAGCATGCATTAACCCTATAACCCGTGGCACTTCCTCCAATTTTCAAGCCGGGTGTGTATGTAACACAAAGCATGCATTAACAGTAAAAACAACTTAAAATTGCACTCAATTCTGGCAAACATTGTATACACATACGGCTCAAGGTCAATACACAGCAACAAGAATATAGTAGTAAACAACACAGAAGCAACTTCATCACATTGTGAGTGCCTGTACAACGCAGAGACATGTTACGTGATGCACACATGGCTCGCACACACATCATTACCATGATAGCATTGACAATGTCATTGTTGTTTTTGAGTGCTTTCACAGCCTGTTGGGGAAGGTAACAGAAAGATAACACAATCTTTTAGTTCTGTAAAGCCCACTTTAGTACGTACGTTTGCCTTGCTGACATTGGCTTGCTGCATTACCAGTTCAATGTCCTTGTCTTCTACTCCAGTGGTATCAACCTATTAAATTAATATGTATAGATATTTAAAAATGTGCCATGTCACTGCACTCAAGTCTTCATTGTCTGAAGCTTCCCCTCCAGCAGTTGGCGCATTTTCTGGTTCTGCCTCCTTTGCACTGGCTTCGGGAGCCTTGAATTTGTCAGCAGCCTATATTTAGAACAAGTGTCAAGGTTATTCATGCACCCTCTACTGCAATGTCCCCATTGTTTATACATGTGCATCGTTGTTAGAAATCAGACTGGCAGTGCTACATCGCAGCAGGTAGCCAACCATGCATAATATGCTGACATTAAAGGTCACAGAGAAATTTATGACTTACCTGAATCTGGGCTTGTGAACTCAAGTCTTCAATCTGCAGAAAAGTGCATTTAACAGATATCTACAGCAACATATGCTCTGCAAGTATATCTTGGCTTCACCAAACACTATGTAAGTATCTGATGCAGGACTCTTGAACACATCAGGTTTGGATATTACAAACAGAATGTTCTTAGACTTTCTGATGGTGACTTGTGTGATGCCAGGATAGCTCTTTAGCCCAAGCTTCAGCATTGCCTTCCTGGCCTTCTTTTCACTTCTGCTCTGCTTGGCCTTATTCAGAGCATCAGCTGCAGATAGCCCAGCTGTCTCCAATGTTGGGTCAGTCTTCTGTGTGGTCTCCCCATCCTGTGTACCAGCAACCTCGTCCTCTCCTTTGTCATCGCTCTCCTCACTGGCTGAATCTAGTGGGAATGTGGCATGGTCCGTGATGCAAGAATATGACTGGTTCTTAGAATAATATTTTCAACTTGGAAAATGAATCGATGCAGCGCGACAACCACCGATTTTAGAAGTTAAAAGTAACACCAGGACACAATGTAATCATATTATGTAGGTAGCAATACAATAGTGCTCAGCAAGATGGAAAGCAATTCTTTTCTGTCAAGATATTATTACAATGGTAAAATCAAACATCTCGGAATCATGTACAAAGCTTTCAAAGAGTAGAAATCGCTAAAATAATGTTTCTTTCACAACCAAGAGGCATGTAACTTGAAGCATAAACCATTTAATTATTTAACAAATATTTCTAAGACCCTACGTCATCTTTGAAGGACCGGTCGGGTCTCAAATCGGACAGGTTACTTTTTACATGTACACGGCTGTCGGAGCCCACCAGCTCCCAACTGCCTAGGTTAAGCTAGCTAGGGGGAGAACATTCAAGTATACATCCACATACAGTATATGCTGCAGGTAGTATAGTACTTTGATAAACAACAACGATTAAATACGTATACACCTGTGTAGTGTGTAGTTGGGCGTAGCCCGACCTTCGCGTATTGGCCTTCCGCCAATACGCGAAGGCCGGGCTACGCCCAACTATGTAGCATACCAGGGGCGGATACGCGGGGGGGGGGGGGGGGGGGGGGGGGAAACTGGGTTTTCCCCCCACCCGCCAAGTTAGAAATTAAATATTCATAGCTACAAGGGGCGGTGTCTTACGTCCTGATGATACAAATACAACAAAACGCGCCGAAGTAACATGATAACAGTAAAAAGCGGCTGGGGCGAAGCCCCAGACCCCGGGTACATCTTCCTCTCTTACGCGCAATATTTCGTAGCCACGCCCAAACCATGATTATTAAAGCCCCTCCCCTTTGCCCCCCTCGCAAAAAAATTCTGGATCCGCCCCTGCATACACTACTTCCTTGAGAGCAATTGTGCTTTTGCCTGTACGTAGATCTACTCTTTCAGCTAACAGTACTCTTGCTATTAAGCTGCCACGTTTCAGACCACATACAGCACTGTGGAAAATTGAAGTTATGCAGTACCGTATAACGCATGAATTATTTTGTTATACACGCGCAATACACTCGTGTACGCATGTTATACACACAAGGTGCATGGATACTATATACGCTGCATTTTTGTATAACAATAGAATACACATGCAGTATAACGTATGTCTAACATGAGTATGGTGTGTATTCGTGTATGTATAACATGAGTACCCGGTGTATAACTAGGAGTATTCTATTGTGGTTACATTTGTTGTTTCAACCGATTCCGCAGATACTTGTTTACACTGTCCGAACATTACATGGCTACACATACCGCTTTCTTCAACCTACTTACTCTCGTGTATTCAGCCCGCCTTTTTTTGTTCACTTGACTCGCATTCTTCAGGATTTTAATTACAATATACAATACACATTGCCAAACAAAAAAGAGTGAAATGTTCTCAGAAGCGCACAAGGCGTAGGCGGCGATCGGAGAGCCCAGAACACGCGTTGCTTATTCAGCCTCTGATGAGTATTTTGAGTGGCTTTCCCAAAGCTGCAGTAAAGTAAAACAAACTTTGGCAGGCGAGTAAATATAAAAACGTACTTGTAGTTCCCTGCGCTGCAGCTTGCATGGCCACGCGGAGGACGCAGCTGCTAGGAGACTATGTCGAAATCATTGCCGATTTCCATGGATATGTATAAGAGCAAAAGCAAAGTTTTAATATGACGGTTCAAACGACCACTTACGCGATGGTTCAGATGTTTCATATGGCATTCCAACGAGGGGGATGTACCCCTTCTCTGATTAATGCAACAGGCATAACTCACATGCGCAACAAATAGAAAAAAAAATGCTAACCTTTGGGTTACCACCTTTTGTTCTACCAAGTGACACAGCAAGTTACTCCTTTCCTTTTGCGCGTAAAACAGGTTAAGTAACATAAGCAAACAGAGCAACGTCCAACGATTGATTTGCGGCATACCTTTTTCAGCACTCGAGGCATCACAAGTAGAAGCATGTGACTCAAAGCTCGTAGAAGTTAAGTAAATCTGATTGTGTCACATAACCTAGATCACATAATTTACGCACGCAAATAAGAATACGAAGAGGACATTCAAATAGTACATTACCGTGTTGGTAGAGGTCATACCTCGCAAAGGAACAAAGCAGAAAAATGATCGAGATAAGTTACCGAGTCCTGTTCAGGTCTAGGACCAGCCATGCAAGGAGAGTCACCAGCCATTTTTGCGCGCCAAAATCATTAATTCGTATATATAGACAGTAAAATTGAAAGGCCCAAGGTCTATTACGAGCATTTGAGTCACACATACGCACACTATACCGTATATGACATGTTAGAGACAATATTGTCATATTGTAAACAACCAATATAGATCTATATAATATTTGCTTCACCACATTATTATTCAGACATGCAGGGCTCTTTGTTGACTCAGCTAGTTTCGTTCACACAAAGGTATACGAACAATATTATCAATTACGACGGGCACGCTTGGAGGCATTAATTTGCCATACCCTCTTAGTCTTTAAACTGCCGTTGCTTCACGGCTTGCTGAATGCGAAAAAAAACTACTCTGATGTTCTTCCCTCACTGAATCGGGCTATATCACAAGTGGGTCTGTATCCAACCTTGTGTTGTAAGTAAAGAGGGCGTGGCATCATAATAACGAGGCATGACAACATATACAGCTTGTAAAGTTAATAACCCAGTCTATATCATTCCTGAGTCACCAGTGATTCGACTGGCCATACCCAAATCAAGCTATAAAGCAAGTTCAAAATTATACTTCGCTTAAATCTGAGTCCTTTGAGCCCAACTACAAAAATAGAAACAGGCTCAGGTCGCGATGATCTGCAGCATAAATGAACGTGGCGGTATAGCATGATCGGAGTTCTGATTTCTGACTATACATGTAACATGTATATTGAAGAGTACAATCGGATCGATATACATATATATATACTAGTCGCGCATGTATGTGTTCCAACAGCGCATGTATTCTGAGAAGTAATTAGATTCTAAGTACTGATTTATACACTATATGGGACAGTGTCCAGCAAAATCACCCTTGTGGTACTTTTTCAAAGTTTCCAGGACAAGCAAAAGAAAAGCAACGCTCGCATTGAAATGTATGGCTAATTATAAATTCATTGCTTAATAACTTTGTAATGGATAGTCCCATTTAGGATGCGTAAGAACCATTTGATAGAAGCTCATTGGCGTTCAAGAAAAATCAAAAAATTTGAAAACTTGAAAAACTAGCCAGAAGGGTAAAAACTGTCCTATAACTGTCTGTGTGAAATACAATAATATCAATTCATTGTCATCTGAGTCCTTTCACATAGCAATCATGCAAGATGTAGTATATAGGGGTACTATGGTCTATAGCTATTTGTTTCATTTATCCTACTGTAGTATGTCAGAGCAGGTATCATTTGTACATTTATATTATAGTGAACCTGTGTATGAATATCCTGCTGTACTGTATTTGTAAAACTAAATAAACTGATTATTATTTATTTCATAGGATCAGTCATATTAATATTACTACTTGATTTACATATACTATTCCACTGTTTTATACTTCAAAGTTGTTAATGTCTGATATGTTGTTAATCACACCAGCTCTGATGATATGTTGTCAGGATCCTTTCCAATGCAACATGTGGTATATATATAATCCCCTCAGTTGTTAGAATCTCAAAGCATTTACAGCTCAGGCTTGTGGCATTTATTATATAATTCCTCCCATGCATTTCATGTGCAAAAATTAAAAAGTAAAAACCATTCCTTACATGCACTATTTTTTACTGTTCTGACCAACACTAGTAGTATGCACACACACATACATGGATTGAGCTTGGTGTGGTATAAGGATAGAGGAGGCGGGATGGGGTGGGGTAAGACATACATTTTTTGCTTATTATATGAAAGTGGTAAGATGATACACATTTGCTTCTATGTGTTTTATTGTCCGAGCTTCCATTTTGTCAGAAAAGTGTAAAAGGTTTTAAGTGAAAGTCTGATTCCAGATCAGAATTGAACCCATTTCAGATGAATATATTAGTGTGCTTATATGAATCCAGATATCTTCCATTTATGGCTTGTTGGCATGTCTACACATAGGGTTTGCAGCTGCCTGCATGGTAAGGTCGACCTTGAGGTTACTGACAGCATGAATATGATTAGGTGTGTGTGTGTGTGTAATGTAGATGTTCATGAGAGATTGAGATAGCCATGGGATTCTCAGTTTGAAACAGCTATCGCACATCATACTGATAGTGTACGGTACAGAAGATCCAAGGAATATAAAAACACCCCCTCCCAATAAAGTAGAGTGTCTATATAGACTGTGGGAGTCAGTTTCTTAGTCCAATCCCACTGGTGGATCCCTCCCTCCCCTGATCTCCACACTCTTCCACCAAGAGGGTCAGCTTTGCCCTAACTTGGGCAAACTAACAGTGTTCTTCATACACCCTGGCTGGGTTAATGTGCACTGTACATCAAATACCATTAATAGCATGTTGTTGGTGCCATGCATGTCAATAGTCCATTACACGTTTGTACAACTAAAATATTCTATAAGGGTTGAAATCGATTCATTAAGCTGTACAAGAATGCAGAACAATCAGTCTTAGTTTGTGAGGATGGAAGTCTTGATACTTCATCCCTACACATGTTCAGCTCCAACCTGAAGAATGACCAAAGCATTGTTGTAATGGCACAGTCACACATACCAGCACATATCACAGAGGCACAAGCACACACAGACACACATCATACCATAGATGTACAGTTTCATTAAGCCTGAGGGGAGGGGGAGGGGCTAAAATATGCTACAGCCGGGGGTCCCCCTCACATTGGCTAAATACAATAACGTTGGGGGGGGGGGGGGGGGGGGGGGAGCAAAAGGAATTAAGGCCAAATATACTAATAATGAGTAGTACCCTTGCTAGAATGCGTTATACGCCACTTAATTTAATTTTTCACCATCACAATTGTACCCCTCCAGTATTCCTTCACCCACCCTCACCCTCCAACACAAACTGTACACCTCAACTTACCCAGAATCTTCACTGTACCTGCCATTGTGGTCTTCCGGATCCAAGGGGGAGGGGGCAATAGCCCCACCCCCTATATCAAATCTTTTGGGAAAGGAGAGGGATAATAGCCACCTCCACGTTGAGTGGTATGGATGCTTATGACCTACATGTACGTATGTGTTAATACAGCAAGTGATCAAACGCATTGACTAGTGAGAACAAATCTATTTAGTGCCCACTTAGAAACACTTATTCAGGTAGTACACAAAACAAAAAAGAGAATGGCACCTTGGATGAGAACATCTAACCCAGTGTATGTAAAATTAACGCATGTACAGTGACATACCTAATAGTACCCACTACATGAAGGCAGTACTTTCTTATGAACCATATGAATCACCTTGTGTGGCAATACTTGAAAGGCCCTCCCACCTTGGATAGTGTCGTATGTATCACATGTCAGATTGTCAGTTAAACTCAGCAGCACTGCTATTTTTCAATTGTGTTCATACCCGCTTCCATCAGTGGGAGATGGGGAAAGTAAAAAACGTTCCAATTTACTGCATAACTGTGGATTTTTAAGCACTCAGTTGCAATGGCTGATTCTAGAAAGAACGTAACATTAGAGGTTAAAAGCATGAAAAGACACTTGTAAAAGATCACACAGTTCCTGTGTAACAAAAAGGTGTTGGAAGATGAACACATTTGTACATTTATGGCCCATATGCTTCCTACACCTGCACTGACATCCCAACTGCTTACACTCATACCTATTCCATAAGTAAACACCCACAAATGCAATTGCTTCCACACAGCAGCCTTCTACACTCACCAACACCTCCCTTCTACAATTGCCACACTCACAATTGAATGCTACTCATACACATGTCAACACAACATACTACTGAATTCACAACAGAACATTACACATACTCAACAGCTTTCTGCACAACTCTACCACACACACAGCTTATATGCAACCCTTCCATGCACCTGAAATGCATCATCTCCCTCTCCTCATACCACTAGACCTGTTGGGTTAGCAGTGGCGGAGCTAGGGGGTGGCTGGAAGGGGCTTTCCCCCCCCCCCCCCCTCCCCCCCCTCTACGATTTAGGTTTTACTTTGTACAGTGATGTAAATGCTTGGCCCCCGCTACTGATATCAACAGAGGTACTCCCTTCCCTTAGATGGCCCCCCTATTTTGGTATACGAAATAAATATAATTGTTTTAATATATATTGATTAAGTTTAAACCTGGAACAATTCTTCTACGTTCGATGACCCTAGCTACTGACCTCACTGAAGAGATATCATTACCTCTAATATCCATGGAGATATTCAGCCCCAATATCTCGTTTTAGTAATTGTTAAAAATCAGTTGAAATGTCCGTTTTTTGATTAGCGTCCCTTTGTGCTCTGATCGTTACATTTAGCATATTAATGATAACACATCCAATGGTTGGATAAATATTGGCCTACTAATATTACGTGCAATTGATAAACATACATGTACATGTGTCTCAGATTTGGTGACCCTACATTGTAGTGAAGGGTTAATGCTATTTTACATAATTTGGGACAACAGTTGTCAAATACTATACACTTGGTGAGCTGAGCACAGCCTTCATGAGATACATTACAATTGGTGAACACACCCAAATAATTAGTTTTTTTTTAATAATCAAATTCCAAAGTTATAATATACAGCAACGGAAGCATACTCACGACTATATACAAAAAGCACTACAACTAAAAGTCACAACAGGTGGTTGGTGGTACACATCTGGCCAAAATTGCCCTGGCAATTGTTCTGCCTCAAATTCCAAAGCATCAAACCCTAAACCACTTTGCCCTCTAGATCATCACAAACACAGGCAGTAGAATTCAGGATGCAAGTGATAATCTGGTTCTGATAAAACCACTCTCCCATTTGGTTGCAAAGCTAGCAGCTATACACATGATATATGACTATTGTCTGAAAAAAATTGCATGTAATGTTGAACACATGTGCACAATTTGGAGAGCACTTGTATTGTACACAATTATTGAACACAGTAACTGTACACAAGTCTGGTCTACATACAATATTTTATGTGTAGGCTTAATTATAGCTCACAATTGATTAATAATTTGTTACAATTCATAAAGAATTGGTGAACACTTACAAATTGTGTGTGTGTGCAATTTTTAATAGGCAAACGAATTTATTTTTAGGCCATGTTCACCAATAGGAGCTGTCTTCTCTTAAAATGCTTTCATTCTAACGATGTGTCTCTCCTTGTGCGTCTTTATAAGGTGTATGTTCGTCCCCTTCTGGAAAGTAATACCCAAGTTTGGAATCCCTGGTTCCATAAAGATATTCAATGTATTGAACGTGTTCAGAGATTTTTCACTCGTGCCATTATCAAACATGCTGGTATACCACATATGGATTATGATGATCGCCTTGCGAACCTGGGTTTACAGTCCTTAGAGTCCAGGAGAGTCTTCTACGACCTTGTCATGTGCTACAAGATCTATAATAACCTGGTTGATTTACCTTTTGAGAGTTTTTTTTCCAAACTGGCTAGGCCGTATTCCATCCGAGGTCATCCTTGTATCCTGCAATCCAAACATTTACCCCATCATGCATTCCGAGCGCATTTTTTCACTGAACGTGTGATACCTATATGGAACCACTTACCCCAAGATGTTGTCACTTCATTGAACATTACAGTTTTTTGTATACCGACTTAGATCTGGGGACCTTTCACCCTTTTGTATGTTATATCCCTTCCATGTTTAGGCAGTTTGTAAGTGCACGTACACATCGTGCCACTACTTGCCTTTTTGCATATGTATGTCTGTTTATATGTTGCAATCAATCAATCAATCAATCAATCAATACATGTAGTTCACAAGTTCTATTTGTGAGTGTTCACCAGGTACATGTATGTTAAATGATGAGGCTGAATTCACTAAACTGTAGTACATGTATAGGTTCATCATTTTACCATTTAGCATATTCAGTTGATAACCGATTGGGTTAACTAAATTGTACTTGAGGTCAACAATTATGTAAACTGTGTGTTCACCAATAGCATATAATTTGTAAACACACCATGTACATGTATAAGCAATAATTTTCCACATCTGGGGAACTGAACAATAACACACTTGGTGAACCACACAAGTTATTTTTAATTGTACAGTACACTTTTAGTGAACACAGTCTAATAATTACATATGTACATACACACATTTTGTGAACATTGACCCAATAATGTTACACAATCAGTGAAGTCTCCCTAATTGGTGAACCCAAGCACATTATAGTTGTTACAATTGATGAACACATGCAAAACAGCCTGATAATAATTGTCCACAACTGCTGTACTTAGAAGACTTAACACGCACATACACACAATGATTTAACACAGTCATTGAACCATCGTCCACGGTCAAATTAAGCTGAAATATCATGGTCCATGCACTAGTGCATGTACAGGAGATACTGTAGCTTATGTTATATTGCAACATGACGAAATTAAGTCTAAAATAAAACCATAAACCATTATAAAATAGTCAGCTCTAAATAGTGAAAAAGGTTTATCTGTGCCACAAATGTACTTCCTCCACGCTGTCACAGACTTTAGTTGCAGTTATCTCAAATTAACCCAATAATTGTGAGCACAGCCTGTTCCATAATTGGTGAACGCTCACAAATTGAATATTTACGCTGTGTTCACCAATAGTCCACCAATAATTGTGTTTGTGTGTGTTCACCAAGTACATGTACATGTACTTGTATGGACGCTTAGTAGATTGTGTAGATATTGAACATACATGTGTTTAGACACATGTATGTTCAATATATGATAAATTTCACACAATTTGTCCCAATAGTTTTCAATGCATAATCAGTGGTGAACCCAAGCAACATTGTATTTGTGTAAACACATGTACATTATAATACGTGTACTTTATAATTTACATTGATAATGGATGGGCCTTTAAGAATTGTTTTTTACACAAATGGCCACAGTGATTTATAAGCTTAATAATTTGGTACATTGTATACTATTGTACAAGTGTACATGTGTATGTCTAATAATAGCTGATAATTGATAAACACAGTAGGATTGGGTAATTAAATTTATGTGTTGGTGTACATGTACATGTACATCAGTAACACTATGCAAAGAACAAAATATTATTTTAATTATTATTACATAGTACATTCATTTTTGTATTCCCTGTAATGTTGTTATTAATGTAATTATATAATATATATACATGTATGTAAAGGAGTTGTGTACAATTATTATGATACAGTGTTCAAATCATGATTTCTATATGCTGTATTTGGGATAAAGTTTAATCTTGTTTAGAGCCAGTATTATTTTTTTGACTCATTTCTTTTTCACTGTAGTCACACACAGCAAAGTGATGAACAATGTGATAAGATATGAATCTTCTATCCAATTCCAAATCTTATGGTAAAGTTCCATTATGCACTACACAGGACATGTATTTATTCTCATCTGTGCTTTTATAGCAGAGAACACTATTAATAACCAGACCACTTTGCCATATACTATAGTCTGATTGGTGAAAATGAACAACACCAGTCTTGTCCTTGCGCACATGTAATTTGACATATTGTTTAATACATTGACCAGTAACACACGTACTTTACACAATTATTATTTATTGAACACAGTAAGGGTATACTCAGATCTGCTGTACATACAATATTCAACAGACATTGCTCAAAATTGATTAACTGAGCCAAATTAATTCATAGACAACTGGTGAACACTCACATTTATGTGTGCGCTCACCAAGAAATGCATGTTGAATGATGAGACTATTTGTTCACTAAATTGTGTCAAACTACACGTACAGTATATACATGTAGGTACATCATTTTAATATCATATTTGTGAACATTACTATTACTGTATTACTGTGTGTGTAAGCTAATTCAGTTGAAATCCTATTGTGTAATGTTTACCATGGTCAGCAATTGTGTGAAGTGTGTGCTTACCAATATATATATGTACATGTACAGGTATAATGTATATCATAACAGACATGTAGCAGTGATAAATTGTTGAACTTAGCTTAACATGTAAGTATTGTTCAACACACTTGAGTGCAAGTGAAGCACACAATGATTGTGCAATACACTATTGGTGAACACAGCCTAATAATTGCATACAGTACATGTACTGTACTCATTTGGGAAGGATGGACCAATACATATGAGCCATTTGTATTTATGTGCATACGTTATGACAATACTTTGTAATTGCTCACAGTAAGCAGTGGCCCAATAATTTACACAAGTAAAGAAAAACATTCTCTAACGAGAAAGTTGGTGGGATATAGGAATTGGAGGCAATGGTGGTGTAAAAAAGAAGGGAACAAGGTTTTGAGAAAAGGGTAATGAGACAAAAATCCTATGTTTAGCACTTCTTTTGGTTCTGTTACATTTACACGTGCTAAATATAGGAGTGGACACGCAAGAGATAAGGGGAGAGTCCGCGTCGATGACCCGGATGAGCTGGAGCTGTGATGCCGGTGGTGATGCTTAGAGCAGCTCTTTCTGTGACGTCTTGTAGAGCGCCTGTGGTTGCGGTGATCCGAACCATGCATCTGAGCTGCAGGAGGTGGAAGAGCTGCTAGAGTCGAATGAGGCGCTTGAGGAAGAGCTGGTCGATCCAACGTCTTTTGAGTCCGTGTGCCTTGTGTTTGCGTCGGCGTCGGGGTTCCACCTCGGAGAAGGGGAGCGTTCCTGAGGAGGAGAACGTTCGGTTTCAGCGATGGGCTCTGGCGTTGCATCCTCATCCGAAGATTTGTTGGATTCCTTAAAAAGATTCCTCGCTGGATTTGGATGCAGCGTCAGGCGGTTTGTCTCACTCTGGCTCCAGCTCGCTCGAGGTTTCGCGAAGGTGCTGGTAGAGGCACTCTACCAGGCCAGCCTTGTTTCCCGTCGTCACGAGCTTTGCCGCACCTAGCCGAAGGCGGAGGACTTCGCACGTTAGCTTTTCTAGGTTTCTACGATTCATTGACTTTGTAGCTGCAATGGCTGATGACTGAGTGAGTCACCCTTCCCAGACATCTCTTAAATAGGTAAGGCCTGGGACCAAACCCCTAAAGAAAACTTATTTGGTTGTTGTAGTTGAGAGGCTGAATAGGCTGTATAGCTGGGGAGGGGGTTGTATACTTAGCCAAGCCTTTTGAGCTCATCAACAGGCAGAGCTATTACCTTCCTGAGGGTAGCACTCCCACCAACATTAAACAATGTTTACTTACTGTAGACCTAAACACCCCATACCATCAATGATGTACATATTCCCATGTACTACTTCAGGATGATGGCCTAACTGAACAGAATAACCTGAAGCCTTCAGAGGTGAGTAGCGTGCGAGGGTTGTGTGTGGTCTGGGGATGAGTTAATAGTCACTGTAGTATGCATGTAGGTCACCAAGGCAACACAAAAGGTCTAATGGACCACCCTGCACAATACGTGTACATACAGTACATGTACATGTATGTACACAGACAATCAAATAGTTGCAACACGCTGCTAATTCATAACAATATTAATAGTGGTGGGAGCTACAGGTAATCTTGATAAGAGGTCAGGATACTACAAGTATGGGGAGGAGCACTGTTGTTGCTTTTGAATTAGAAGATGTATGCTTCCATGGCATATGATTTTTATGTGTTTGGTCTGGAGTACATGTTTTATGAAATGTATATTTGTCTGTTTACAGATAAAGCAGCCAGTGGAACACAAAGAGTAAACATTTGTACCACCAAATGTATTCATGATCCTTCACACTCCACTCTATTTCCTCCCCTCTCTCTTCCCTCCAATATTCCCTCTTAATAGGTTGGTCACATTTGCCTCCACACATGGTGACAATATCAGACTTGAACATGGAGGACAAGTGGCCTGCAGATTTAATAACAACTCAAGAGGCATTGTGATTACTTCTACTCCTCTTCCTAGTGATGTCATCTTTCAGGTGAGATGACAGGTTTAGACAATATGTGGTGCCTTAGTTGTATTGTCTCTGCTTTAATACTGCATGCATGCACGTATAATTGTCCATTGTACTAACATGTGCCACCGTCAGTTGAATTAGTTTTAAGGAATAATCAATCTTCCAATTTCTCATGGAACTATTTTTAGTTATTTCTGTATCCCATTCACAGTTGTTCATGTTGATGTCTGATTTTTTATTAGCATTTACTTGTTACCATTGTGTGTTTATTCTCGCTTCCATATAGTAGTTATTCATTTATTCATTCTACTTGTATACGTATTTGTACTGTGCAGTATGGAATTACCTAATTATGCTCAATGAAATGAACTTTCTGACAGTAAGGAACGAAATTAGTTATTATTGCTAGTCACTATGCGCATGTTTAAATATGTGGTAGCAAGAATAACTAATTTTGTGCATTAAATATGATTTGAATAGACAACAGGCAATAAATAGGTGATCATCATATTGTACAACATACCCATCGATTCTATACAATGCATACTGATTACACATCAATAGGTGGAGATTATGGAGGTGGACTCATACACATTATGGCTAACAACAACACGACCTAACATATATTTATCCTAACACACTCACTCACATGTTATCAGTGAACACATGGACTGCAGTGATGTTACACAATTGTTGAATACTGCCTAATAATTAATAATTGTACAAATTAATAATTGTACAAATGTACATACATGTAACTGACATTAACAAACACACACACACGCGCACACACACAATGATTTACATGTAACCTAAAGAATCATTCAACACACTTAGTGAACCACGTAATGTACAATGCACTATTGGTGAACACATAATTTAATTAGGGTTCGCCATGCACAGTTATTTAAGACAATTGTTGAACGCAGTCTAGTATTTAATAATTGTACAAATGTACATAACTGACATTAACACATCTGACCAGGGTGGTGTTTAGCAGCACACAGTGGTATGTATGAATTTAATGCCCTGGTTTAGTTTTGTCTGCATGGACACAAGCCAATGTGAGCTAAACCTTACGATTATACACAGGTACATGTACTTGTGCACAACTGGTAAACTGGTGAAAATGGTCTTTATAATTTTACACACAGTAATTAGTGAACTAATAATGGCTTAGCATTGACATATTAAATTTACATTCATAATGGATGGGCCTTTAAGAATTGTTTATCGCAAATGGTGAACACTGCCCCAGTAATTTTGTATAAGTGTACATGTACATGTATATGTACATGTACATGTACATGTATATGTACATGTACATGTATATCTAATAAGAGGTCAACACCGTATTTAATATTTGTGCAAATTAAACTTATATAATGAACCTTTACACATAATATTTGGAGTTAGATAGAAAGGCTGCTATTTGGATTCATATATTTTCACATAACATGTTACAGTTGATGAACACGTCCAATGATATCAACACAACATGGCAATAATTGTCAAACCTTATTCCCTTGTAGTGAGCTATGCACTCCGCTCTCATGTGCTTCCCTTCGTGCTGCTGTCCTGTGCATTCGTGGAAGGTCATCACATCACCCTATTTATGAACATGACCTTACCCTCACCACTGTTGAGGGTAAGATACCATCCTCTGTCTAAATTTTTGTTCCAGCAACATTACAAGATTTAATTAATTAATCATGTGCATACAAATGTATGAACTACACACAGTTTGTGAACATTGGCTAAATAAAATTTTAATGTCTGTAGATGTGTTAGTAAATTATTCACAAACTGTGGGCAGTAATGTATGATAATTAGGTTGTGTAACAAACACAGTTGATATATCCTTGTGATGTAATGTTCATCGATTGCTCAACACAATTGTCTCAGATTGTGAACACACTCCTTACACAACGGTACACCACAGTACACATTGGCTGAATAGTTCAATTTCTGATTAAACAATTTATGCACACAACTAAACTTGTATATGCATACACACACTGTAATTCTAAAAAAATGAAAACACATTTTACACAGTGTTCTAGTTGCACTCAATTATGGCAGATTGGTCCTATAATTATGAGCTAAGCCTATTTCTGAACACTTAAAAATTGTGTGTGCAATTTTTAGGCTGTGTACAGTGTTATCACATGTTATTGGCTGGTCAGGGTATATACATGTACATGTGCACTGTTTTACAATTTATTTTCTATAAAGGTAAATAAAATTTTATGTACTTATCTTCTGGATCACTTTCTTTATATTTTAATTATATATTTGTTTGACACATTAAAATTGATAGTTTGATTCTTTTATTTTATTAATAACTTATTAAAATAATTATAATGATATATATATATTTTTTGTATGGAGAAAACATGAACAGGAATACAAGATGCAGCAGAATACACTAATCAGAATAAATGCACTAAATAACGAATGCTATTATTAATACATACATACATATCCAGACACACTGAGACACACTGGCTATAAAAGTGACAATGAGGAACTATCCCCCTCCTGAAGGGAACAGCCACATCTTAAGAGGAGGGCTCGGGCATTGGCTCGCACAAGAGTCAAATTAAGGCGGCCATACAAGCTGCAGACAACTTTGGACTTGGGGGAGTTGGTCCTTGTGGCAAGGTATGATGCAAGCCGTGAAAAAGCTTGCATCGCTTCGTTGCCCCAGGCTCCATATGACTCGGCCACAAGGGGAATACATGTCCACCCTAGCTCGGAACACTTGGCATCATTGGCAGAGTGCTTCCTTAGCTCAGCAGCAACCGCTGCTGACCCTGCTGTGCGACCCGCTTCAGAGATAAGAGTAGGGTTAAGCGGAGACACCACAGTAAGGTCAAAGGCAGCAGGCTTGCCACAGAGCCAATTGGAAGCTAGGATGTCAGCAGGGCGTGTGTTCCGAAGCTCATGTCCTAGTCCACTACCGGCCTCTGCCTTGGCGCTGATGCAGGCATGATGGCAGGTTTGAAGCACTACATCCCTGAGCTTGTTGTGCCTGGATACAGCATCACCACCTCTCTTACATGTTATTGCATGGTGACCTAGGGGATCCAAGGGATGTTCTGGACACAATGCACAGGGAGGTGAGCCAGGTGAGGTGTTTAGCCCCAGCCACCACTTGATGGCCATTTGGTGCTCGTTGGGGTCTAAGCTTAGACCCAGGCCTGGAGATGGTACTACAGAGAGCCAAGCAGAGGCATGGGGAGAGGAGATAGACAGGAGACGAGCCTTGTCAGCCACAGAGCTCTGGGATAGAAGAGAGTTAAATTGAATGTTTTCTAATGCAGCTGATAGAGTGTGTTGTCGGCAAGGAGAAGATGCAAGACTGTTGATATTAATTGCACTCTCAGGGGGAACACACCTATTGTAGGAATTGACCGCATCAGCCAGGAAATTATCTGATGGTGTGGCAAGGCCTGCAGTACTGATGGAGGCGATAAAGGCTGCATTAGAGTGATGAGCTAGTGAACGAAGCCCCAGGCCACCTCTGCTTAAGCTCAACTGGGCCTGCATCCAAGAATTGTCAGTAGTGTCAATAGCTTGGCACTCTGTGAAGGTGCACCTAACCTGCTCATCAAAGGCATGATATACACCCACAGTATCTAAAGAAGTGGAACAATACAAAACATTGCTGGCAACTAGCTATGAATGTTTGCAATCAACAAGACATGTGTTCAGCATTGTGAGTCACTTGCTCTTTCATACTTTTTGTGGTCTACAATGACATCACATGAGATAACAGATAAGCGTACTGGCTTCTATCATGGATCAGTGTATTTATAGAGTGTGCACAGTGTCTCTCATCCTGTTCAGCCATAAGGACTCATTGTTGATGTTCACCTGTTATTGCAGTTTCTTACATTTGTATTATCCACTATATTATTAGTTTCTGTTGGATCTTAGGAATAAACCCTTGCTGGGATGAGGATAGATTTTAGAATAAAATTGTTCATCTTTATTTTGTAAACTTTAATACAACACATGCATGGATAAAGTAACATTTAACTAGCCTGCAAACCTTGGATATTGGATACTGTTAATTACACAAATGTGTAATCCACTCTAGAACTCAGCTACAGTAGTATATGCTTATAAAAAATACCGATCTATTTATAATCATCATGAGACACAATTACAGTGTACATGTAAGTGGTACTTCTATTTTTTTATTTTTAAGGTTATAAAACAAATTATACAGGGTAATTGAAAAGTCGTGCAAAATCTTTGAATTGGTATAACTCCAGAACTGAACAATGAAAAATTTTGCTGTTTAAAATAAATCAATGAGTAATTATTAAAAATTATTGCTCAGTTCTTTGATCAACATTCAACACCACCCAGTAGGGTGGTGTTGAATGTTGATCAAAGCATTGTAAACTGAGCAATAATTTATAATAACTACTCATAAATAACTTTATGCTGGTCATTTTACTTTTTTGGTTTATACTGCAAAATTTTTCATTGTTCCGGGACTTATACCAATTCGAAGACTTTTACTTGACTTTTCAATCACCCTGTATATTTAAAAAGGTAATCACATTTGCATTAATTGGTGATATATTTCAGTTGTATACAGGTACATGTATTAATTATTACACTGTGTTAGTAAATTATTCACACACTGTGGGCAGTATACAATGTATGTAGACTATGTTCACTAATTTTGTATTATTAGGTTGTGTAATAAATGCAATTGTTCAACCTAGTGTAATAAATTGTACACAATTGTTCGAGAGTGGCTCATTAATTGTGGGCTCAGCCTATTCTACAATTGGTGAACACACACTTTACACAAGTGATGACCACAGTACACAATTAGTGAATAACCTTTCATTTATAATTGGTGACCATACAGTACACTGTAGGGGAGACCAGGGCTGGTTGTCACAATTTTTTATTATCCTGTGATTTTATAAATTGATGGTTATTTCTCGGCTGGCATTCCGTCTGGCCATCCAGTTGCAGTGTAGCAAATCCAAGGCCATCACTACCATCTACCAACGTCCCAATCTAACACTGGTGAGAGCAAATGCTCGAGAGCTTTACATTCACGTTCAGGCTTTTTCAGATCTGAGGGTGGAGTTTAACTTTGATTTTTGTACATGTATCTTTTTCAAGTGGTGTATATGTGTACTTGTACATGTAATAATGGTTATTTCGTAATAAAAGGACATCATCTACGCACACTTCGGCTATAGTAGTTTATTTTTAAAAATTACAATACATGTACAATAATATTACTCTAACCTGCAAACTACTACACTAAAGATACATAATAATTGATGTGACCTTACAGTCAAAAATTGGGTACCATAGTGACCACCTGCCCCATGCATGGATTGGTTTTCACACTGTTGAACTTCATTTATTATCATTACCAAGCTCAGCAGAAAGTCCTGTACTATTTTTCTCTCCCATTTATACTGTTATCATATTAGTTCCAAAACATCATGACACATGTAAGTAGGCACAACAATTACATGTTAATTGACACCGTTGAGGCACTTGTATCTTAGATCATCCCGGTAAAACCGTTTTTGTTTTTACAGAGATGATCACATAGTTTTACTTTGTTCCGTGATTTTGAAAGTACCAAATACATGAAAAGCCCAATAAAACAATTTGTGTAATTATTTGAATGCAGCTGAATACTCGTACACTGTAGGATGTAATTTGCAAACAGAGCTGATTATATGGTACATGTTAGGTGTGCATAGGATAATTGGAGTGGGCATATGTACATTTAGACCTCATAATTGTCGTGCCCCACAATTTTGTGAACACAGCCTGCACAGCATAATACACCACCCTGTGCATGTAAAATGGTGAAGACAGTTTAATAATTTCACAGGCAGGGAATTTTCTTCCTTTTTGTTTTCCTCAACATGCAGGGTATTACATGACATTAATTGAACACTGAACACCACCAGCTATTATCAGCTATTATCTGCTATTATCATACATGAATTTGTATGCAGCAATTAGCAATAATGTTCTTCAATTATTAAGGTTTATCATTCGTTTCAGGCTGCTTCCACCATGTCTGTCCTTCATCAATTTTATAGAGATAGTCCTTGTTATCCCCTCAGGTCTGCAAAAACAGCACTTATAATTGAAGCAGCTGAAGTCCATCTTCCTATCTCCTTCTGTTCTTTTCTCAGGGCCATTGTTAACGTCTTAGCAGATCCCCTATCAGGTAGCCAAGTTTCTTGCTGGTGGCTCACTCCCAGCCTTGATTAAAAGTTAGGAGAGGTCTCCACAGGACATAATATTTCAGAACATTGGGAGGATGATGATTTGGTTGCCTGCAAGGTTGACCTTAGGAATGCCTTTAATGAGGCCGTTCTAGAGGAGTGTGCAATGCACTTCTATGAAATGGACAACATCTCCCCTTGCCTTGTGACAGAACAAGGAGTTTGGTAGGGGGACCCTTTGGGTCTTCTCCTGTTCTCTCATATCCCATAATGATGATACCAAGCCTGTGGACAACTTCAGGGAGAGACATAGCAGACCAACATCTGAAGATAATAAAAAACAACTTGACTTTTTAATATTTCTTTTGTATATGATGTGTATCATGACTGTCAAAAGATGATGATTGCTTTAAATGTTTCTGCATTGTCACTATATGTGGATTCTGTGGTTGTGTGCAGGTTTGTTCTCCTTAATGAGTAAATTGGACCACGTGATGATAGTAACTAAGTTAGTTATGAAACTGGTTGCCGCACCCATCATAATATAGCCCTCAATTTTAGCATGAAAGAAAATAACTACAAGTCACAGCAGATGCTTGGAGAGACACATCTGTACAAAATTGCCCTGGCATTCTGCCTCATGTGTACTATAACCTAATTTAGAGGTCGACATAGTTGCGTGGCTACCTTTTTGGATATGGATGAAAGTACATTGATAGCTTCTTTGCTCCACCCCCCAAACACTTCTACAACCAAACGGATGCATGACCATCCTCTAAGGGTGCTTGGCCTCTTCTCCCATCTCAGCTGCATGATAATTAAAAAATAATTATCTCAGTACTCACGTGACGTCCCAATCGAGGGGCGGGCATGGCTTTGGTTCAAGTCGCTCTAGTTTGCTACGTCAACTTGAGATCCCAGAAAAACGTGAAAATATAACAACATGGAACATGTATGCGACTATAAATGTTTACCATCCATTATTAATACCACATCGATCCACTTACCGCAGACGCGAGCCAAACCAACGAAAACAAGAGCGCCCTCCAAGAGTGATGACGTGAACAGAACTAATAAGGTAGGCGCTCGTTATATGTTTTGCACTATCATAGTTTACAGAGTAGGAAACGGATCACTTGCTGTCTCGGCCTGCCAATATTAGCTAGTATTCGACTGATAACACCTTTAATGAGGTCATGCGCCTGTCATTGTAACATGGGTACCCACCCCATTGGGGCCAATGACGCGATTTGACCTTACAGTGGATTAATAACCGGTCAAATTGCCCGTCCACCCACGCGTGTTTTGGTATCGGGTGATCGATCCTGTTATAAATTTTTGTATGTGTTTTGATAGATTGTACACAACACTGCGTAGTGTCGGCGCTCGATCTGCATGCTGCGTTGTTCGAATACCTGCTATTCTCTCTCGGTCCTACCTCTATTCGGACCCGCACACACAGATATACGCTGCATACGTGCGTAGGCATATCGGAGATTTGCATATGTCTTGCATGCACAACAAATCCAGAAATATGCTCTGTGACAGAAGCAATTTATAAGCGCTTGCATGCACGCACGCACACACACACACAGTACACAACACACACACACACACACACACACACACACACACACGAGGGGACTTGGAGTAGTATGCTAAATACAATTAAAAACAAAATACAAAACACGAACAAATAAAACAACATCCGCATGCAGAGATCAACAGCAACTATCACAAAAATATTGTTCCGGTATTGACTCCTCAGATACACCAACACAAACAAAGTGATACCATGTGTCACAACCATCACAACAAATCCAGTTCTCCACCTTCGATGTGTACTCCTTGTACACATCATGACAGACACCACAAATGTACTGTAATGTAGCAGATTTCTCCTTTGCCTTCTGTTTGCGAGTTTGTGCTGCCTTTATAGTTCCTTGCATGCTCAGAGACACTACAGCTGCTTTCCTTAAAGTGAATAGACTTCTCAATGTCGTTTAACTTGCTTTGCAGCTCAAGCATTTGTTGAACACGTGTATATGAATCTAACTTCTGACGTTTAGCAATTGAACTTTCAGTAGGAGGTAGCACTTGAATAGATCGAGATTGTCCCTTTTTATATTGGTAACCATCATCATGAACTCGTTTACGTGCATTAGCAAACAGTTCATTTCTGCTACAAAGCAAAATGGGATTGCCAAGAGCTAGTTTATAAGCAGCTTCATTTACGCACTTTTTATAAGAGTTTAGAGGCTCTTTCTTGTACAATTTAGACAGTTTTTCAATACTTGTATCCAAACTATGATCTTCACTCCCACAAAGGGAATCTAACTATTGGGGGGTGGGATGTAATAATTAACATATAGTTTTGTAAAAATCATTTTAATAGCGTACAGTGCATAACATATATTATTTACATAACTTTTACATTTGAGTGGACTTTAATTACGGAATAGCATCATTTTGATATTAAAAATACAAAACCACAACTGCTCACGTGACTTCTAATTGCATAACATTTCATTTTCATTAACTACCCTAAACAAGTAGTTTTTAGGGGATTTCATGCTGGATTGCACTGAAGTTTGGTGTGTAAGTATAACATGATCCCTTATCTAAAACTACAGTGTCCGATTTTGAATGTGGGAACATTCAAAATCGAATTTGAATGTGGGAACAGTTTTGGTATTGGCATCCTTTAAGACAGATTTTAGAGGGAATTGTGTTTCGTATGCTGTTTTGTTGCGTGCGTGATCTGAAGTCCCAGGATCAGCTACTGGATAGTAAAAATGATGGTTGAATCCAAGGCAGTTGCATTAGTGACTTTACTGATGGTTTGGCAGCAAATAGAAAGCCCTTTAAGTTGGACGATGAACCATAAACAATGCAATAAAATGTAGTGATTATGATCATCATGCACTGTATTTTAATCATGCTCATGTAGAGAATACATAAATGTTATTAAATGACAACTTACCATAGGATGATGCAGTTGTGAACTTGAAGGAGTTGTGATGGTAAAAGATGAGTTACATGTAGGTCCAACCTGAATTTATTAACGTGTTATTGCAAGGGAGGAAACGAATGATATAGATACAGAGAACAGGAACAAGGGCGTAGTTAAGATTAAAACACACACTCGCACGCACACACTCACATACAAACATACACACGGTGAAAGAGAACAAGATCGTGAAAGAAACACTGTAGCTTGTGGATATGAGTTTTGTTAACACGGTACTGACCTGTTGCTGCCGTACAACTTGCACAATACTGCCGTCCGCAACATCTTTTTGTTGCACATCCACGAAGAATGTGCACACACCCCAATTTTCCTCTACCTGCAATATAATACTTTCTCCATTGTGGAGGATATCAGAGAATGCCTCCCGTATTCTTTCCTCTAGGTTTGTTGAGAAAGTGACAACTCTTTTGTTATGTCCAATACACACAAGAGCCTTCTTTATAGCCTTTGTACTAGCACTAGAACTGGTAGACATCTTTGTTTTATCTCACCGATCTCGATCCGCCTCTTCTGTGTCAAATGCCCGTCTATAGCCAAACGAAAGAACCACAATCCAATTAGCGGTGTCAAATCCTGTACTAATCCCGACATTGGCCCCAATGGGGGGGGGGTACCCATGTTACAATGACAGGTGCATCACGACGAGCTCACCTTTTGGCAGTTCTCAATATCCAGGGAACTTTGAAGCTGTTAATTTATATTTTTATCGAGGTCTTTTAGCTTCACCCGTTTTAAAACATGTTTTCATCACTTGTGCAACGTTCTAAAAATTGGTGGTTTAGTTTAAAAACCTGAGCTGGTCTACATGTATGTGCATTGATTTGATACATAACATGTGGAATGGACCTGTTCAAGTTTTCTCCTTTTGTATGGCTATATATAATCTCAAAAACCTCCTCATTAACATGGTTTATTGTACCATGCCCAAAAACAAATTGATCAGTTTTGTATATAAAACTTGTTTCTGTAGGGAATAGCTATGTCGCTAAGTGCCTGCATGGTCGATATTTAATGTGCTCATTTGACAATACAATTGTGGAGTGTAGTCGAAGCCTTCACCTGCTGATGAGTGAATCAAGACATTGGGCCATTATAAAAAATAATGGCCAAGCTCAACATTATCAGGTGCCTAGTATACAGGTGCCTAGTACATTTATGTAATTTGAATCACTGACATATATTACAAAGAAATCACTTCAAATTTAATCAAAGATTTAAATATCAGAATTATCATATGATTCAATATGGGAAATCACCTTGATTGATCATTCCTCCTTTGTGATTGCTCACATTTTTTAAATAAAGACCTTTAATTTCAATGAAGGGATACTTTCGATCATCATGAATTGGTAACATGAAAATTTGTAATGAAAGATAAATGATAAATGGGAGAAGTATAATAGTGTAAACAGAATTGATCATTTTTGTATTTGTCAAAATGAATTTAAATGTACTTATGATTTGTTAATATCTTAAAAATCAGCATACTATTAACGGTCTCAGTTAATAAGAGAGTTAGGAAAAGTTCGAAAAATTACTGCTAAAACGGATAAACATTTACATTTATTACTAACTCTCAATACAAATAAGTATCGTAGTTTGTGGCATAGAATGATAATTGGACTGAAGCATACAAATAAGCAATGCCCATCCCAAGAAACTCCCAAAAAATGGGTAGTATCGCAAAATGTCTACATTATGTTCTCAAAGCTGTAACTCAGCAATAGCTTATTGAAACTGAAACAAAATGAAGTTAGGGGTGACAGTTACTTTTAACCGATTAAGTCCTGTAGCCGCAAATTCGCGTCAAATAGTTGTTTACAGCTACCAAGGTATTTTGGGGAACATGACCATAAACCACAGAAAGCTTATACCAATTTGAAATCCTTCATGAACACGGCTTCAGCGGGTATCGTTGGATTACCCCTTCCTGCCACAAAACATTTTTGTGACCACATTTAAGATCAAATAACCTTTACATAACAAATCATATTTAGGCCTTAATCGGTTAAATATTGATTTCAATTGTGATGCTTTGGGGATGAAGGAATCAGGAGTTACATGTGTTTGTAGGTATTACACTCCAATATCGTAAAAATCCTATATCTGTTAGAGAAAATTTTATATCTCCAGAATCTTGCATGCCTTGGACCAACTAAAAAGTGCTGTGTAGTGCAAAATGACAGATTTATATGAACATAAGTTGATGTGAGATATCACATACCACTGACAAGATACAAGGCTCCAAAGTAGCAGTACACAACTCTCTTAGTACTTGAGACATACAATAGTACATGTGTGATTTGTGAGAAAGAAAAACCACTAGTAAAATCAACAGTTTTCATTATGCATATGTACATGTACATGTATATGTATCATATACACACAGCAGACATCTTGCAGTAATCACAAATACATGTACACATAACTTCTATTAGGATGGTCGGAGTCCATTGTGGATAGCAAGTTTGAATGGACACCTTGATGAAGTAAAGAAACTCATTGAAGCAGGAGCTGATGTCAATCAGGCTGATAAGGTTGGTATGAAATGATCTGCTCCATTTAGTGGTCTGCATATCCTTGACCACTTTAAATTTGTTCACCTTAGAAATGATGTAATGTAATGTGCAATGTGCAACGTATGCATGCAGGTTGTCAATATCATGTGGTATAGATATTCATTGATCGTCCATTGACTTGTTGACACAATCTTAAAAGAAGGTTTACAATATTAATTAGAAGTAGTATCCTATTTGCATGTAGATGTACATATATTCTTCAGTCTTGTTTTCCAGCATACTTTAAGATCAGCTTTTAATTAAAATGTATGACTAAAATAGGGTTAGAGGGAGACTACTTAATACGTAAACCAGTGGTTGAAAACTGCCATGGAATCAAGCCTAAGAAGTTTTGGGATATGATGTAATCTAAATGTCCCTTTGCATACTGTTGCTTAACAAAGTCTGGGCAATATGTTAAATTGGTTTAACACTACATGTATGTTAGTCTGGTTTAATACATGATAGCAAATATATTAATTGGTGGTGATCTTTTGGATAATACATGTATATAGTACTGAGAAACGTTACCTTTTATTATTGTATAGGAGCACTTGTACATGTACATGTACCTACAAATGGTACATGAACATGAACATGTGTCAAGGGTATTACAGTATGTGTACAAATATTTCAGATGTCAAATGTCAAATGTTGTGTGCATGTGTATGTACCTGTCCATACATGTGTATTTAGGGGACAAGTAATGGCTGACTTGGGGTTGGGTACATAAATCACTGGTCATGTCCATGGGTTGTGATCTTGCATGCCATGTTGAAATTTGTATCCCTTCACCATGTGGTTTGATTGTAAATAAAAATCCCCTAACACTTTCACATCATTTTATAACAAATAATCTCAGTTTTAAAAAATGTAGAGCAGGTGATTGATAAAAGTGTACCAACCAAGCACAGGTTATCACAACCATTGATGTGTAGGAATAAAGCTTTTAAACTACATGTATGTTTAGAACAAGAGCAGCTTGTACACATGTTCTCCATCCACACTCTGTACTTTACCTGTAGATTTATAAAATATGAAGAGAATTGATACTTGTGCAGTTGGTTAGATAAGCAATATATGAGGAGTGTGTTTAAATAATCAGTGGAGGGAACTGAAGAGGTGGTGGCATCAAAGCAGATAGATGGTGTGGGGTGTAGATACACCACTCAAACTTATCAGTACATACATGTAGTAATAAAAAACCTTGCTACATGTACATGTATCCTGCTCACACATAAAGGTGCAGCAAGGCATAAGTTTGCAAAGTTTCATATTTGAATTTATATTATGTTAAAAAGGCTTCAGACTTTCGTATTATACAAAACATACTATATACATATACTTACAACATACGAGTATTGTTGTGGAAATTAACTGTTAAATAATTAACAAAAATTGTAGTTTTTCTTTTAAAAACATCAATCATCTTCTTTAAACTTAGTTGTCTCGTCGTAATATCTACAACTTTACAGGAGTTAGTTCAGGAATTAAACAAATCAAGTTCAGCATATGATGATGTTATGCAATTTATTTCTGAAGTAGACAGGTGACACAATTGAATTACAGAGGCATGTAAAAATTACTCAGGTATGTTAAGACTGGCTACACTATAGAGTAAATTCGCCTCAATTGGATCAGCACCGATAATGAATAATTCACCTTTACACTCTCACCAATTGCGTATCTATTAACCTGGTGCTAGAAAATACACACACAAATGTATTGGAACGATTACGTAACTACGTAATCGCACGTGATGTATTATTATAATTGTTGTTGTAGAGAAGTGCTTGACAACCGCCGCGCGCAACTGTATTGGAGTAGATTCATAGTCAATATAAACGCGAACGATTCTCTTTTATGGTCCTTCGAGCCGGGAATTGACTATGACTGATCAGGTGACTTTTTATCAAAAGAAACGGGTCCGTTCAGGGCACCGTTCTTCGACTACTCGACTTTTGGCGCAGGCGAATGACGAACTCCAGTCGTTGGAGAGGAATTTGGCAAAATTGCAGCAATTGAAAGTGGTGCTTCTTGAAAAGCTAGACGTCCTTCGTGTACTTGACGCAGAAATTGTTGAGTTGAGTTTGATTCTGACTGAGGACGAATTAGACGACGAGATACTCCAAGCGGACACATTCGCCGAGAAGATTCGCTTGGCGGTAATTGAAATTGATGCTGCTTTGTCAAAATGCAGCATTTCTGCAGATTTGACGGATTATCATTCAATCCGTTCAAACATTTCACCCAGAACGAAGACCATTCAATCCCGTGTGCAGTCTCCTCCGCCTCGAGATGATGTTCTTCCTGAATCTCCTCGTAACCCTTCAGGTCTGTGTAGGCCTAGTCTGTCCATGGAATCGTTGAGAACGCAGCCAGAGTCCAGCAGTTATTTTAGAACAAAAGTAAGGCTGCCGAAACTTTCCATCAAGAAGTTCAATGGTAATCTAACCGCTTGGACTACATTTTGGGACTCTTTTGAGTCAACTATTCATTTGAATCCTGAATTGACGAACATTGACAAGTTCAACTACCTGAACTCGCTGTTGGAGCAATCTGCAGCTGAATCTATATCTGGTCTGACACTTACAAATGCAAATTACGAGGAAGCTGTAGCTGTGTTAAAAAAGAGGTATGGCAACAAGCAACAAATCATCAGCACACATATGGATGCTTTATTGAACCTGGAGGCTGTAACGTCTCATTCTAACTTCAAAAGTCTTCGATATCTACGTGACCAAATTGAATCTCACATTAGGAGCCTGAAATCATTAGGCATTCCTTCCGAGTCGTATGGAAGCCTGCTGTCTTCTGTGTTAATGAGCAAGTTACCACAGGAGCTTCGGCTCATTGTAAGCAGAACAATAACTGATGGTGAGTGGAACTTTGAAGAAGTGATGGCAGTGATTGAGAAAGAAATTGATGCGAGGGAGAGAGCTGGAGCGACATTTGTCACTACTACCAGGAATCATGGCACAAAAGACCTTCCTACCGCTGCAGCCTTGTTTAGTGGTGATTCTTCTTCCGTATGCTGTTCTTACTGTGGACAGTCACACTCATCAGTCTCATGCAAGACAGTGGTTGGTTCTGATGCCAGGAAGCAAGTACTGACTAAGACTGGCAGATGTTTTCTGTGCCTAAGGAAACACCACATGAGCAGGGACTGCAAATCTACCACGAAGTGCTACAATTGCTCAGGAAGACATCACACTAGCATTTGTTCCAGGACTGCCCAAAAGAAAGAATCTTCGTCATCAAGTGCATCTGATGAAAGTGTAAATCATCAGCGTGTACCTAAAGGAAGTAAACCTCCTGTTGTGACATTGTACGTGGATGCAAAAACTCCAGTACTACTTCAGACAGCGACAACTGGTGTTCTTCGGCCCGATAGTTCATCCCCAGTTATACCAGCCAGGATGATTCTTGACTCTGGTAGTCAGAGATCTTACATAACAAATCGACTGAAGACAGAACTGTCACTACCTACTGAGCAAGTAGAAACAATGTTGATCAAAACTTTTGGTTCAGTTGAAGAGAAAAGGCAGAACTGTGATGTTGTGAGGCTTGCTATGAAGACCAAAACTGGAGGATGTTTGGAGTTAGCATTTCTTGCAGTACCTCTAATTTGCGAACCTTTGTCCGGGCAGCCAATCATGTGTGTGGCTGAACGATTCCCACACATCTCTGGATTGTATCTGGCAGATCCACACTTCAGTGGTGAAAATCTTGATGTGAATATCCTCATTGGATCTGATCACTACTGGGAGGTGGTAACTGGGAATGTCATGAGAGGGGTGTGTGAACCAACGGCGATTGAAACAAAATTTGGATGGGTCATGTCGGGACCTGTACATGGTATCTCAAGTGAACCGTCTGTTGCAAATCTTGTTTCCTCACATGTACTGCGACTGGATGCATCCCCTGATACAACTGAATCTGAGGCAAACCTAGATATGAGACTAAAGAAGTTTTGGGATTTGGAGTCCTTGGGGATCAACAGCAGTGAACCTTCGCTGTACGAAAAGTTTGTTGACGGTTTGACCTTCTGTAACAACAGATACAAAGTGAAGCTACCATGGAAAGAATCACATTCCACATTACCTGATAACTATGAATTGAGTCAGAGCAGATTACGAGGTTTACTGAAACGTCTCCAGCAAAGTCCAGACATTCTCAGGCAATATGATGCTGTTATCAGAGAGCAAATAGATAAAGGGATCGTTGAAATTGTGGCTGAACCTGACATTGGCAAGGTACGCAAAGTACATTACATCCCATATCATCCTGTCATTAAGTTGGACAAGGCAACTACAAAGCTGAGGGTTGTGTATGATGCTTCAGCAAGATCTAATGGGCTTTCTCTGAATGACTGTCAACACAAGAGTCAGAGTTTTGATTTTGATTTGGCAAGGGCTGAAATCTACTGGATAAAAATCTTGCAAGAGTCCCTACTTAAAGAAAACAATTTCAGCCAGTGGAAGCAACAGTTTGGTATGTTTTTTGACAATGAAGGCTTGTGGAGGTGCAAGGGACGGTTGAGTGAAGCAGATATTACGGAATTTACCAAGTATCCGATTCTCCTGGATGCAAGCCACCATATAACAGCTCTAATTGTGAAGAGTTGCCATGAGAAAGTACTGCATGGTGGGATGAAGGATACATTGACAGAATTGAGATCACGGTTTTGGATTGTTCGGGGAAGGCAAGTGGTGAAAAAGTTGCTGTTTCATTGTGTAATTTGCAGAAGATTTGATAGTCGACCGTTTCAGCCTCCACCACCTCCTTCATTGCCTGGATTCAGAGTCCAAGAAGCTCAACCATTTGCATACACTGGAGTGGACTTTGCAGGAGGGCCAATAGAAACTATGAATTAAATTAAGTGACCACTATCCAGTATCTGTAACTTTGCTGGTTTTGCATATGTATGCATCTAATAAAGATAAACTTAATGCATTTTAGGTATTCTGGCTTGATTTATTAACCATATACTTATCCGTCGTTCCGACCCCTATTATGCATGTCTCACGTTTTGTTAACATTTCTTAAGTTTAGGACAAAGGGTTAAAGTTGAATTTATCCATTATTGGTGGATTTCCTCTATTTGGAGTTTGAATTTTCTGCAAATTCAAACATTACAACATGCCGCTTTTCAGTTTGGGTACTTCTTGTAGCTATTCTCTTTATACCAAATCTTTGTTCAATGATCCCGAAAATTAATTCAATGGATAGTTGCCATAGCAACCTTAGTAGTTTATTGCATCGCGCTCCGAAATATGGGGGCATTTCTTTACGTTTTCACAAAACCCGGGTGATTTAGTATCGTTGCTTGTGGACAAAAACAGTTATATATTGTTTATTTGATACTTGTCTAACTATTGTGGGTGGGCACAACGAAATGTAACATCGTTTGCATAAGTTGCACAACGAAAATGATGAATTTTGTGCTTCATTTTTAGCAGTTCTAATGTTTGTCTGCAAGCGCTCGAAGCGTTTCGAAATAGTGATCAAAAAGCCTAGTATTATGATTAAATGTGGGTATCCCGCAGAAACATGCGAAAAACTATTCATTTATCGCCCAGGTTTTCAATTCTAACATTAAGTCAATTATTTCACCGTGTGTAACCGTTGTCATAAAAACAACATTGTATATTAATTACGCGTTACGTGCATTAGACATTATTAATCTGTGGTAATGTCTGTGTATGAATATTTATGAATAAACGCTTCCTTTGGCAGCCATTTAATTATTTTAAGTGTAGTCAGTCTTGACACACCTAAGTAAGGTACATGTATCTTTTGCTTGGATTCAGTGTTACACAATATGTATACTTAAAATTACATACCTAACACTTTTATACAGATTTTATCAACTTCTCAATGTCAGAGCCTTCGTTGTGACCTTCTAAATAGCCAAACACATAGTGCTTTGCTTTCCTAAAGTAGTTCTGTATTGTCTCAGGGTTTATGGAGTCCACAGCTTCTGGTATTATTTTTCTAAGCTTTGGAAGAGTATAATTCGTATGTGCTCTTGTGTACCTCTTGGCATGTCTCCAACATCGTTCAATTGGGTTTAATTCAACGTGAATCATTATGATACAAGTTCCCTCACCAATATGTCATGAAGCAGCAGAGATAATGACATCTTATCGTCTCTATGGAAGGCTTGCACCCACTCTAGAGCATAAATATTTATTGCTTCTGTCTACACTGCATCATTGAATGCCACCTCTAGTTCAACCATCTTCACGTGCTTAGAAGCATGAGTATCCATCAATGGATTCTTTCTTTTCGAAGTCTTCGGCATTACAAGCTACAAAATCACAAGCAGTATAAAGCAAACCAGCACACAGATAATGTGTGCTGCACCAGAGCCTGTCAATTGTTGCCTTTGTTAACGTTACGTCACTGTAAAATGTAACGATATTCCGCGCGCACCAGTAAGCCGCCGCCGGGTTTTTGACCACAAACACAGTTGAAGGTCTCTTGATAACACTTTTCATGCATACTCCATACAACATGCACATTTTATACTAGGGAATAACGCATGCCATTGGTCCATACTCCCTGGCTTCCCTTTGGGTAGGATCGTTCTCTCAGGGCTGCTGTGGAGACATGAAGTTCCCATGTCCACCTCGTTCCCATTCCTTTACACTCCACCCTCCTTCTTCAGCAACAAAGGAGTTTGTTGCCCCATCATGCTCCGTCACCGTGTTGACACGAGAGAGTGCATCCGTGTTTCCATTACTGAGGCCAGCTCTGTGCACCACTGAGTAGTTGAAGGGTTGAAAAGCCAGACTCCATCGAGTTAGTCGGGAGTTGCTTTCCTTCAGCTTGTTTAGCCACACCAGTGATCGGTGGTCCGTCTCCACGGTGATCTTCCGGCCTAGGAGATATACTCGGAACGTTTCCATGCCCAGCTTGATGGCTAAACACTCCTTCTCGACCGTGGAGTACCGTACTTCCCGAGGGAGTAGCTTCCTACTGAAATAAGCAATAGGGTGATCACAACCCAGAGCATCTCGTTGGCTTAACACTGCCCCAACCCCATATTCAGAAGTGTCAGTCTGCAGGATAAATGGCTTCTCAAAGTCAGGGCTCGCTAGCACTGGGGTAGAACACAGTAGCCTCTTTAGCTCCTGAAATGCTGCCTCGCACTTTGCTGTCCATGTTACGTCTGTGGGTGCCATATTTTTCGTCAACTCGGTCAGCGGTAGAGCCACAGCTGCGTAGTTTGGTATAAACCGTCGGTAGTATCCAGTCAGGCCGAGGAACGCTCGAACCTGCGTCTTTGTTTTTGGAGCCTCAAACCGCTTAACGACCAGTACTTTCGATGGTTCAGGTTCCACGCTCCCACTTCCTATAACATGCCCCAAATATGTGCACTTTGACATACCAAATTGGCACTTGCTTAGCTTGACCGTCAGCCCCGCCCCCACCAGTCTCTCCAGCACACGACGAAGGTGACTCACGTGGTCTGCCCAGGAGCTACTGTAAATGATGAGGTCATCCAGGTAGGCGCTAGCAAAACCATTCATTTCCCGGATCACATGATCCATCAGTCTCTGGAACGTAGCAGGAGCCCCCTGAAGTCCAAACGGCATCATCTTGAACTGGTACAACCCGAACGGTGTGGAAAAAGCTGTCTTGTGGCGTGCCTTTTGCTCTACCGGAACTTGCCAGTAGCCCCGCGTCAGGTCCATCGTAGATATGAACTGTGGCTTTCCCAACTGGTCCAATATTTCGTCGATCCTGGGCATAGGGTAGGCGTCCACCTGCGAGACGCTGTTCAGTTTCCTGTAGTCCACACAGATCCTCAGGGCCCCGTCCTTTTTCTTGACTATCACCATGGGCGAACACCATTCACTCGCCGAAGGTTCAATTATGCCTCCTTCCAGCATCTCCTTTATCTCTTGTTGTACAGCCTTCCTGTATGCATGAGGGATTCGGTATGGGGCCAACCTAATTGGTCTTGCGGATCCACACTCGATGGGATGTTCTGCCAGCCTCGTGCGTCCCGGAAGATTGCTGAATACTGCTGCGAACTCCTCCAGTACCCCAGCCAACTCCTCTCTTTGCTGTGTGGTCAGCTGTTCACTGAGGGTGGGGCCCACCTCGAGCTCTGATTGTACTGGTTCCTCCCGCCATACGGGAACCTCTTCGTCGTCGGCCCTGGAATCTTCGGGGCAGGTTTCTTCCTCGCACCAGTATCCGACCGCGATTGTATCACTTGGTGGGCAGAACTCCCGTAGCATGTTCACATGAAATATCTTCCTCCGTTTCCTGCGGTCGTGCATGTCAATCATATAGTCCACACTGCCCACCTGTTCTAGAACTTCATACGGCCCTTGCCACTGAGCGAGCAGCTTGTTTGTGGACGAAGGAAGTAGGACCAACACCTTGCTGCCAACTTTCAGCTCTCGGTACCGGGCGTTCTGGTCGTACCACTTCTTCTGTATTGTGTGTGCCTTTTCCATGTTCTCCATCACGAGCTCCTTCATCGTCTCCATTCTGTCCCGCATCGTCAGGATGTGTGACACAACGCTCTCCGAACTCTTCTCCTTTCCTTCCCACGTCTCCTTCAGCACGTCTAACGGTCCCCTCGGTGCGCGTCCATACAACAGCTCGAAAGGCGAGAATCCCGTGGAGCTCTGGGGTACCTCGCGATATGCGAAAAGTACGTACGGTAGTAGTCGATCCCAGTCCTTGCCCTCTTCGACTGCTGTCTTCCTTAGCATCATCTTCAGGGTTCGGTTGAACCGCTCTACGAGGCCATCTGTCTGTGGGTGGTAAGGGCTTGTGCGAATATGGCGTATGTGTAACAAACGATACAGCTCTTGTAACAGCATTAACGTAAAGTTAGTGCCCTGATCCGTCAGGATCTCCTTGGGAATTCCTACCCTTGCGAACAGTGTCACCAACTCTTCTGCCACCCGTTCAGCTTCCACGCTCCGCATGGCCATCGCCTCTGGATACCGGGTGGCATAGTCGCACACCACCAAGACATACCGATTTCCATGACTGCGCCTGGGTAGTGGCCCCACTATGTCCATAGCTATACGTTCGAATGGCACAGAAATCACGGGAAGTGGAACCAGTGGTACCCTGCAGACTTTTCCTCTGGACAGCTTCTGGCATTCTGCGCAGCCCTTGCAGTAGCTTGCCACATCGCGGTGCACCCCCGGCCAGTGGAACCTTTGCAGTATGCGGTCCGCCGTTTTACGCTTTCCCAGATGGCCAGCTGTAGGAACACTGTGTGCAAGATTTAACACAGCCTTACGAAATTTCTTGGGTAGAACTAGCTGTTCCACGGCCGAGTCTTCGCCCGCTCCACCTAGCTGCATGTTTTCTTCTGTGGTACAGCAATCCATCTTTCTTGAAATAGTTGCTTGACCGGTCATCCTCCGCCCCAGAAACAGCTTCCCTGACGGCTACAAGCGTTGGGTCCGCTTCCTGGGATGCTCTAAGTTCCACTGCCGATGACCCAAGGACGTCCTCCGTTTCGGGCCTCTGCTGCCCAGCGGTGTCAAGCTCCAGTTCTGTCGACACAGCAAAAAAAGACCGCGAATCAAGCATTCATTCATCAATTGATTTGTTATTCGGAATCACGCGCGAAATCAATGACTGATTTAACAGTTAAATCAATTGAAAATCTATTGAAAAATCACGTAGAAATCACTCAGTGTATTTATCAATTGATTTTCTTACGAATCAATTGTAGTATCCATTGTAAAATCCACAAAAAATCAATAAGTGATTTATCACACGATTTTAGTATAGTGAATCCCGTGTAGAATCAAGCGCACGATTTCATATGTGATTTCTCAAATGATTATTATATGATCACAAGTTAAACATTAGAATGAGACAAAGAGAAAGATGGGTCAGTCTGCATCAGAGCTAAGATTGCTTGAAGGATGAGCAGGTTCTGGTGAGTGGTGAGGAATCTCATGGCTTGTCCCTCCAACTCCACAAGACGCTCTTGCCCTTTTAATGCTCAGCAGCCGTTTCTTTTGGTACATTGTCCGGATCCATTCTTCTTGTGCATGCTCATGCATGGCCTTCACTTGATTCATCCAAGCCGGCACCCAAAGAGCTCGAGGTCTCTGGTAGTGGTAGTGGTAGTGGCACTGTTGGTACTGAAGCACGGAGCGTTTGAATGGACTCAACATCAACATCCTCTAGGTAGCTGGCACAAAATGACTTACCTCTGGGTAGCTGACACACAATAGCTTACCTCTGGGTAACTGACATACACTCTGGCTTGCTGACACAATGGCTTACCTCTGGGTAGCTGACACACAATGGCTTACCTCTGGCTTGCTGACACAATGGCTTACCTCTGGGTAGCTGACACACAATGGCTTACCTCTGGGTAGCTGACACACAATGGCTTACCTCTGGCTTGCTGTCACAATGGCTTACCTCTGGGTAGCTGACACACAATGGCTTACCTCTGGGTAGCTGACACACAATGGCTTACCTCTGGCTTGCTGACACAAAATGGCTTACGTCTGGCTTGCTGACACACAATGGCTTACCTCCAGGTAGCTGACACAAAATGGCTTACCTCTAGCAGACAAAAATGGCCTACCTTTACCCTGCAAAAAGTTCTTGTCCAAGTGTCTTGGGCAAGATGTTCAAGATCTTGCCCCCATAAGGCTACGATCTTGCTGGGAGGACAAGATCTTACCCAGGAGCCCAAGATCTTGGCAAATTTTGCCCGTGCAAGATCTTCTCTAAGTGTCTTGGCCAGGAAGTTGAACCTTTTGCTGGGTTTTGGTTGAGGACAGATTGGTTTAGCTATGGGTATAACAGACATGCAATCATGCACCACACGCGCGCGCGCACACACCCATACACACTTACACCTACACTCACACACACAGATACATGCGACTTACAAGGTGCGGTTGCAAAATTTGATCAGCCACGTTTGGTGTGCATCAATAGGAATAAAATTGCAGCAATATGCTTGCCAGCAATACAATTAAGTCCAATTGCTTACACTACAATACATATGAAATGCCTTTTGCGAATATGATCCTTCTTTCTTCGGGTGCTTAAATTTGCTACCTCAGCGCCCATGGAACACAATGCCAAATTAAATTAAATATTAATAACTTTGACTAAATATAAGGGGCGCCATTTATGGTTCTTGCCCCTATCCCCCCGGTAAAAGACAGCCAGGACGCCACTAAGTTCAAAATGTATGGGTGGATTCGCTCGCGCTCAAACCTCGGCTCGTATAACCGTAAAACCGCCCGTAATGCCGCCTACATGTGCGTGCGGCCATTTTGTGTACCACCCACCCACAGACTTTAGGATACGGTACATGTACAGCTTAAGAGGGATGCATTTAAACAATCACGCTTTGAGCATATGGCGCTCTCCTATTAGCTGCAAAACCTGCTAATCCATTTCATTTTCTACTCGTGGGCCTACTTCCTTCAAAATACATGTATTAAAAAAATCATTTGAAAAATCACCTATAAAATCACCTATAAAATCAAAACAGGATTCATCAATTGCTTCAGTTTCACTTGGAAAATCAACGCTTGATTTTTATATCATTGCAAAATCATTACGTGATTTTTAATCAATTGAAGAATCATAGCGTGATTTCCCAATGTGAGAATCAATTGCAAATCACAAGCGACAACTGCGAAATCACTTATGAAATCAAAAATTGATTCGCGGTCTTTTTTTGCTGTGGTCGACGTTTGGAGGTTCCTTCTCCCTCTATGCTTTTGTCGTCTGGTCTGCTTCGGTCTTGAGTAGCCCCCTTCAAAAATGCAGTCATCCATCTCGTTCCCCAAGTCCCAAACTTCCCCTTCTGTGCTCGTAGAACTGCTCTCCACCGCCACTGGATTTGGGCTGACCCCACTCTCCTGTTCGTTCGAGCGCTCCTCCTGCTTCCTTGGCTCTTGTAGTCACCATGTACGCCCGCTGTTCACCTGGAGAAGTGGTCTTCGGAGCTATCTTCATTCCAAGCAATTTACCCAGTTCGCTGACGTCAGTGCCCAATAGTACCGATGTGGGTAGAGTATCCGACACGGCAGCGACCACTTGAATGTAGCGTCCCTCCAACTCAATCCTAACATTGCACAACGGGTACAATGCAGAGTCACCATGCACACATCTCACCACCACGCCATCCCCTTCCAGCAGCTGGTCCGAGGGTATAAGGCGGCTATGTACCATGGTCTGAGAGCATCCAGTGTCCAACACTATATCTTCCACCCTTTGTCCGTTGACTACTCCGCTCCGCTGTATGTCCTTGTTCTTCTTTCGCCCAGCGCAATACAGGGCGTTGTTAGGGCAGTATCTGGACCCGTGCCCCTTCTTTCCACAGTTGTAGCTTCTATTTTCGTACTCCGACTCCCTTCCGTTCTTGCCAGTTGCCGCGCTTTCGGACCTTCCGCTTTCCTGTACAGGGCAATCTTTAGCAAAATGACCCAGCTGCTTACAAGTGTAACACCGCCTTGTACTCTGAGATTCCATGGGTGTCTTGCCCTCGATCTGCTTGAACGGGTGCGTTGCCTGCTTGCGCGCCCGGAAGTAATCGTCGGCCAACTGTGCTGCCTCCTCCGCAGTCTTCGGCCTTCTTTCTTCCACTCAGATCTTGACGTTCACAGGGAGTGTGTTGAGCAGCTGCTCCTTGACCATCAAGTCCGCCAGCTGCTCCACTGTCGCACAACTCCTTGTCCACCTTCGGAAGAAATCGTTAAGCCGTACCGCCATCTCGCTTACCGATTCCTCCGCTTTCTTTTCCGCTCTACGAAATTTCTGCCTGTACGAGTCTTCCGATATCTCGTATCGTTTCAGGATCGCCTCTTTCAGGACCCGATAGTCCAGCGCATCCTCGGCCCTCATCGCTGCGTACGCACTCTGCGCTTTGCCTGTCAACAGTGGCACAAGTCGCACCGCCCAGCGCTCCTCCGGAACCTCGTAAATGACCATCATCCGCTCGTATGTGGTCAGGTACGCTTCTATATCGTCCTGTTCGGATAGTTTTGCCAGTTTCAACTCACCTTCCCAGTGATTTCGCGCAGCCCTTCCTCCGGCTCTGCCATCCAAGGTCTCTTGCCGCGAGTCTTCCCACATTCCTCGTAGGACCTCCAGCTGGTCGCGAAGCTGCTCTCTCTCTTCTCCAACCTCTCTCTCACGTTGGCGCCTTTCTTCTTCCACTTGGAGCTCTCGATTCCTTCTGTCCTCCAACAGTATGCGCATAACGTCATTCACCGCACCCGCCGCCGTGGCGTATTCTCTTTCCGACATTTCGCTTCCTTCAATCCGCTTGATGTACTGCCGGCCAGAACGCGTAGACATATACACTTTACACTTACACACTGCTATGTGGGTCGTTGAGACAACTGTCGAACGCAGATCCCACCGCTGCCACCAAAATGTAACGATATTCTGCGCGCACCAGTAAGCCGCCTCCGGGTTTTTGACCACAAACACAGTTGTAGGTCTCTTGATAACACTTTTCATGCATACTCCATACAACATGTGCATTTTATACTAGGGAATAACGCATGCCATTGGTCCATACTCCCTGGCTTCCCATTGGGTAGGATCGTTCTCTCAGGGCTGCTGTGGAGACATGAAGTTCTCATGTCCACCTCGTTCCCATTCCTTTACAGTCACACTTTGTTGCAAAGAACAAAGTGAACCACCGCATATGCGAGAGATAATTGCATTCACGACAAATAAGATTATGCAATCAATTGATTTGATTGGACAATCCATAGTAACCGCCACGTATCACCCAAAAAATCTGATTTTTAAAAATATTGATATCAGGTCAATAATTAAGTATTGACTTATTTGGTTGCTATGCTCATGAGCCTTAGTTTGTTAAAAACTGTTAGGCAAGTTACATGTATGCCTTGGACTTAGGAATAAAGCTTTTAACCTAGAATATCCTCAAGCATAGCTCCATCCCTTAAATCCTTGCCCCCAACATGGCACTCCATTTCATCTAATCACCATGACATGTGGATGGTTTAATGGTGTACTTTCCATGTAAGGTAAACTGCCATATTAGAACGGTTTTGAAAACGCCGCAAGTTTGGGCCAATGCTTTATGCAGATAATATTTAGAAATTGCATAGTTCTTATTTGTGTTATATTGCTCCAAGAAAGCGCATTTTTAATGTTATATTAATGCATAGTAACGTCCGTGTAATCAATTTTGTTGCATACACTGTGAGGGGGGGTTTGACGCCGATACATCTAAATTAGAACGGGGGTGTTTTTAACTTTGAGAAAAACCTTCTACATGAAAGAACTGTTAAACCAACCCAATAAAGTTCAAGCTAAAGAAGCAATCCAAACCTATTTTTAGTGTCCTCTACCATTACTCCATGATCACCTTTCAACACGAGTGATCTATATGGCGCTTCACGTAGCCAGATGCCGTACAGGTGAGTTCAAAGTACGTGAACTGTTAGACTTTGTTCAGAAACCATTGCCAAATTGTTGCTGTCGGTCATTTCGGTCATACACAGAGTTGCGGAAGAATAAAACGAAGTCAAATAGTGGGTATCGTGGCCGCCATTGAAATGGACGAATCTACAGATAAGAAGCGCAACGCTGAGCAGGTCGACAAACGAACAGTGTCCAATTCAGGTTATCAGAGACACTTTGACCAGCAAGAATGTGACTACAAAAGCTCATCCACAGAAATGATATAGATTCGCCAGCAGTTCATGTACCTTGTTTACCATAAAACCTGTCTGTGTGTGGTTAAATGATAAATATTTACGGCAAAAAATTTTTCTCCTCCCAACGATTACGATGAAATAATACAGCACGAAAAACAACGATTGTTTAACGATTGTTTACTCGGCATCGGTGTCTTTTCCAGGGACCCCCACACACGCTCCGGATCTGATTGTCGAATGTAGTTAATATATGTCCATATCAACTCCACTGTAGTTTGTTTACTATTCACAGGTGTAGGGATTTTCTGCTGAGATGCAAGCCATTCCTTCCATTTCTTCCCTCCTAGGTGCTGAGCAGAAAAACTTAACCATCACACTTTTGGAAACTAAGGCTTTTGTTCCATCAAAATCTGGTGGTAAAAACCCACCTATGGCGTTAAGAAACGCAACTATATTCACCTGTGCTTTCAACGCCTTCTCATCCTCCTTCAACTTTGCATTCAATGCACGCTCCTTCTTTTTTGCTTCCTTTTCAGCCCTCTTTTTTTCCATTTCTTCAGCTTCTTCCTTCTTCTTCAATTCCCATTCCACCAATCTCATAATTCTGTCTGGCATGCATCCGGCCTTTGATAGCAACATCACGTGTTTCCTCATCTTCCATGTCCCCTTCTGCAGTCTCCCCTTCTTCCACTTCCATCTCCTCACTTCCCTCAGCACTAATATCCCCATCCCCCAGCTCATGATCAATGTCAGCCTGGTATCCACAATAGTGGAGGTATTCCCTAAGCCGATTCTCAAACCAGGGCACTACACAAACTCCATCAATGGCATGAGTGGATTCCTGTATTGTGACCTGAGTCAGCATCGTAACAACATCATCAACCTGCAATTGAGGATACCGTTCCTGAATGTGCTTGAGTAGGGGTCCAAATTCAGAGGAGGCCATAAGCTTGTGTGCAGTGTAAATATCTCTTGCTTCTTGCAGAGACTCTACACCCATCACAGCTGCCACATGGACAATATTCCTGAAATTATAAGTGATGATATTTCATACAAGAACATGAGAATACTTGCCTTATTTTGACATCACTGGATGAATAAGTTTCTGCCATAACAAACTGGTGCGGATTATCTTTAACCCCAGTGCTTGTTAAGGGGATAAATACCACACTTGCACATCCCAATTTGAGCCAGAGACCATCCACCTGCATCACGAGCTGCCATCGTTCTGCGCCAAGAAGCACTAAATACCTTTGCCAGTTCATATTTGTTAAGTGCTTTGGCATTGACATATGACATGGCATCCAGAACGTCCCTGAAGAAGGTCTTCAAGTGCTTAAACACAGCGACGTCAAGAGGTTGCAGAGCATGAGATGTGTGTGAGGGGATTCTAACTGCTTTGATCTTAGCTTGAAGGAGGTTTGATAGTGATTTCGGGGAATAACAATGAGCACCAAAGCCATCCATCACCAGCAGAATCCATTGCTCAGGTTTTCCTCTCATTACTCGTACCATGGCTGCCTGGTTAATCAGATGAGGCACTACGTTTCCCCAGGTGCCGTCTGTCATATACCCCTTCTGTGTCATTGTCCATTTGGTGCCCACTGGTAGGCACTTCAGACTACCATCAGAAAGGAGCTCATCCTTAGTGACACGAGCCCCCTCAAAAATAAGCACTGGGTCAACCAAAGCATTGCCAGCAGTGACTGTTGCAACAGCTGTCAAGCAACAACCAGATGGCGTATGACTGGACTGCTTTTTCACCTCACTTTTCCCTCGCACAGTAAAAAAAAAAGGACATCATCTTTTATGCATGTGCAGCCATTGGAACTTGCCTTACAACGAGACAACCAGATTGGTCCTGTTGGACATTAGTCTCGTCCAAGTTCCAAACAAAGTCACCGTCTACCACAGTCTCTCCACTCCCACAACACACATTGTAACATCTTTCAAGTACATCAAAATACTCAGTCACTTGCTCTCTGTTCATCCCACTTGCTGGAACTCTTTCAAACGCCTGAGCACGTCTAGTAGCAAGTTCAGGGTGCCTCTGATAAAGGCCAGTAAGCCATTTCCAAGAGGCCTTCAAATTAATGCCATATTTAGAAGACACATCTTGAGCAATGGCACGTATGTCCTTCAACAACAGGCCAAATCCATGTGCATCCATGTCAAGAGCATACTGCAATTTGTGACTCCAATTTGGACGGAAGTGCTGGAGGGCGTCCAGCATGCGAATTCCGTTTTCTTTTACCACTTAGTGTTTTGGAAATTACTGAGCGAGGAATGCAATATTGGCGAGCAAGTTCCCCCATTGAAATAGGACTGTCTGACTGGCACCGGCTCCGGTAGTACTCAATTGCTCTGTCCAGCCTCTGCCAAAAACCATGTTAATATGTGTTCTTGCAAACGTACAATATTCAGTTTAAATGTACCTGCTTGTTCTCTTCAGTTGAATAATTGACTCGCAGATGCTTCTTCGTCAGCTTTTTCCTACATGTTCCAAACCGTTTCTTGGTATGGCGAGCAGAAAAAGTGGCCCTAGATCGTCCAGCAGAACAAATGGCCCTAGGTCGTGACCGGGACGATTGTCGCATTTTCTGACGAAGTTGCTGATGCATTTGCTCAGCAGACAGAAGTTGATAAGCAAGCGCATCTGACTTCTCATCAATTTCAGGTGTTGTCTGTAAAAGAGACTTAAATGCAAACAGCAGGTACCAACGAATATGCGTTACCTTATCAAGACATGTCTGTGAGCGCTTCCCGCACATGGCCGCCAAAAACGTGTCATACTGTTCCCTACGAATCCCATGGCAAACATTCATCTGCTCTTTCATCAGTTTTTGGAATTGAAAAAAAGGAACAACATCCAAAACAGCTTCAGGACACCACGGAGCAGGGCCGAACTGGGCGAGAAATAGTTGTCACCGACGCCATGTTTTCACCTCAACCCTGGCCCTTGCGTAAACAACGTATTATCAAAAGTGGTTTTAATAAAACCTCCCCCCCCCCCCCCCCCCCTCGTTGTAATTAAGACAAGCCGTTCTTATATTGCGGTTTACCTTACATGTAAACTTCCCCTCCACCTCAGCTGGCACTTGAGATGTTGAATATTATTAATTATCCTATCAGTATACATGTACATGTACATGTAGATTGTGGTGGGCCAAGGCCCATGACAGCAGTCCTTACCCAAATACCACAAACCATGTGTACCAACATGTGTACAGAGTACTTGCTGCAACACATCATATATATGTACAAATTGATCTGGTGATGTTGCCATTTCTACACCCTCCCAACATGCACCTTCTCCCTCTGTACTTTTCTCATTCACTTCTCTTCTTCATATTCTCTTTCAAACTGTTCTCCCTTCTTATGTGCATCTGTGATGCCTTTGTTCCTTCTCTCCTTACCAGGACAATACAACTCCACTGTATGCGGCAAGTGAGAAGGGTCATCGTGATGTAGTACAGACCTTGTTGGGAGCTGGTGCTGGAGTGAATATAGCAAGATCTGATGTAAGTGATGTTTAGTTGTGGAGAGATGTATATGGACTAATGAGGGTATGGAGGGATGTTATAAGGATGCAAAAGGCTAAATGCAAATAAAATTTCTACCCACCCCTTCCCCCCCACAACACATATATGTACATGTACACACAAGGTGTGCTATCGAGATTAAAGAAGTGTGCACGTTACTCAGGTGTGGGTCATTCCACTGTGACTTTGTATGGGAGCGTGCTTCACATCTTCAGATCATGATGCATTTACTCATATTTGTTTGTCTTTGGGATGAATGTTTCTTTTACCGTTTATTATTTTAATAACTTGAATGGCTTACGAAATATGATGTCCTGAATAACTAATTTTTCCAGATAAAGTTCAACTTGGAAAGCTCATTCCATTGATACAGACATTATCATTATTGACATCGAACTTAAGTGGAACCCATATTTATCATTTTGTGGGTGTGAAAGGGTTAAATACTAAAGCGCTGTTTTAAAAATTTGGATTGATATAGAAGTTTTTAAAAATATGTTTAAAACATCAAGGGAAGACCAATATCTCGCATTTTTAAATTTCAGTGTATCGATAACCCCTGAGAACCGTATGCATTTGATGATGTCGCAGCCATATTTAGTTTTTTAACTTCGCTTGTATTACTAAGTGGTGGTACATGTAAGTGTGTTACATAAGTTATCATAACAACAGCTATCAACACTGAGGTTTATTTGTCTTTCATTTATGCCACAAGTGTTTCTTTGATAGTGTGTGCCAGCCACAAATGCCACATGCAAATAAGATCTTTTAGTGCATTGCAGCTTCCTAATATGCCACAAACCACTTATACGACTTAACAACACAGGCAATGGTATTGTTCAATCACAGCAATTTACTAATTAATTCAGTTGACTTAGTTAATGAATTTATACATTTATTTGCCTGACATTGGCAAATTTACTTCAGCTGACTTACCAGGCCAGTCAACAGAGGAGACGGTCCACTATCTGCACACATTATGAACTGTAGCATGCACAATCATTTGTTGTTGGACTTACATTGAAGTGTGTGTACATGTACTTGCACAACGATTACTTGTAAAACACAAAGGACTGGTCATTAATATAAGTAATTTACATTGATCACTCTTGTATTAGGACGGTCGGAGTCCATTGTGGACAGCAAGTTTCAATGGACGCCTTGAAGTAGTAAAGAAACTCATTGAAGCACGAGCTGATATCAATCAGGCTATTAAGGTTGGTATGAAATGATCTGCTCCATTTTTTAGTGCTGCAATATGATTACTACATGTAGCCATTTGTTTCTAAAAGTACAATAGCTACTAACATATCAAATGAAACAAATGACTAAGATTGCAAAATCAATAATGCGCCTCCCCCTTTGGCGCCCTTCGTGGGGTTGGCCCCTCCCTTCGGTAAGCGCTATGAAATTTGCATCATTTTTTTTAACCAAAACCTGTGCAAGGTTTTCATAAGTCATATTAACAACATGCATGTGTACATGAGACAGTTATGCCCTAGTCATGGGTTAATGGCTGTATATCTCAAGCTACACTATCATATCTGGATCATTATGTGCCATTAGAATGTAAGGTAGATTCACTAGTAGTAAGGTTTTTCCAATATTGAAATATAACTAATCATGCAAGATTTATATGCCCTATTAGGACGAATACTTTATGCCACATGTACATGTGTTGAAAATGTAATTTCCATACTTATTAAATGTTTAATGTTGTCAATGCACATGCAATGTACTTGTTACATTTACTTTCAGTTTGGAATTAGAATGCCATCATATCACCCCACACCCATCAGCTACATGTACATGTTACATTGATAAGCACTTCTGGAATCTTCAACTGTAGAGCTGGGCTGATGTTAATGATAAAATTAATCAAAATTAACCAGATGCCATTGACCTAAACACATGTATATGGACTAATGAAGGTATGGAGGGATGTTATAAAGATGCAGTGGCAGAGGGCTACATGTAATAAAATTTATGAGAATTGCTCCCCCACCCCCTTCTCCCACAACACATACGTATACACAAAAGGTGTGCTATTGAGATTAAAGAAGTGTGCACGTTACTCAGGTGTGTCAAGCCCAAGTGCATACATATAGGCAGGGGCTGACATTAATGATTCAATGGGACTTACATGTACATGTAGTACTGTACCTCAAATATAAAGCAAGTGTGGTACACAGATGATGTCACTGCAGGTGATTCCCTCACATCTCTTTGACTTAGTGGGATAGTCTCGTTATATTTACACACATCGGTGTTTTGTTAGTCGAACCAAATCGTAAAGTCTCCATATGCTGCCAATGCATCTGAACGTTTAGCAAACAGTGGTCTAAATATTACATCTGAAGGGGAAAAAGGTGCAGCACTGGGTCTACATCATTGTGCTGAAAATTACATCCGTGAAATGGTGAAAGAGTTGTTGTCACAGGTCACATAGCTTTCTTCAATAGTGAACATTCAACTACATGCAGTAATCTTATTGCAATGCTACAGTTATATTTATTTAGGGAGGGCAATGGCCCTCTGTCCCCCAACCCAGAGCTGCCTACACAAAAGGTGTGCACTGCCCAGCCACATACAGCAGAAGTCCACCAACTGCCTCAGCATCATAGTACTCCAGGCTTATCTGTCAAGGAAATCATTTGACCAAACACATAAAATCAACACTGCACAAAACTGTTGTCATCCCCCCCACATGGCACTCCAAACACCATGTACATTTGGGTGGGAACTTATATCACATAGCCATTTTTGGCTGACTACACTGTATGACCATCAGCAGCCATACATGTATATCTTAAGCAGCTGATCATACACACAGCATGCAGCTTGACATGCCTACAGTTCTGTACATCTCTGTACATCTCTGTGGATGGTTTAATGGTGTACTTTCCATGTACATGTAAACTTCCCCTCCACCTCAGCTGGCACTTGAGATGTTGAATGTTGTTAATTACCAGTATACATGTACATGTACATGTAGATTGTGGCATGTGGATTGTGGCATGTAGATTGATGACCTCAGTCCTTAACAGAATCCCACAAACCCATGAACATGCTGGTATGCATGCAAATTGATCTGGTGATGTTGCCATTTCTACACCCTCCCAACACCTCCCTCTGTACTTCTCTTCTTCATATTCACTTTCAAACTGTTCTCTCTTCTTACATATGTGTATCTCTGATGCCTTTGTTCCTTCTCTCCTTACCAGGACAATACAACTCCACTGAATGTGGCAAGTTATAATGGTCATCATGATGTAGTACAGACCTTGTTGGGAGCTGGTGCAGGAGTGAATATAGCAAGGTCTAATGTAAGTGATGTTTAGTTGTGGAGAGATGTATATGGACTAATGAGGGTATGGAGGGATGTTATAAGGATGCAATGGCAGAGGGCTACATGTAACATTAATAAAATCGCTGCCCACCCCCTTCCCCCCACAACACATACGTGTACACAAAAGGTGTGCTATCAGATTAAAGAAGTGTGCACGTTACTCAGGTGTGTCAGGCCCAAGTGCATAGTGTATAGGCAGGGGCACAAAAGGTCATAGTACTCCAGGCTTATCTGTCAATGAAATCATTTGACCAAATCATTTGACCAAACACAATTCACAAAACTGTGGTAATCCCCACAGTCCCATATCACATAACCATAGTTGTAGTGTCACCTGTGCACACCATCTTAATAAGACACAATAGACAAACAAAGAACGGGCTGACCAGTTGGGAGTTATATTCCCAACTGCTTAGTAACAGACAAACGAGTTTCCGGTGCATCCTTTACATAACCATCCTTGGCAGATTGTGACCTCTAGTGGCCATGCCTCTTGAATAAGTGATGGGCCACACCAGCCCTCACTGCAGCAGTGGCACCACCTGCCCACAGACTATGCATGCCAAATACACTTGGGTCCATACCCAACTGTTCTGTCTTCTCTAGTAGCAACTCCCTATGTCTTTTGTAGCTGATCTCTCCCCCCCCCCCCCCCCCCCCCCCCCCGATGTACAAAATCACTACCCACCTTTTGCCCGAAACACTTTGTCATGCTTTAGTGTAACACAAACCACCCATGCTGAAATATCTCTCCATCATGGCTACCAGGTAGGTAGGTGTCCCTGTACGAGCAATTACCCTACCTGTACTGATCTGTCTTTTATTTGTGCCAAATGCAATATCAGAGCACTGCAACTTTAACAACTCATCACAATGCATAAAACCAGCAAATGCCACCAGGCATAGTACTAACAGTCTGACATCAGACAATGATGGTTCCGGCCCCACCAAGTCTACCATTGCCCTTAACATATCTGCAGTGACTGGCTCCTTGCACATCTTTGGCCACACCAACTCACTCCTGAGCCCTGCCAGTGTCACCTGCACTAATGGTGCATCCCCCCACTGATGGCAAACCAGCCACCTGATGCAGCCAGGCACCAGTGCTTGCACTGCCTCGTCTGTTGCAGCTTGTCACTCAACACGTTTCCATCTCTTGAAGGCACCCAGGTACAGCGCCGTCCACCCACGCTCACACGCGAACAACTTGCTAACACTCACATTCGATCTCTGTACTCACAGCGAATGTATATTTGGGGGTAAAATTCAAATTCATGTAAAAGCGCTAACAAGAAATTGAAAGTTTCTTGTTCTACAGTACTATTATATACAGTTCGACCGCCATACTACACTAGTAGACTTGAGTATAGCACGCCAGCACGTCATGTTCCGTCTTACTGACACTAAGAACTCACTGGCCACACCCTTGACCCTCACTCACTGGCCACACCCATCCACACTCACAACCACACTCACTGGCCACACCCTCCACCCCCACTCACAACTCCACACTCACTGGCCACACCCATTGATCCTCACAACTCTACAGGTCAGGCTTGCCACCACTCACTGGCTTACTACTAACAGTCGGACATTAACATATAATATAACAATCTTTAACACTGGGTTTACGTAAGACGCGGGGAAATCTTGATTATTCTGGGGATATTCAAAAACTGAAAAATTCCCTCTGAATGGAGTTGTTGCTTCATAATGCAGCATCTGCTATTATAAGCATTTTGATAGTCACTGCGTATTTACGACTGCCTTGGGGACAATTGCCTTGGTCAAAAAAGGCCCGCAATGTCGGACTACCTAGCTAACGAGCCGCGGCAGGTACACTTTTTTTTCTAAGCAATCCCAGATCAGTCTTACAAGGTCATGATATACTATTGGTGGTATTTGTAAAGAAAATGCATTTGAAACTGTTTCTGTACCTCTGCCTTTTCGTTTGGCTGATTTTGTAAAGAATCGATACATGTATATGTTAAACCGCTAATTAGGCTACGCCCACATGCGGATGTACTTCATATTGCATGCTGTTTGATGTACATGTACAGAAAATAAGCTCCTACATGTTTATCAGAGTGTATCAAGCCAATGGTTAGATAATGTGTTGGCAGGAGTGAGAGTTCTGCAAAAATTGATAGGGCATGGGAATGCATATGCATGTAATAGCAATGGTTGTTAGAGCTTAAGTCAATGTAGGCCCACACACCCCCGCCCAACTTTTATATCAAGCTGTAGCATTCCAATGAAGAGGAGGCAAGGGGTTGTTTTATCTCTTCCCTGTTCCCCCTCCCCACTTTTTCGTGTGGACTTTTATTTCTATTGCCCCCAGCTGTGGGAACAGTAGCAGGGACAGCTGTGGGAACAGTACCAGGGACAGCTGTGGGAACATTAGGGACAGCTGTGGGAACAGTACCAGGGACAGCTGTGGGAACAGTACCAGGGACAGCTGTGGGAACATTAGCAGGGACAGCTGTGGGAACAGTAGCAGGGACAGCTGTGGGAACAGTACCATTGACAGCTGTGGGAACAGTACCAGGGACAGCTGTGGGAACAGTACCAGGGACAGCTGTGGGAACAGTACCAGGGACAGCTGTGGGAACAGTATCAGGGACAGCTGTGGGAACAGTAGCAGGGACAGCTGTGGGAACAGTAGCAGGGACAGCTGTGGGAACAGTACCAGGGACAGCTGTGGGAACAGTACCAGGGACAGCTGTGGGAACAGTACCAGGGACAGCTGTGGGAACAGTACCAGGGACAGCTGTGGGAACAGTACCAGGGACAGCTGTGGGAACAGTACCAGGGACAGCTGTGGGAACAGTACCAGGGACAGCTGTGGGAACAGTATCAGGGACAGCTGTGGGAACAGTAGCAGGGACAGCTGGGAACAGTACCAGGGACAGCTGTGGGAATAGTAGCAGGGACAGCTGTGGGAACATTAGCAGGGACAGCTGTGGGAACAGTAGCTGTGGGAACATTAGCAGGGACAGTTGTGGGAACAGTACCAGGGACAGCTGTTGGAACAGTATCAGGGACAGCTGTGGGAACAGTAGCAGGGACAGCTGTGGGAACAGTACCAGGGACAGCTGTGGGAACAGTACCAGGGACAGCTGTGGGAACAGTACCAGGGACAGCTGTGGGAACATTAGCAGAGACAGCTGTGGGAACAGTACCAGGGACAGCTGTGGGAACAGTAGCAGGGACAGCTGGGAACAGTACCAGGGACAGCTGTGGGAACAGTACCAGGGACAGCTGTGGGAACAGTAGCAGGGACAGCTGTGGGAACAGTACCAGGGACAGCTGTGGGAACAGTAGCAGGGACAGCAGGAGAAAGGACAACGGTATCTGAAGCAGCAGGGCAGCAGGGTGGACAGTACTAATGCTCCAAGGAACAACAGACTCAGCAACTATGCCTATGCTCATAGCTGGAATGCTATGACGACGGGTTTTATTAGCCAATGCGGTTTCAACTGTTTGCGAGGACGTCCGTGAGTGTGTTGTCTACAAACAATTACAGACACACCTGAATTACACGTTTTACATGCTCCGTTTCTATGTTTTCCTTTTTTGGCTATGCATCCCGGTGCCATCCTCGTAAAATGCGAAACAATTTCAAAGCAGCTGTTAATAAGGTAATTGTATTCATCATCATTATTACCTCTCTTCGTGAGTAAAACACACTGCTCCTTGAAAGGCAGTTGCGTTGTCTTCACATACATTTATAGCTATTGTGTAGCCTTTCCTTATGCCAGAGATGCTAATGGCACACTTTATAAGCGTTTTAAACGCTAATGAGGTTGGTTTGAGACTTCAGTGTACGACAACGGTATGAACTTTTCGGCCCAAACTCTACAGTATGTTTGCATATATAAGAAGGTCTCTTAGGCAACGTAATTAGCTTGGGAATCAAACGTAAGGAGGGAATTATGAAAGTTTTATATTCCCCAAAATTTCCCCGCATCTTACGTAAACCCAGTGTTAAATGTACAGGTACATGCCCATGTGGAATAATTAAGTACATAGTATCACTACATGCTTAACTAAACATGTATTTTGTGCCCTGTAGCAATTCAAGGTGTTTCTCGATCCCTCTCTCTCCCTTAAGAACTTGGCAAGAGGATCACACTCAGAATGCTACCCAATATATTTGGCAGCATCTTTCTATTGCTATCCAGAGGGAGCCTCATATTGACCAGCTAGTGAATAGTTTGATTCACATATATGTACATATACATACATACAATAATGAATGAGACATACAATTTTCTGAAATTATGAAAGTTTTATATTCCCAAGATTTCCCCGCGTCTTACGTAAACATTGCAGGCCCAAAGCCAACCCCATAGAAATGATCTTGCCAACCAAACTAGCAATAAACTGTGCATTCAGATGTGTGGCTACCCTTGTGATCTGCAACATCCGAAACACAGCCCTGTTCCAGGTCTGCATCGAATCCCAACCACGCTGTGCTAAGTGACGGGAACCAAACTGACTTACCCTCATGCTCAACCAAACCCGCACATTCAATGGCATCCCTCACCCATGCACTAGCCTTTTTGGCCTCTATCTTACCCTTAAAACTGCACATATATGCCATTGTCCAGGTACATCACTTCTTTTAACCCCTTAGATCGCCATTGCTTAACGAAGGGTCGCATAAGTTTAGAGAACACATATGGTCCATCAAAACCCATGTACATGTACTTACGATGCATCTCCACCACCTCCACATGGTGGTAACCCGACTTAAAATCATATACTTACCTGATCTGACAAGCATCATGGCAATACGCAAGTTTTCATACCTAGTTTCCTTACTAACTGGTTCACATGACGCAGGTTAAGCACCAAGCGCTTCTTCTGACAGCGGGCTGCAAATATACAGTCTAGCACTTACTGTCTGGACGTAACCCCCACTGAGCAGCTCGGCAACAGCAAGGTCCACAAATCCTGTGTTCACCCACGCCGACTGCTGATTTGTCCTTGTATACGCCATAGGTTTGAAGTAGAACGGTATCACATACCCTTCCCGTATAAAATCAACGATCCACTTTGGGGCACACCTCCAAAACTGTACATGCTGTCTCTACCACCCTTTGATGGCAGCCATCACCGAATTGGAATTTACAACATCTGCCCATAGAAATTTTTATGGCTTACCTTAATGTAAAGAGCCCCAAATTTATCTAGGGGCAGATGATTGATAGAAGTGTACCAACCAAGCACAGGTTATCACAACCCTTGATGTGTAGGAATAAAGCTTTTAAACTACATGTATGTTTAGAACAAGAGCAGCTTGTACACATGTTCTTCATCCACACTCTGTACTTTACCTGTAGATTTATAAAGTATAAAGAGAATTGATACTTGTGCTGTTGGTTAGATAAGCAATATATGAGGAATGTGTTCAAATAATCAGTGGAGGGAACTGAAGAGGTGGTGGCACCAAAGCAGATAGATGGTGTGGGGTGGTGTAGATACACCACTCATCCTTTGTAATACCTTGTCAGTACATAGTAATAAAAAACCTTGCTACATGTATCCTGCTCACACATAAAAGTGCTCTTCCAGAGCTAAGGAACAATCTCATAACAGTTAAAATGAACAGCACATGGTGTGCACGTTAGGACACCTCTAACACAGCTCCCTCCCTTATATCCCTGCTCCCCCATGGCACACCAAACACCATGTAATGACAACATTTGGGTGGGAACTTATATCACATAGCCATTCTTGGCTGACTACACTGTATGACCATCAGCAGCCATACATGTATATCTTAAGTAGCTTGACATGCCTACAGTTCTATACATCTCTGTACATCTCTGTGGATGGTTTAAGGTAATTGTACCCATAACGAGGTTTTTTTGGAGAAAAAAAATCGGCAAGATCCACCTTATTGTTTAAGATATGCCACCTTGATATCATTTGGATAAGTAACGTATTTAACCGAGCGCAATACCTTAAAATTTGGCATCCGCCATCTGGTAATTAGCGCACGCATGCGCAGTTTGAGTCCGCCATGTTTTTTGGGGTCTGAATTATTAAAATACGTAATCAACAATTGGTAGTTCTGTTCAAGTACCGTATATAATTCGGAGAGAATCCACCTTATTGTTTAAGATATGCCACCTTGATAGCATTTCAATAACACGCAGAAACACTAGCACTGCTAGTTTTACGAGCACCTTGAAATACGAACGGCAAAAACTCTTTTTCCTGTACATTCAGGACAACAGACCTTATGATCAAGTGTTGAGCATATTATTACGATAGGAGCTAAGCACCAAGAAGAGCGTACGTGTAGGAAAATATCTTGTCCTTGTTTTCAAAATATATTACTTTTTTCTAAATAGCCGAAAACCGAAAATCTATTTATTAATAAAATTTCAATTTCAAGGTACAAATATGGCTTCCAGGGATGCGTAACTTTGTAAAAAAATTGCTGTAAATTTGTGGAAAAGGATAGTAACGTTATCGATGCACCAAAAGGACAATTAAGTAATGAAGAATGTGTATTCACGATTCTGGAATGCCCAGCATGAGTAATCCATGAGTAGCCCAATTAGTTCACCCTGAAATGATGGTTAGTATAAGCTTTGGCACAAACCTACTGCTCCGTTTCGAAACAAATGCACCAAACGAAAGAAGATATTATTTCATATTTATCCTCCTAATGATTTTTAAGCACTACAGTTTTCAACAAACCAGTTATAAAGTTTAATTCTTAGAATATTTATACTATTTTTACTGCTCATCTTATAACTGTCAAAATGATACGGTCCTCTAAGATGCTCTCAGGCTACAAGCTAGTATGATTTTTTTTTCAAAATCCAGGAGGGTATCCTGTCACCTTAATGGTGTACTTTCCATGTACATGTAAACTTCCCCTCCACCTCACCTGGCACTTGAGGTGTTAAATAATTGCCCTACCAGTTTGTATATGTACATGTGCATGTACAGTAGGGGTGATAATAAGATTCAATAGGACTTACTTGTACATGTAGATTGTGGTAGGTCAAGGCCCATGACCTCAGTCCTTACCCTAATACCACAAACCATGTGTACCAATATGTATACAGTAAACATCACATGCAAATCGATCTGGTGATGTTGTCATTTCTACACCCTCCCAACATGCACCTTCTCCCTCTACTTCTCTCATTCACTCTCTTCTTCATATTCACTTTCAAACTGTTCTCCCTTCTTATGTGCATCTGTGATGCCTTTGTTCCTTCTCTCCTTACCAGGACAATGCAACTCCTCTGTATATGGCAAGTCAGGGTGGTCATCATGATGTAGTACTGACCTTGTTGGGAGCTGGTGCTGGAGTGAATATAGCAACATCTGATGTAAGAGATGTTTAGTTGTGGAGAGATGTATACATGTATATGGACTAATGAGGGTAGGGAGGGATGTTATAAGAATGTTATAAGGTTGCAGTGGTAGAGAGGGCTACATGTACCATTAATAAAATAGATGTACAGTAGTCTAGCGTGTATTGTATGCATGTACAATCAAGTGCGCTGGCCACACCCATTGATCCTCACAACTCTGGCTTACTCTAATATAACAATCTTTAAGCGATTAGATTGATGGTTCCTCCCATACATCTCTATGGGGTCCACAAAATTGACTATCTTACTACCAATGTCAATTCTGTTTGCAGTGTGGCTGTCGACTACCCACCAGTACTCTCATATTACACAGCTTGTGTGCAATGGAGTCCAGTACCCTAAGCACCACCACCAATTCCCTTCCTGTAGAACTCTGGGCTGCTTCTCCTGGCAACCAACTACCCTGTGCAACATGCAGGCCATGCTCCACTGTATACCCCCAATAGCTGGCCAGTATCACTCACATTTGAATACACCAACCTAACGGCTGAAGGGCTAAGCCATATAGGCTGGGCATTATATTGGGCCACACAACTAGATGATCTCCAAAACTCTAACTCCCGCTGCACACCTCGGTTGATCTCTAAGCTCACACCATGCATGTCTGGACCACAGCAAGACGTACAAACTCCTAGTCATAATCCTAGACATTGGCCCCAAAGCCAAACCCCATGAAAATATTCTTGCCAACCAAACCATATTTAATAATCATTTTTGTGGGTGGTGAAAGGGTTGAATACTAAAGCGCTGATTAAAAAATTCGGAAGTTTTGAACATCAAGGGAAGACTAATATCGTTTTTTTGTTAATTAAATTTCAGTGTATACATGTAGATAGCCCCTGAGAACTGCATGCGTTTGATGATGTGGCAGCCATATTTATTTTCTAACTTGGCTTAAATTACTAAGTGGTGGTACGTGTGTTACATAACTATCATACAACAGCTATCAACACTGAGGTTTATTTGTCTTTCATTTATGCCTCAAGAGTTTCTTTGGTAGTCTATGCCAGCCACAAATGCCACATGCAAGTAAGATCTTTTAGTGCATTGTGTAGTATCAAGGCAAGAGCTTCCTAATATACCACAAACCACTTAGACGATTTGACAACACAATGGTTTCGTTCATTCACAGCAATTGACTTAGTTAATGAGTTTATAGTTGTGTCAGCCAGACATTGTTTGGCAAATTTACTTCAGCTGACTAACCAGGTCAGTCAACAGAGGAGACGGTCCACTATCTGCACACATTATGAACTGTAGCATGCACAATCATTTGTTGTTTGGACTTAAATTGAAGTGTGCATACATGTACTTGCACAACGATTACTTGTAAAACACAAAGGACTGGTCATTAATAAGTAATTTACATTGATCACTCTTGTATTAGGATGGTCGGAGTCCATTGTGGACAGCAAGTTTGAATGGACGCTTTGAAGTAGTAGAGAAACTTATTGAAGCAGGAGCTGATATCAGTCAGGCTGATAAGGTTGGTATGAAATGATCTGCTCCATTTACAATGTAGTGGTCAGCATGTACTGGTACTAAACATGATAAAACGTTTCGGGGAAATTAACACTACATGTATATTTAGCATGTAAAAATGTAACAGAATCATTAATTGCATAGGCGGCCCCACCCCCTCCTCCCCCCAACCCCTATAAGTAATTTTTACTGTAGCGTTGCAATATGATTACTACATGGAGCCATGTGTTTCTAAAGTAAAATAGCTACTAACACATCAAATGAAACAAATGACTAAGATTGCAAAATTGATAATGCCCCTCCCCCTTTGGCGCCCTTCGTGGGGTTGGCCCCTCCCTTTGGTAAGCGCTGGGGCCGCATATGATGTCATTTTATTTTAACCAAAACCTTCTGTGCTAGGGCTAGGTTTTAATAAGTCATACTAACAACATGCATGTACATGAGACAATTATGCCCCAGTCGTGAGTTAATGGCTGTATATCTCAAGCTACACTATCATATCTGGATCATAATGTGCCATTAATGTTAGAATGTTACATGTAGATTCACTAGTATTAAGGTTTTTCCAACATTCAAATATATCTAATCATGCAAGATTTATTATTTTCCTACACATAGGACGAAGGTAGAACAGGCAGTAAGGTACATGTACATTAAACAGATTTTTAACTGTACATGTACTTGTTACACAGGTAGAATATAATGTCAAAGCATTTACGTGTCTATCCACATCAATGTAGCCAGGTACAAGTAAAAGTACAAGCATAGGTACTGTACAAGGAGCAACCTACTGCACAGTAATGATACAATCCTACACTTGTAAATGTAATAGCATTTACAGTTACATGTACATAACCATGTGCCTTCTTAGTGGCTGATATTTTTATCCCACATTGCACATCAGTGGTCTCTTATTTTATGCCACATGTACATGTGTTGAAAATGTAATTTCTTTACTCATTAAATGTTTAATGTTGTCAATGCAATGTACTTGTTACATGTACTTTTAGTTTGGAATTGGAATGCCATCATATCACCCTACACCCATCAGCTACATGTACATGTTACAATGATAAGCAAAAAAATACACTTCTGGAATCTTCAACTGTGGCTGGGCTGATGTTAATGATAAAATTAATCAAAATTAACCAAATGCCATTGACCCACGTGGGACTTCTATTATATTGTAGCATGCACAATCAATTGTTGTTTGGACTTAAATTGAAGTGTGCGTACATGTACTTGCATAGCGATTTACTTGTAAGTAATTTACATTGATCACTCTTGTATTAGGACAGTGTGAGTCCATTGTTGATAGCAAGTTTCAATGGACACTGTGAAGTAGTAAAGAAACTCATTGAAGCAGGAGCTAATATCAATCAGGCTAATAAGGTTGGTGTGAAATGACCTGCTCCATTTACAATGTAGTGGTCAGCATATACTGGTACTTTAACATGATTTAGAATAAAATTATGTTTCGGGGAAATTAACACTATATTTAGCATGTAAAAATGTAAGAATCATGGCCCCTCCCCCCAACCATATAAGTAATTTTTACTGTAGCGTTGCAATATGATTACTACATGTAGCCATGTGTTTCTAAAGTAAAATAGCTACTAACACATCAAATGAAACAAATGACTAAGATTGCTAAATCGATAATGCCCCTCCCCCTTTGGCACCATGGCCATCTATTGTAAGTAATGTTTAGATGTGACGGGGTGTGAACTAATGAGCGTATGAAGGGATGTAGTGGGATGAGGGAGTTAGTGGACATGTTGCAGGATGCATGTACATGTATATTGATGTAGTATAGTTACCTTTGAATTTTTTACACACTTCCTGTATTGTAGAATTATGTAATCTTAGTGACACATTCTTTGTTGGACCTAGTTATACATATATGTATATTTTTATGTATACATCATGTTCAATGCATGTGCCTTGAATAGATTTTTATTCCACTAGAGATGTGGTATCAATATTTTATTTGCCACAATGTACATGTATTCAAATTTAAATCGCTATACTCAGGAGACTGTAACCTCAGTAGACACATGTACATGTATGTGGTTACTATGGGTAACATAATTTTCTATATTGTTTGGTTTTGTGAACTATTGTTAGTGCATTGCGTAGTACACATACAAGCTGATCTAGTGATGTCATTTCTACACCCTCCCAACATGCACCTACTCCCTCTGTACTTCTCTCATTCACTTCTCTTCTTCATATTCACTTTCAAACTGTTCTCCCTTCTTATGTGCACCTGTAATGCCTTTGTTCCTTCTCTCCTTACCAGGACAATGCAACTCCACTGTATATTGCAAGTCAGGAGGATCATCATGATGTAGTACAGACCTTGTTGGGAGCTGGTGCTGATATGAATATAGCAACATCTGATGTAAGTGATGTTTAGTTGTGACAGGATGTGGACTAATGAGGGTATGGAGGGATGTGGTTATTCTATTAGAATTTAAGTACTTGTAATCAAAGAAACATTTTTTAGTTCAGTGCATGTCAGTATTAGCAGAAGGTGTTTTGATTTCCATTCACATATGACGGCATGCTAAGTACATTTACATGTATATCACTCATGTACATTTACTTGTAGAATGGGAGCACACCCCTGGACATAGCAGTGGAGACGGGTCACAAGGAAATAATTGAACTACTGAAGCATAACAGGAGCAAGGTTAGGTTAGGTGTACATGTACATATACATAGACACCTAATGTGTGTGCTGGTGTGATGTTTGGTGCTCAGGTATGCGTAACCCTTGTTTACATGTAATTACTTGCTTGTGTGACTCACTTGTGACCTCCATGTAATGTACGTCTAACATAACTGATTTCAATAAGAAGTCTGAAAAGTACTAGTTGTCTGCTGCAGACAACCATCAACCTTCATTAACTTCATTACATGAGCTGTAAATTGTCATTTGTTGGTTATGTTAATGAGGCAAAATGCTCAGGCCCATGATTTGTTTGCCGTAGCCCTTGAAATAAAATGTATGTTTATATTTGTATGGTACACTGTATGTACATAACACAGTATAATTTATATATTTTAATTATGTATTCAGCTATGATTAAACGCAGAGACAAATTCATTTTGAAATCATATGCTATAAAATCTGAGTTTTGTCAATAGGCACTGAAGATAAAATAAAGACATCTGATGATATACATGTAGTGTTTCCATGAGCACCAAATGTTGCATGTGTTGTTGTATACCATCAATGATGTACACATTCCCATGTACTACTTCACGATGATGGCCTAACTGAACAGAATAACCTGAAGCCTTCAGAGGTGAGTAGCGTGCGTGGGTTGTGTGTGGTCTGGGGATGAGTTAATAGTCAGTGCAGTATGCATATAGGTCACCAAGGCAACACAAAAGGTCTAATGGACCACCCTGCAGCACAGTACATGTTCATACATGTACATGCAAGTACACAGACAATCAAATACACTGCTAATTCATAACAATATTAATAGTGGTGGGAGCTACAGGTAATCTTGATAAGAGGTCAGGATACTACAAGTATGGGGAGGAGCACTGTTGTTGCTTTTGAATGTATGCTTTCATGGCATATGGTTTGGTCTGGAGTACATGTCATTATGAAATGTATATTTGTCTGTTTACAGATAAAGCAGCCAGTGGAACACAAAGAGTAAACATTTGTACCACCAAATGTATTCATGACCCTTCACACACCACTCTATCTCCTCCCCTCTCTCTTCCCTCCAATATTCCCTCTCAATAGGTTGGTCACATTTGCCTCCACACATGGTGACAATATCAGACTTGAACATGGAGGACAAGTGGCCTGCAGATTTAATAACAACTCAAGAGGCATTGTAATTACTTCTGCTCCTCTTCCTAGTGATGTCATCTTTCAGGTGAGATGACAGGGTTAGACATTGTCACCACATACTGTTGTCCCTCACTGACATGTGGTGCCTCAGTTGTGAGTGTTGTGACTTTCGTGTATGTTATCTTGGCTGCTTTAGATTATACACCTGGGTATACAATTGACCTTGGGATGTACATATTACAGTGTCCATTTCACATGCCTGTATAAATATATCTGCACTCATCTGTGTTTATTATTCTTGGTTTGTGGGGGTGGAAAATATCTTATTTGTTGGTACAGTATATCTGATTTTGTGTGGCTTTATTTTATCCTGTTGGTGCCTTTCTAGTACATCATGTGTACAGATGCATACATGCAACTCTGGCAATTGCTAACACTGCAAGTGTGTGCATACTTCATACAATTGATATTGTACAATGCATACTGATTACACATCAATAGGTGGAGATTATGGAGGTGGACTCCAAATGGAGTGGCTCTCTGTCCATTGGAGTCACTACACAAAGTACAGCACAGGTGGTTTCTGTGGACAATGTAAAGCAGTTGTTGGGACAAAGTTTTATTGTGACATCATCAGTTAATGGCAAATCATCCTTAGCTCTGTATGCTGGAGGGCAGGTATGACACTGTTTAGTTCATGTACATGTGTACATCTGTTGTGTGTGCTATAGAGTAGTACATGCCGCCATTGTATTAAACAGAAAATTGTACGTCTCATTGATTATTGTATGTATGTATATGTACATGTATGTGAATCAAACTATTCACTAGCTGGTCAATATGAGGCTCCCTCTGGATAGCAATAGAAAGATGCTGCCAAATATATTGAGTAGCATTCTGAGTGTGATCCTCTTGCCAAGTTCTTAAGGGAGAGGGAGGGATAGAGAAACACCTTGTATTGCTACAGGGCACAAAATACATGTTAAATTAAGCATGTAGTGATACTATGTACTTAATCACCAATTATTCCACATGGGCATGTACATGTACATTATTGTTTTTGACATGCATTAGATGTGTATTAATAGTACATCTGCAATGATTCATAATACATGCACCTCATGCCAACACTTACATATGTATTAATATCACCAGGAAGTGGATCAACTGCCTGATGAAATCAATTTCCATGACCTAAAGGTTGGGGACACAGTTGGACTGCTGTACACAAACTCTGGTACCTTGCACCTCTTCATTAATGGTGCCCACATGGTCACACTTCCCTGCACTGTCCCCATGGGTGTGTATGGTTTGGTTGACCTGTATGGTCAGTGTGTGAAGGTATCCCTAAGACCACTGACACCTTGGAGTGGGGGAAGTCCCCTTCATGTCATGGCTGATAAAAGTGCTCTTGGTCAGCAGAGAAAGCAGCTTGCTGGTAAGCTGTCCATGTCACCTGTTGTTTAGACCTGTATATTGCATTGGAGCTTAGTTTTATGTATATGTACACTGTAGTCCTGTTACTTGTACAGTACAGGTACATATAGCAAACACTTCTTTTTTCAATTGCATTGAGAAGTGACTCAGCTGACTCTAAATATGTTGGCTTCTGATGGGTCAGACCAGTTGTCTTTGTATTTTACCTTTGAGTTATTTGTTTGTAACTGTTTATAGTTTGGGTAATGTAACAATAAATTTAGAGGGAAGTGTACCATTAATGCATGGGCTTGCTGTGTAGTGCATTAATATCTATTCCAACTGAGCAAAGCATTATGGTGACATGATGGGAATGGTTCACCCAGCATTCATTCATTCTGTGACAATCAACCTGGGCATGGGGCTGGATGTTTCCTCATATTTTATGTAAAACCGACATAGCCAAAATGTGTCTTGTTATTATGCAATAGATGCTAATTTAATGAGCATGTACTAAATTATGATGTAATATGAAGTACTTAAAAATATACCAACCCTTACAACACTTTATGAGTCTGCCAAGTAGCAACGATGAGGTATTATTGGGCCAAACACATTTCATGATAAATGGACGCCTACATGTATTTAACACTTCAGCCCATGAGCATGTACATGTATAATAATTTCTAAATATGTGAAAGTACACAAGGTCATAACATCAGTATAATTTTTGCACCCATAACTGCTAAGTAAAGCCTACACATAGGCCCATGGTCAAGCAAATAATGATGAAACACACACACACCTCCTCGTCGTACAGTGATTAAAGATCCTTATGCCTGACATTTGTAGAGAGGTTGTTATTAAATTATTTAATTTATCTCTATCAGATGCAACAAAATTGTATGAAGAAGCTATGAAGGAAGGTTCAGTAAATATATCGATTATCAAATGCCTGGTGCTTGGGATAGCAGGTGTGGGGAAGACCCACCTCAAGAGGCTCCTCCTACCAGATGGTAATGATAAATCCACCGGTCGTGTTAGCACAGGACTGGCAGATAACCCAGTACAGGCATTTGTTGGCTCTGTCAAGTCCATACTAGCAGGTGTGGATGAGAATGATCCAGGTAGGTGGGAGGTTATTGATGAGGCTAAGCTGATGCAGGTCCTTGCAAGTGCATACCATTTGAAGCCTACACCTACAAAAACCCAGATACCTCAACCTCCATCACTTCCAATGGCTTCAGAGAACCTCACTAATAAAAGTTCTCAACCAGCTAAGACAGCTCCTAAACCATCTACCCTAGAACCATTGGAAGCAGAGCATCATAGTGACCATGACGTGTTTGATAACCCAGCTACTGGAGAAGTAAATAGTGTATTCATAGAAGCATTCAAAAATATAAGCAGTAAGAAAGTGTTAAACGTTAGATTGGTCCAGTTCATTGACAGTGGTGGTCAGCCCCAGTTTCTTGAGCTCTTACCAGTCTTTGTTCAAGATGTTTCTGTTGTTCTCTATGCTATAAACCTTTCTGAAAGTCTCAACCACTGCCCTATGATCTATTTCTACGGAAAGGATAGCCAACCAGTAGGAAATCCGTACAAGTCTCCATCTTCCCACAAGCAGGTGTTGGAGCAGTGTGTGAGAGCTGCACATGCCAGAGATTTCCGTCCTCATTTGTTTGTAGTAGGAACTCACCGCGATGAGGAGGATAAGTGTTCTGAGACGAAGGGGGGAAAAGGTGATGTCATCAAGCAAATGGTGAATTCAGAGTACCTGATATGCAAGAATGGTGTGGACGTAATCTGGGATATAAATGGTGCAAACCCTGATTCCTATGACCAAAAGGTAGCTGGTGAGCTAAGGCATGCAATAGTAGATCACTGCAATGATGAAGCCACTCCTTCCCTGCCTATAAAGTGGTTTGGTCTAGAGATGCAGATAAAGCACACAGCTGTAAGAGGTGTTATCAGCCTTCATAGATGTCTTCAGCTGGCACGGAGCTTAGGTATGGATGAGCAAGCCCTAGAAGCAGCTCTCCTGCACATGGTCAAATATAACCTGTTGCTATGGTACCATAATGTACCCTCTCTTCACAACATAGTGTTCTGTGATCCCCAAGTTATCCTAAACATCATCTCAGACCTAGTCCAGTGTAAACATGAGCTGGCTGGAGGTGATCTTTCTAAAGTACTGGGCATATCAGGAGTGAAGGAAGCTTGGTGCTCAAAGTTTAAGGCCCATGCCACTTTCAGCCATCATTTTCTTTCACTTAATTACTTCAAGAGGCACTTTATTAGTGATGTATTTAATGTAGAGCATTTCACTGCCCTCATGTGCCACCTCTTCATTATGGTTCCATTGGAAGGTGGTGACTACTTGATGCCAGCTCTTTTGGACCCTCTTAGTCCTGAACACATTAAAAAGCAAACTCAATCAGTTCAACCATTCCTAGTACATTTCGGAAATGATCTCATACCATTTGGAATGTACTCTTGCTTAGTTGCTTCCTTACAGAAAGAGTGTGTGTTGGCGGAGATCAATAAAATACCAGTTTGTCTTTATAGCAACTGCGTTTCCTTCAAATGTAGAAAATTTCCAGCTGAATTCACTATTGTTGATTCAACAGCTCATATAAAGGTGCATCTTGATTCTGCATGGGATAATTCTAAAGCATGTCCCAAAATTAGAAAGTTAATTCATGAAGCCATCAGGAGATGTGGTAGTATTCTCACTTACAAAGGATGGGGAAATGTCAATGATGGATTTGTCTGTTCCAATGATTCATGCAAAGGTATAGTGACGCCCTTTGAAGAAGAACCAAACCTAGCTGCATGTAACTCCTGCTCCACTGTTACTGTACTTACACCTCAGCACAGTGTCTGGATTGGGGAGAAAGGAGGTCGTATTAATGGTAAGATGATTATTATAACTTCTCACATGTTTATTTCTGTCTTTCTTCAGATGATACTTTTACTCATAAAAATATACTCAGTGCTCTTAAAGACGTGGTGGATTGGAAGTCACTGGGAATCCAATTACAAATTAACCCTTCAAAGATAAAAGAAATTGATATTAATAATCGTGGACAAGTTGCAGATTGCAGATATGACCTGGTTCAGTTCTGGTTGGAATCAGACATGTCATGCTCCTGGAAGAAGCTGATTGATGCCCTCTCATCCTGTGACCATGTGGTCCTGGCTGAACAATTAAAGACATTGTATGGACTGTAGCATATTTACAGGTAGCAATAGTGTGTTTGTAGCATGGAGGTAGTGTAGTGTTGGAGTGTTGTGTGATATGGTGTTCTAGCTTAGACTGTTAGTACATTTGTAGCTATAAATAGTTCAACTGATGTATATACATGTATGTTTGATGATGATGTATTACAATGTACATGTGTTTACATATAATGATGTTTTGTACACCATGGGCAAAAGTGTGGTCTGTGGCATGTAACCATGGTGCCAATATACGGGAATTACCTACCAGGATTTATAATGTCATCTGTGTGCTACCAGACTACCTACTGGAGCATTCTGCACTGGAGCCAACATTATCTCCAGCTAATCAGTAGAGCATAGATATGTCAAGTAAGCATTGTTTTTTCATCCGCCCATTCAAATACGACTAAAACTATCCTAGCTGCTCCTTGATGCATATGGGCCGTGTGCCTGCCTCTATAGTCATTTGTCATGAGCACACAGCTCCAATGCCAAGCTAGGGGAGAAAATTCATGTATGCATCCACATGCAGGCTGATAATTAATACTTAGATAAATACAAAACAATATATAAATACGTATATCCCTGTGTAGTGTGCACGTCCACATGCATGGAACTACTCCCTTTTCCCTACCAGAACAATTGCACACAAAACATCATTGGTCAGCTTCCCTCATCACTGCCTCCCATCCTCATCTGATAATACCTCATGAGGCTGCTACCTGTCATGAGCGTAATACACTATGTGTATTAGTGCTCAATTATATACCTTTCTGAAGTGGATGCGCTCAGTTAATACAATAGCACATACGTAAAACCATGACCAATTTCTCAAGACCAGGACTGAGTCAACCAATCTCTCAAGACTTTTGTATGTAAAGGTACTGCGGGCCAACAATGATGCACTTATCGGTTTTTCTATTGGCAAGATGAGTGTTGAATTCACTTTGTTGTTATAGAACATGCTTTCCTGCACTGAAACATTGACCTCATAAATGGAAGACCCCCTTTTAAAGTACAGGACAGGGGGGCCAAACTTTAACGATAAAAGACTACTAGCATTATTTGGATGATAAATTATCATTTACACGTGCTACATACTCATTTATGTTTCTTGCAACCATGTTCCCTTTCATTTTACACCCTTACTATCTACAAAACTACAAAGATACACAACATAAGTTAACTGGCTCCACATAGTGCCAGATCCTCTGGTCACCATGTAACCACCTGTCAGCATGCATGGTGACGCAGCCATACAAAAATGGTATGCCGTGTTGAATTTAAAATGGTTCATCATATAATTGAAAAACTCTTGTGTTGATGACGGTAAGATGTAAATTAACGCAGCTTTACACTTTAATAAACAAAGACGTATATTAAAAGCGGTCATGAAGACAGGAGCTAGATATAGTTGGGCGTAGCCCGACCTTCGCGTATTGGCTGAAATACGCCAACACGCGAAGGTCGGGCTACGCCCAACTAGGCAGAAGCTTCGTGGCCAGGATGGCTATTAAACATGTTCTGTTGATGTTCTATTGATCCAGCAATTATTATAGGGCGTGATTCACTTCTCTAGTGAAGACAGCCCAGCAAAAAATCCGTACAATAACGTTTACGATCGTTTCACGAAAAATACATCGTGCTTTTAATTATTCTACGATGTTAAAATAATACACTATCGTTCAATTTCTTAGTCATGCCGTGTTTTTAATCCCAATACGATGCTATCAAGGAATTTACACGGTGCATCGTCGATTAGATAATATACTATCGTTCAATTTCTTCATCATATCGTCTTATAAATCATCAATACGATGCTACCAAGGAATTTACACGGTGCATCGTCGATTAGATAATATACTATCGTTCAATTTCTTCATCATATCGTTTTATAAATCATCAATACGATGCTACCAAGGAATTTACACGGTGCATCGTCGATTAGATAATATACTATCGTTCAATTTCTTAATCATGTCGTTTTATAAATCACAATACGATGCTACCAAGGAATTTACACGGTGCATCGTAGATTAGATTATATACTATCGTTCAATTTCTTAATCATGTCGTTTTATGAATCACCAATACGATGCTACCAAGGAATTTACACGGTGCATCGCCGATTTGATAATTGACTATCGTTCAATTTCTTAGTCATGTCGTGTTTAAATCACAATACGATGCTACCAAGGAATTCACATGGTGAATCGTCGATTAGACAATACACTATCGTTCAATATCTTAATCATGTCGTTTTTCAAATCACAATACGATGCTATACCAAGGAATTCACACGGTGCATCGTCGATTAGATAATATATACTATCGTTCAATAACCTTAGCAATTTAGCAATGGATTTAACAGTGTGTATCGTCAATAAATCAGATAATGTACTATCGTTCAATTTCTTAATCGCATAAATCACGATGAAATGATTTAACACGGTGTACGTCGATTAGATAATATACTACCCGGCGTTCAATTTCTTATTTTTATGTACACTATCGTACAATGTACTAACTAGCAAATATAATTATATTCGTACATGCATGGATACGGCGCGGGTATGTGTTCAGTCATGTGTATGTGCTTATAAATTCTATAACGATAACGCCAGTGTAACAATATTAGAGAGATATGTGTCCCGGATGTGTGAGTACTAGTCATTATCCGGCCTCAACTTGAAAACAATGTAGTTTTAAGCAGCACTGTAGATGCTAACAAAGGAGTTGTACTGGAAAGGAATCGTGTTACCATTGCTATCAGGAGCCTTCAGTGCACTATAAGCCTGATCATGAGCCACTTACACTGTAACCACAATTGTCATTAATTTCGACAGCACACAGAATTCAAGACTTTCCAGCTAAATTACTTCGCACATAATAGCATCGCGGCACGTTTTCTGGCTGGGCTTTGAAAGATACTGTCACATCTTCATAACCTCAAGAGCTCACAGGGAAGAAACGCGTGGAATCAAGTTCTGATTTTACTGAGGATTTATTACCGCGAGCTTACATAGAGAATCTGACGCGTGAGATTTGTGTATGATTCTCTGTAATCACACAATGTTTCCTAAATGATTCCACGCGTTTTTTCCCTGTGGAGATGTGCACACTAAGACACGTTCTTCGAGGGGAAAGGAAAAAAATAACAAACGTATT
>OY811972.1:7811219-7823719 GCA_963681505.1 Eunapius fragilis | reverse complement strand
ACCCCCGGCACAATCTGTTAGATTATGCTTCTTCATAAACATGGCTATATTCTTCCATGATTTATTCACATATTCTGATGATGAAGACTGACTCATGTCATTATCCATTTCGCCATCAGCGTTATTACTCTCATCACTATCCCTTTCATCGTTACCACCACTACCATAATCATTGTCATAATCATCATCACTATCATCATCATCATCATCATCATCATCATCAATACAACCATCATCGTCATCATTATCACCACCAAAATTATCTGTACCATCACCATCAATATTAAGACCACGAACATTATCTGTACCACCACTGTCAATATTAAGACCACCAATATTTTCTGTACCATCACTGTCAATATTAAGACCACCAATATTTTCTGTACCACCACTGTCAATATTAAGACCACCAATATTTTCTGTACCACCACTGTCAATATTAAGACCACCAATATTTTCTGTACCACCACTGTCAACATTAAGACCAACAATATTTTCTGTACCATCACCGTCAATATTAAGACCACGAACATTATCTGTACCATCACCATCACCACTTTCATAATTATCAGCACGTTCATTAAAAATAGATCCTTCTTGATTTTCATTTGAACAAGGAGCAAACATATCTGTATGGAAAATAAATTCATAATTAAGCATTATGCATAAAATGCTGTTATCCTTTATCAAATATTTTCCACAAGATATCCGAGCAATGTGAATTTCTTTTGTTATGCGTTGTAGAATGCCAATAGTTAAGTTCTACTTTATTTTCAACTCTTGTATATGTTAAAATAGCTAGCATACATGTACGTGCACATTCCGAAAACCAAGAGAAACTTAACTATATTACCATAAATTCCTAGCTTACTTACATGTAGCATGCGTACTAGCAGCTAGCCCAGTACATGCACCCTGTTGACTGGATGTTGTAAAAGGGGGTCAGGCAGAGCACGCCATGAGACCATGTGCCCAAATCGCTAGAGATAGCTAAGGGAGGCAAGAGCCGACAGCCATACAGCAGATGGAGCCATTGTAGGGTGATTGGTGCGCCAACTACATTGTATATGCATGGTCTTAGGTAGGGCACACACCACCATGTCCTAGGTGGCCTCATTGTGGGGCTAATGTGGTGTGGGTCATGTACCCTAGAGGCCAGCAGAGGCTGTTGCTTTACCTGTGTGACCCCACCTCAGGGTGTTAGCCCTAGGGTTAGGGTAGCCATGTGTTGAGCAGTGGCCCCTCAGAGGACCGACTACCGATTTAGATAAGAGCAACAAATGGCAATAATGAGAGGGTACACAACAGCAAGAGTACAAGTTCATACAGACCTGTGGTGATGTGAGAGACAGAAAGTGTGAGGTACATTCAAATGCACAAGTGTGACAAGGCACTGGGAGTGTGGTGGGAGGGTGATTACTAAGAGATGAAAACCCAGCTGCTGAGTAGATCTGTTGTGTGTGATGGGCTTACATGTATATCATGCCCCAGGGGCATGTGTTAAGCAGTGCAGTAAAGGTCAAGGATTGGGTCTATTGAAGCAGGATGGCACCTCCATGGGCACTTACTAGATTACCATAATACATATACATGTAATTGTTACCTTTTGTTGAAGTTTTACTTTATTCGTTTCAAATGCAACTGGCTGTCATTTTTATATGTAATCTATTGCAGAGGGATAACCCCGTTGGGTTGGGAAGTGAGGCGTGCGATACGTGAACAGTTTCAGTAACTGACATAGACCAAAATAATTTACAGGCAGTTTGCAATCACAAGAATTATTATCGGTAAAGATATATTTGAAACTATAGCTAACTACTATCATTGATTTATTTAGACTTGGGGCCAAAGGCTCAGTGTATATCACTGTATAATAATTTTGATTTACAATTAATCAAATGTGGTGCAAATGTGTTAGTAAATATGGTAAATATAAAGGAAATGTCATATATAACTTTTTATGCTACCTAAATGAGTCCTCCCCTCTGCCCCATGCCGTGGTCGCCGTCACCACCCTACTGACATCAAACTGCTGTGTGAGGCCTGGGAGTGTGGTCAGTTAGGGCTCGTACAAAACAGCATGTGTCTTGGTCTTCATCTCCTGATGTAAATGAAAAGAGGATTGCTGAAGCAATTTCTCTCGCCAAGGACGGCTTCATGGAAAGGCTTGCCAGATCCTTATCTCTTCAGGCCTAGCTCCCAATACTGAGGACACATGGACGAAACTATCAGCTAAACATCCCATGAGACCCCCCCCCCCCCCAGTTCCTCCTGCTCATCAGTCACTTGCATGTCCTCTCAAACCTTACCACCAGACTTCAATGTGCTCTCTGCCCTTTGGTACTTCCCCAAGGCTTTTGCAGCTGACCCCACAGGCCAGCGCATCCAACACCTCCTTGATGTGGCTGAAGTTCCAGTTCCTATATCCATTTGCTCCCTCCTTCGAGGTGTAATCAACATCCTGGCCTCAGGACAAGCTCCAGCTGCAATTTCTCAGTACATGGCAGGGGGTAGCCTAGTTGCTTTAAGGAAAGGCGCACAGGACATTAGGCCCATTGGGGTGGGTGAATTACTTCACCGACTCACAAGCAAATGTCTTTGTGGTTGAATTAAAGAGGATGCTTCCGCTTTCTTACATGCAGCCTTTCCAGTTCGGCATTGCTCTCCCTAAGGATGTGAGTGGTCCTGGTTTTGTATGCATTAAGGTGGATATGAAAAATGCCTTTAACTTAGTATCTCGCCGTGCAGTCCCTCCTTGATCAATGTGCCCTACATTTCCCCCTCCTACTCCCATGGACCCAGTGGTGCTACAGGCAACACTCTTTCCTTCGGCATTCTATGGGAACTTTGACCTTAGAGACTGGTGTGCAGCAAGGGAATCCTCTGGGCCCCTTCTACTTCGCCTTGGTCATGCACCATCTGGTTCTTACCATTGCCAAGGATGATAGCTGCCAAGATCTACTTTTTAATGCTTGGTACCTGGATGATGGGGTGGTGGCTGGTCCATCTTCCTCTGTCCAACATGTGGTACATCAGGATTTAGGTCCCTCACTGGGGCTTCATTTAAATCCACCAAAATGTGAGCTTTTCAGTCAAGGTGACCTGAGCTTATTTCCTTCAGAGATGAACAAATCTTGCACACCCAACCTTACCATCCTTGGAGCACCCATAGGAGATGTGGCCTTTTGCTCATCCTTTATTGCCTCCAAACGTGCTGCTGCTTCCATATTGTTATCCTCTTTGGAGAAGCTTGGCTCATGTGATCCTCAGATTGCTCTCATTTTGCTACGCATGTGTGTTGGATTTACTAAATTGGTCCACGTTGCGCGGTCCACTCCTCCATCCCTGGCATTAGATGCGCTGCATGCCTTCGATCAGCAGATCAGACACATTCACACTACTGACAGCTCTTGGAAGCAGGCCCAGTTGAGTTTAAGCAGAGGTGGCCTGGGTCTCCGCTTACTAGCACTCCACTCTACTGCAGCATTTATTGCATCCATCAATACTGCTGGCCTCACCTCACCTTCAGATAATTTCCTGGTTGAGGCGGTGTACAACATGCCTGTACCCCCTGAGAGTGCAGTTGATGTCGACAGTCTGGCCACTACTCCTTGTCGACAGCACACTTTGTTAGCCACATTAGAGTCTACTCAATTTAACTCTCTTCTCACAGAGAGCTCTACTGCTGACAAGGCTCATCTCCTGTCAGTGTCTTTGCCCCATGCCTCTGCATGGTTCTCTGCTGTTCCATCTCCAGGCCTGTGTCTAAGCCTAGACACCAATGAACTCCAAATGGCCATCAAGTGGTGGCTAGGGCTAGACACCTCACTTGGCTCACCTCCCTGTGCTTTGTGCCCAGAACACCCTTTGGATCCCCTAGGACACCATGCCCTAACATGTAAGCAAGGTGGTGATGCTGTATCCAGGCACAATAAGTTCAGGGATGTAGTGCTCCACACCTGCCATCGTGCCTGCATCAGAAGCTGGCAGTGGACTTGGACATGAGCTCCTGCACACGCGTTCTGCTGACATCTTAGCTTCGAATTGGCTCTGTGGCAAGCCTGCTGCCTTTGACCTTTCTGTGACTTCTAAACCCATCCCTTCTCTCTGAAGCAGGTCTCACAGCAGGGTCAGCAGCAGTTGCCACAGACCTAAGAAAGCACTCGGCCAATGATGCTTAAGTGTTCTGAGCTGGGATGGACATGCATTCCCCTTGTGGTGGAGTCATATGGAGCTTGGGGCAGGGAAGCTGTCCAAGCTTTCTCAAGACTTGCTTCACACCTTGCCACAAGGACCAACACCCCAAAGTCCAAGCAAGGTCAGGGCTGTAGCAAACACTACGGCCTATACGGCCAAAGCCGTACAGGTTTTTGGCCAGAGCATAAGTTATTACTGAAAAAATTATTTGAAACTTTCATAGCGGCTGGTATGAATCTGCTTCAGATATAGAAACCACCAATCATGACTTCATGACTTCAAAATATAGTAGCAGAGCTTCTGGGGCTCTGCCCCAGACCCGATGGCTTACAGCGCTCCCCCATACCCCCTACCTGGGGTGGCAGGAGTCCCCCCTTCCACACCCACCCCGACTATCTTGACCACGCTTCCATCCATTAGCCGTACAGGTTTTATTCCCGTTCCTACGGCCCTCATTAGGTGGTCTCCAACTTGTATGGCCGCCTGAATTTAATACTAGTGCGGGCCAATGCTCGGTCCCTCCTCTTAAGGGATATATCATCCAGGAGGGAGATACATGTACATGTAGTTCCTAAACATAACTTTGTGGTTAATTTATTTATTTCATATATATTACATGTATCATCAATGGTCACAGCCCTTTGCGGCTGGACAAAAGGGTCCATAATTAGACAATACCGTAAACCAAAAAAACTCATTGCGGCTAGATGCGCCATGGCCTCATTAAAATGGCGTTTTTTGATAGAGCTGTATCTTGTTCATTTTACCATCAAATACCTGTTGATCCCTCCCATAAAACTGGTGTATCGTCGTAGTAGAGACTATACCATATGCGCACTCTTTATATCGCAATCCTTAATAACGCGCAGCCAATTTATATATGGATATCGTAAGGGAGAGGGGGTACTTCACGCTGATAATACCAAGCACAGACAAATTCTCAGGAACGTCAGCATGCCGCATTGTCAACTATTCACATTTAGGTATACAGAAACACCATTTAGGTCCAGCCATACTTTTTTTTCACCACACAATAAAGGGTTTTGCTTTTCTATGAATAATGCGGTATTAGTAGCTTTATTCGGTCACATAGCCTAGATGGAACACCACATATATACCAGCTCCAGAAACTTTGCAGAGCTTGTGGAAAACATTTGGTGGCTATAAAAAGGAGAGAATTCATGAGAGGGGGTTTATAATGGGTACATGAGGGCCGGCATGGGGTCCAGCTGCTTACTGTGGGAACATGGGGCAGACCAGCTGCTTATAGTAGGTACTTTGGGGCATGTGCAGGGGGTCCAGCTACTTAGTGAGTACATAGGGGCAGAGAGTACAGTGAGTACACAGGGGCAGGGGTCTAGCTGCTCACAGTGGGTACATGGGGGCAGGGGGTCCAGCTGCTTACAGTGGGTACATGCGGGCAGGGGGGCCAGTTGATTACAGTGGGTACATGGGGGCAGGGGGATCTAGTTGCTTACAGTGGGTACGTGGGGGGCAGGGGTCCAGCGGCTTACTGTGGTTACATGGGGGGCAGGTATCCAGCTGCTTACAGTGGGTACATGGGGGCAAGGGGTCTAGCTGCTCACAGTGGGTACATGGGGGCAGGGGGTCCAGCTGCTTACAGTGGGTACATGCGGGCAGGGGGGCCAGTTGCTTACAGTGGGTACATGGGGGAGGGGGTCCAGCTGCTTACAGTGGGTACATGGGGGCAGGGGGATCTAGTTGCTTACAGTGGGTACGTGGGGGGCAGGGGTCCAGCGGCTTACTGTGGTTACATGGGGGGCAGGTATCCAGCTGCTTACAGTGGGTACATGGGGGCAAGGGGGCGTGGGTACATGGGGGAGGGGATCCAGCTGCTTACAGTGGGTTCATGGGGGCAGGGGGGCCAGTTGCTTACAGCGGGTACATGGGGCAAGGGGGCATGGGTACATGGGGGAGGGGATCCAGCTGCTTACAGTGGGTTCATGGGGGCAGGGGGGCCAGTTGCTTACAGCGGGTACATGGGGCAAGGGGGCATGGGTACATGGGGGAGGCGGTATAGCTGCTTACAGTTGGTACATGAGGTAGGCATATGTGGGGGCACGGGTCCAGATGCTAACAGTGGGTACATGGGGGCAAGGGGTCTAGCTGCTTACAGTGGGTACATGGGGGCAAGGGGGTGTGGGTACATGGGGGAGGGGGTCCAGCTGCTCACAGTGGACTCATGGTGTAGGGATTCCAGTTGCTTACAGTGGGTACATGACGGCAGGGGGTCCAGCTGCATACATGTACATGGGGCAGGGGTCCAGCTGCTTACAGTGGGTACATGGGGGAGGGAGTCCAGCTGCTTATAGAGGGTACATGTGGGCAGGGGATCCAGCTGCTCACAGTGGGTACATGAGAGCAGGGGGTAGCAATGGGTGTATGGGGTAGCGGTGGGTGTATGGGGGCAGGGAGTCCAGCTGCTTACATGAAGGCCGGGGGTCAGCTGCTTACAGTAGACATGTGGGGGAGGAGGTCCAGCTGCTAACAGTGGGTATTTACATGGGGCAGGAGGTCCAGCTGTTTATAGTGGGCACATGGGGACAGGGGATTATAGTGTGGGTACATGGGAACAGAGTGTAACAGTGGGTACATGGGGCAGGAGGCAGTCAGGGGTCCAACTGCTTGCAGTATGTGGGTACATGAAGGCAGGGGGTCCAATACATGTACATGGGGCAGGGGGTGCAGCTACTTACAGTGGGTAGGTGGGCTGGGTGTCCAGCTGACAGTGGGTACATAAGGGCAGGGGGGTCCAGCTGATTTTCACGTCAACACGTATATGTACTGGGCTAGTTTACACGGCTCAAACCACGGTACACTTCGCATGCGTATACCATTGCGAAGAAAAAGTATGGCTACAGTTCCATACTATATGTTGTAAGTTCCTTCTGTCTCCTTTTGTTATTCGCTTCCAACTGGGGCGCAGAATTTGTCTACGTGGTCCAAAAAGTACGTTGAAGTCGATGCGTTCGTCGAAAAATGGCCGCTCGTAGGAAGCGGTGGAGAGAAAACTAGGCCATGTGACTTTGGCTACAAATAGAACAAAGATACTTCATTCATTGTATGGCTTTAAAATGGTGACAAGTTTAAACATGTTAACATGTAGTGCAAGGTTTCTAAGGTTGTCGGTTGTCAAGGGTGGTTGCTAGGGCATTACGCCACATTTTCAATATTTCAAGAGGTATGCCTTTTGTCCACAAATTGTATGGCCGCATAGGGCTGTGTGGTATACAATACAACAATGTAATCATGAAAAAATTATGGCGATGCAGTTGGCGGAGCTGCAGCGCTTAGTAGTACGGTACTAGTACCAGTAGCATAGCTATTTTAATATCTATGCTACTACATCTGATCAATGGATCATAACTCACCATCGTTTTTTTTTTTCCGCTTCCACTCATAGGCTGTTGATGTCGGCACACTTTTGTTTGGATTTCGCAAATATTCGATCTCTTGCATTTGGGAGCCATCAAAACGCACGTGAAAATAGATGTTGCTATGGTTACAATGATAGATTTAAAAATTAATCCTTAATAATTTATCATTGTGGTACGCGGTATCGAGAGTTACGTTAGTAACTCTCATATAGGATTTGACCCCGATTATGAATGTCATTAAAAAAACGCGACCCGCTTCTAACAAGACTCCCGACGAGCGGATGGCTTACCTTGTTATCGTCGTCGTACAAGAAGGCAACAACAAGCAGTTTCGTGTTTGTTTGATGTCACAAAACCGCGTGGTTGTAGAGAACAAAACAATTTTTGAAACTCGTACCCAGTCCCACGTATTTCTCGTTCTTCTTCTTCTTCTTCTTGTTCTTGTTCTTGACCACGCATAACTCGGGATAGGAACACTTTTAAGAAATGAAAATCACACCAATGGCTTCAGAATTCACTGGCATTTTCGCTTCTGTGGTCAAAACGTCTCGAGGCTACATGACATTTATCGGTGGTTGTGTTAGCAAATCACGTATAGCTTACTGCACTGACACGACTCGGATAGGTCCTACGTCGCTCTTTATACGAAGTACTAGCAGTATACATCAAATGTGTACGGTCTGGGCACTACACGTAGTGGTAATTAACTTTGGCGGTTATGTATTTTTAATAACGTGCACGTGCGTACTATAATCATTCTTGTTATTCGATCGTTTAGGTTTGACGCTCTTTGTAACTTAGTGAAGTTTTTTTTTCTCAAAATGCCTTCATGCACGTCAGGATAAGAAGAAAGCCAAACGACGAGCATAGTACCTCAAAACTAGAGACGACGTATTAGATTCAGCCCGAGCGGAACTACAAAGCAGAGCCTGAAAAGAAGCGGGCCTCTCAAACGTGAAAACTATCGAGCAGAGCCTGAAAAGAAACGGATCTCTCGACGCGCAAGGTATCGAGATGCGATTAGTAGGGGGGGGGGGGGGGGGGGGGGGGGGGGGAGAGGGTGCTGTCTGCTTCTGGCCCGATACAAAATGCGTTTGTGGGTTCGATCGCGCTGGGGCGACAATTAATAACCTCTCTTCTATTTCGGCCGCCCCTTAAAAGCCCCCTCAGATCCTGAAAAGGAACGGACCTCTCGACGTGCAAGGTATCGAGCAGATCCTGAAAAAAGATAGCGATATTGCCATAGTCCTGAACGTGCATCTCGCTCGGCGAAAAGAGTTAAGGTCACTCAATGGTATGTCGTTCTCATATCAAGATGGATTACTTAACATGCTATACGGCTCATAATCGGGTATGAATAAAAATCAATGAAACAAGTAAATAAAAACATTCTCTATGAGAAAGTTGGTGGCATATAGGATTTGAAGGCAATGGTGGTGTAAAAAGGAAGGAAACAAGGGTCTAGTAATAAGGAAAAATGGAATAGTCCTATATTTAGCACATTTCTATATGTAGGATATAGTATGTTGTTCGTGTGCTAAATATAGGACTATTCCATTTTTCCTTATTACTAGACCCTTGTTTCCTTCCTTTTTACACCACCATTGCCTTCAAATCCTATATGCCACCAACTTTCTCATAGAGAATGTTTTTATTTACTTGTTACATTTACGTATAGATGGCCACCTGACCTGAAACCACGATGCGAGCGGAATGCGTCCGAATGCGCTATTATAAGGATCCAGATCTCTGTCTTTGGAGACTAGGCTAGGTAACGGGGCCGAGGAGTTGACCTCGAGAACCAAGAGAGGATCCTCTCTGCGGATTAAGGTCATGCAAAATTCAAGGCTGTCTTCGAAGACCAAGTGGATATTTTACAGTGCTGGACCTGGTGCAGTGTCTACGCGGGACGCTGGCTGGATAGATAAGTTTTCAATAATGCATACCTGGGTATGGGGAGGGTGTAGCAAGAGTAGTAAGGTCATTGAAGGCTAGAATGGTTGGTCCACAGTGGTGCTCTCTAGTAAATATTTGAGTTAAAGTAACTGCTCTTGTTGCTGTGGCAATAGGTGTGTGTGCCAAAATGTACATTACTTATATTCTGATGAGGATGAGGGGAGGGGAAGGATGTGTGTGTGTGTTTGTGTGTGTGTGTGTGTGAGTACATGTTTGTAAGCGTGTATGTGGGTGTGTGTGTATTGTGGGTGTGTTGTATGGAGTATATGTGTGCATGTGTTTGTGTGATTGCATTTGTGTGTCCATGTGTTTATCATTTCTTTGTGGGTTATCTATCACTCTTATACCTGCTGTGAAGATGAAGATTTATTGTACATACATACATACATACATACATACATACATACATACATACATACATACATACATACATACATACATACGTACGTACGTACATACATACATACATACATACATACATACATACATACATACATACATACATACATACATACATACATACATACATACATACATACATACATACATACATACATACATACATACATACGTACATACATACATACATACATACATACATGCATGCATGCATGCATACATACATGCATACATACATACATACATACATACATACATGCACATACATACATACATTCATACATACATACATGCACACACACACGCACACAAATACACACATAAATAAATACATACATACATACATACATACATAAATACATACATGCATACTTACATACATACATACACATACACATACACATACGCACACATGCACTCATGCACACATACATTCAAATGTGCGTACATACGTAAATACGTACGAAGTTCCCGTCTGAGGATGTTTACACTGGCAGGAGCAATCATCCTTGCAGTACCAGCCCAAGCCGTTACATGGCAAGGCAGAGAGAGATAACATGGTGGTTTAACAGTGCACATGTGATCTACACTGTATGCCTGTGTGCAAGTGTGGCTATGTGGATGTTAGTATGGAAAAATAGAGAGACAAACCTTCTTAGGTTATCGTGGGCCTCTTCAAGAACCAGCAGAGTCCTAAGTAATTTTCTTGTGCTTTACTGGATGCTGGAAATATGAGGCATGCATTCTCATGTGAATTCCATCCACATCATCATAGGCTTACATGGATCCACCTCTTATTTTCAGGTTTTTCAGCATCCAGCGAAGCGTGAGAAAGTACTTAGAGCCCTGCTGGTTCTACAATTACCTGGGTTCCAAGGTTTTTTTTCTCTATTTGTCACACTCACATATGCAGGTGACAGTACTGTGCACACATTAGCGTATGAATTTTATAACCTTAGTATTTCCCCTTACCTGATGAATCTATTTCTGGAGAGATTTTTATATTTCTGATGTCAACAGGTAGGTTATGGTGTAGGTGTTTTGTTCTGTCTGTAACCTTTGGAGTTTTTATATCTCCTAGATAAAGATATCACCTCTAGCTTGTTATAGATAGAACAGTCGTGCAAAAAATATATATTCTCCACCACTCCCTCCTACTCACTTTGCCTTTTTCTCACGACCCTACACTGACAACATGGACAAGAAAACTCAAAAGATGGTTAGCCTTATCATTCTCCACCCTCTCCATCACCACCTCCACCCCTCTCCAGCTTTCAATGTGTCACGCCCTGACAAAGATAAAGTTCTTTGAGCCGGGATTGAACCAGCGACCCATGGATCACCTATCCCTTGAAGGGGATGCAGAGGGAGGTGTGATGTAGAGAATTAGTGGTGGAAAAGATGGCTAGTAAGTGTACAGGCATTCTATGTTCCTTTGTCATTGGGGTTTCAAATCCACATCTTTACTCTGCATGGAGGGATGGGAAAGTAGGCATGGGTGTAGGAACAGCAAGGTAAGGTTGTAACTAACATTCAAGTAAGGCAATACTGCTTGGTCCATATGGTTACAATTAGGTTGAGATACATATGGATGTATGAGCAAAGAATAAATAGGCCATGGTGTGGACAGTTGAAGCACTAGTATTGTGGGAAGTAGCTGCTGGTATCAGTCTTTGTGGTTACAACGTACCGCCTATTAATTGGTTGTGGGTGTTTATGTAAACATCTCACATTACTCAGAGAAAGACATAAAAACAGAACTGGGGGACTACTTGTACAGCATACCTGCTTACCTGTACATGTTTGACAGCATACCTGCTTACCTGTACATGTTTGACAGCATACCTGCTTACCTGTACATGTTTGACAGCATACCTGCTTACCTGTACATGTTTGACAGCATACCTGCTTACCTGTACATGTTTGACAGCATACCTGCTTACCTGTACATGTTTGACAGCATACCTGCTTACATGTACATGTTTGACAACATACCTGCTTACCTGTACATGTTTGACAACATACCTGCTTACCTGTACATGTTTGACAGCATACCTGCTTACCTGTACATGTTTGACAGCATACCTGCTTACATGTACATGTTTGACAGCATACCTGCTTACCTGTACATGTTTGACAGCATACCTGCTTACCTGTACATGTTTGACAGCATACCTGCTTGACCTGTACATGTTTGACAGCATACCTGCTTACCTGTACATGTACATGTTTGACAGCATACCTGCTTACCTGTACACGTTTGACAGCATACCTGCTTACATGTACATGTTTGACAGCATACCTGCTTACCTGTACATGTTTGACAACATACCTGCTTACCTGTACATGTTTGACAGCATACCTGCTTACCTGTACATGTTTGACAGCATACCTGCTTACCTGTACATGTTTGACAGCATACCTGCTTACCTGTACATGTTTGACAGCATACCTGCTTACATGTACATGTTTGACAGCATACCTGCTTACCTGTACATGTTTGACAACATACCTGCTTACCTGTACATGTTTGACAGCATACCTGCTTAC